>CAJRST010012224.1:815639-1166645 GCA_907169785.1 Menidia menidia | reverse complement strand
CACACACACACACACACACACACACACACACACACACACACACACACGCACGCACACACACTTTTTACTCTGTAAAACTACAACGGCTAAAGCCTCGAAAGGGGAATAAGAGTCCGGTCCAGAGCGTCTTCTGGAAGAGTCCTGAGCCTCGATTCGTTTTAACTCTGAACAAAAGTCATGTATGTGTGAGTGTCTACATGTATGAGGACGTGTAAACATCAAAATGTGAGAGGGACGAGTGGGCGGTTACTCCGAGGGGCCACTGGAGTGAGCGTGTAGCATTAGGGCTGTGTGCAAGTTAACTACGCCTGTGACCACTTTCATGTCGGATGGGCTTTTGTAATCTGTGTTGGTTTACTTCGGATGATTATTTGTCGACTTTTTTTTCTTTCTTCTTTCTTCTAGCTGTTTCCTGTTAAGTCTCTCCACCGTTGCAAATGTACATTCAACCATCGTAGGGGGAGAGCGTGACACGGGGGCCACACACCAACCGATCCCAAGGCTCCTGCCAGTGGTCCGATAAAGACTCTCGCCTCGCCGGCGCTCTCAAAATAAACAGCAGTAGAGGTACTGGAGGACGCTGTACCAGATGTAGCCGGAGGCGAACGCAAACGACTGGATGACGCAAAGCCACACAGGATCCAGGATCATCTGCCGGGAAGCGGCCTCCTTCTGTCCGTCTGGAGGAGGGAAGGAACCTGTTGAGAGACAGAAACACGCGCATAACTGTGCCGCTCCATTTGTTGTAGTAAGTAGAGTTTCAAACTCCCTTCAGATCAGAACCACCCGCTTTGAGGATGTCATATTTAATTAAAAAAGGAGGGAAACTGAAGTAATTAATGACGATTCCGCCTTCGGTGTTGGCGTTAATGTTATGAAGCGTTCGGATTACAAACAGACGATCCAGCTAGCCCATTATAGGATGTCCTCTCCTCTTGTCCTGTCGCTCTGTGTGGAGCAGGACGCATACTGAGAGGAGTTCCATTTGAATCGGGAAAGAAGTTTGCTAAGTGTAACTGAAAGCTTTCATTTGGACGGCAGGTAAATGGTCACACGAACACGTGTTGGTCTCTGTGCTGCCTACTATTATTGTTATTAACATGCCAACTAGCAGCAAATAAACTAAAGTTTATTACATAGGGACAAAGGGATTTTGCTTCCATGACTGGTTGTTCTAATTTAGCAACTCAATTTACTTCAGACAAAATAGTCAAGTGGGGTAAAATAACATTTTAAAAGTGAGGAGAACAGCTTCCATTCGAGCTTGACGTGAACCCGTGTGCGGTGTCGGATGTACCTGTGTTGTAAAAGTGGGCCAGCAGCTCTTCTTTTTCCACAAATCTTTGATACAGCCAGTCAGTCAGGGCTTCCGCCTCCACAGGAACCTCTTTTATGGGGTACATCCTGACGTAGAGAAGAGGGGGCAGGCAGAAGGGAAGGGGAGAGATGAAACATTAAAGAGGTTTTACTGAGGTCTCAGCAAAATAGCTGTCCGCATCGATCGGCGCCGGGAGCCGGAGCGCAAACCCAGAGAGTGTCAGCCGAGCTCCCCGAGCAGGGCCGCTCACCTCAGACTGGAGTCTATTACAGCAGCCCGCGTGTGCCGCGCTTCCTTTTGTGCATTCATTAGCTGGCAGCCTCATCAGTGTCACAGAGAGAGAGACGGAGAGTGCTGAGGGGAGCCCCGACAGCAGACTCACGGAGCTCCGCAAATGACTCACGGGCGAGTGGGCAGAAAAAGTCCAGAAAAAAAAAAATCGGACTGCCATAAATCAGTTTAGACATCACGTCCATGAAAAGTCATAGGGAAGCGGCGGTTTTAAATCCACACATGCAGATTTTCTCATGGAAATTCTCATCTTTTTGTAATCCCAGAATAGGACATGAATGCATGTTGAGATGCAAAATAAGCTTCTTTGGAAACCATCTGCTGTATAGAAAGACTTCATTATTTCCTTTTTTTGTGGGAACAAGTAAAAAATTTGATCAAAAATCGAGGTTGACCAATTCTACCATACATGGAAACACACAGGTATTTACTAGGAGGCCACATCAACAAACATAGACTCAATGAATTAAGTAGACTGTGACTTTACTAATTAAAAAGCAGCTAAACTTGTTCAGAAATCTTCTATTGTGAGGAGGGACTGCCCAACTTCTTTCCCTTGGATACATTTAGTTTAAAGCTAGTTTGAACCCGCTGGCCGAAGAGATGAAAAAAACGTATTCAGAAACATGTAACCAGGGAAATGCTGGAAATGTGACTCAGTAAAATCCATCTTACTGACAGCTGATGAGGCAAATAAGCCTCTTTTCTTCAAATACACCCTTTCTGAAGGTTATCAACTCGATTCGGAGCTCCAGCTGTGATTTGACCACATCGAATTCTGCAGCTGACGCTGCAAAACACCAATAGAGGCTTGATGAAAAAGGGTCACTTTCACGAGTGCTGAGGAAATCTAGTCTGCAGCCAGAAGGGGTCTCTAGCAGGCCGCTCTCCCGCTCACAGGGAGCGCCTGCTCACCTTCAAATAGAGGTTACCGTCTCCTCCCTCAGTCCAGCATTTCCTCGCGACTCAACATTAGCTCAACACTTCTGACCAGACAATGCCCAAAGCGCAGGCACATCTGTGCCAAACCAAAGCCTCGGCCAGAGGGAGGCCGTCTGGTAACAGGATACCAATTAGCGTGTGTCACGACTGACTCTGCAGACGCCAATTTAGATGACAGGATTGATTTTCACTGTGTTGTAGTTAAAAAAAGAAAAAAACCTGAGTTTTTTTTTTTCTCACAAAAACAAAAGGATACCCTTTAGTCCAAGGTATCCTTTAATAATGGAGATAATGCTATTCCAGTTAGTTTTATAAATTCTAAAGGATGAGTTTAAAAATAATAAATATCATATAATATGAATGACCCCACTGTCAGGTGATCAAAACCTTTTGTCTTACTGATGTTAAGCAAGTGGACGTCATTAAAGGTTTAGCCCTCGCTGTATTTTTTCAACTGACAGAGGCATTTTATACTGACCCCAATGCCCCAATGAGCGATTTTCAATGAATTAATACACGCCTGCATCAACTGTTCTGTTTGTTTCCAAATCTACAGAAACGTATGAACATTCCTTATGTAGAAATAAAGATACAATTATAAAAAAAACAAACAAACAGAATGAGCACTTAAAACTAAATAAACATCTAAAGAGGTTACTTTTTTTACCATTACTGTTTCGGGACTCTAGACCAACCTGTTAGTTAAAAAGCAAGGTCAGGAAAAGGTTTGTTCTGCTCATTCCAGCACAGGCCAGGTCACCCTTTACTGTAAAGTGCGTGTGCTCATCATGCAGCAGCTCACTGCGGCAGGTCTGAACAGAGCCCTGTTTAAGACGAGCCACTTTAATGTCCTAACAACAGGAGGAGTGGTGCTCAAAGTCGAGCTAAAGCCGGCGGGCACCGACCACGTTTCTGAGAGAGGGAGATGTGCTCAAGCAACTTAAGGCCCGCGGTGATAATGGATCCCCAGATCCTGACAGAGAATCACCTGGGGATCTGATCGGGTCATTCCAGGTAACAGCAGGGTGTTCCTTGAAGCCTCACTCCTGTATCTGCACATATCAGGTGTCTTTCTGGTTATCGAACACGTCCTCAAACGGATGCTTCCGAGAAGCGATGACAACAGTCCCATAGCTATTGTCTGCCATCTTGGTAATAAAGTAGATAATACTGAGTCACTTATAGAGCAAATGAACCATTTAATTCAATAGCTGTTATTTGCTCTTAGCTGAGGTGACAGCTAGCAATATCTAGCTGTATCCTATGAAGAGTTTATTTCTGTAAGGCAATCCAGTTCTTTTGTCAACAGAAATGATCAGCGGAGAAAGCGTAATTAAATATAAATAAATGACTGAGTGAATGTGATTAATTATCCAAAGCAACATGCATGAGCCTAGAGAGTTCTCACACCCTCCAAGGGCCCGCTGAGCTCTGAAATGTAAAGCGATAGCACAGAGGGAAACAAAAGGTTTGGGCGTTTAGGGCCTTGGGAAGCAGGTGGCTACCACAGTGCCTTCCTGCAGCTGAAATATTAATGCAGAAATCACATTCCTCTGCTGTTCGGAGCAGCTGCGGAAGCCGTTGAGGACAGCTGAGGTTGAAGGAGGCGCTGCCGATCCGGGTCCGGAGAAAAAACCCGGCCTGATCCGACAGCGCTCGGTAATCTGCTGCTTTCACCGGTTTATCAGCCGGCATTGTCTGGAGGAGAGTGTCTGTGGCTGCATCTGCACAAGCAGATGCAGATTAAACACTTAGGACCAAAATGAACAAGAGTGTGTGAAGTTCACCGGGTTCGCTTCCTGACACCTGATCTCCATCTACAGCTGCAACTATTCCGTTTTATTAATCTGCTGATAGCTTTCCAAGTCGGCTCTTTCGGCACTTAAGACTTCCGAGTGTGTTAGGAAAGTCACGTTTGCCATTCTTAATAATTATTTCATACATTTAGCCAATTCAACAAGATATTCTGTAGCATTCTCACTTTTTAAGATGCTAATTTCTTTGGTGGCCTTTAAATGTTTAACATACAACACATAAACATAAAGTCTTTTATTTTTTATTTTAAAGATGAGAAAAGAATTTACTTTTTTAAAAAGTCACTTGACTTTTGAGATTTGTCTTTTGACAAATTATGATATAAATGCTAAATTACCACCTATTTACCACTGATGAGCAGATGGTGGAAATTCAAACTGAAACTAAATAAGAAAATGATGACAGTCATTGAGAGCCGATCGGCCTGTAAAGTGCTCCATCGTAGTTTGTGCTGAGAGAGACACAGGGTTACGTGGGGTTTGTTGTTGCTGTGTGGAGACTATGGGCAGTGGTATAAAATAGTCACGGTGCTGGTGCTTGTGGTGGTGGTGATCTGCTGGCGGGGGGCCATGGTTGTGCTCTCGGTTCCACTCTAACACACTTGGCACCGGCCCGCTCGGTAACCTGACACCTTGGCGAACGGACAGACAGACAACTAGAGCACAGAGTTTACAGTCAGGAAACTTCAAGCTGCGACCGTGTGATGAGCGACGCTACACAGGAAACCAGACCGCTGCCACCCCGACTCACATGTCGGAACACAGGCTGATAGAGGAGTGCAAAAGAGTTCTTGCTCCTTCAGGGTTAGCGTCTGCCCCGATCCATGCAGCTTCTGTGCGGCTCTTAATCTTGAGATCTTGTTTCCGCTCTAAACTAAAATCGCTAATTAAGCTGGACTCTACCTTAATTAGCGTCATTGTTCGGTGACTCTGCGAAGACCTGAATCTCCAGCTGGGAGACCCAGAGAAACAAAGAGCTGTGCTGGAAGACCTGCTTTCGGGCACAGGTCAGAAACGGTGAATATTGACATGCCAGCCTGGTGCGGCTCGGGGAGCAGAGACGTGTCCCGTCCTGCTCCCTGAGCCTATCCAGCTAAGATAAGGCCCCTCATTTGTGTGATGTCTGCTACCCCTGACTTATCTACCGCCTTTCCTCTATGGACGATGGCGAAGAAGAAACAATTAAAAGAAGTATAAGTATATTAAAGAGTCAAGACAGCTTTTCTTTAATTGCTCAACTGTACAGCAATGCTGAAGTGATTTCCCATGAGGTTTCTTAAGAGATCCCCAAACAAACCACATGCTCCACACACACTGGAGAGAGGCCTTGCATGCAGAATACAAAGCAAGCCTTATCTGCAATCAGCGAGGAGTCGAGGAATGGAAGGAGTACGATCGTTAACCGCTCCATTTATTCTTAAACCTGCTTCCTCTCTGTCAAGACTTTCTGTGTTCCAGGAAACGGTTTGGTGCACAACAAGAGACACAACCCAAACGAACAGATGCAAACAGACTTAATCAGAGGGGCCACCAGCACAGGGAAAACATCCCCCCCCCCATGTAAAGACTTCATAATTTTCAGAGCTGTGTCTTTCAGCTTCAGTAAAGAGGGACAGCACTTTCACTTCCTCACGGGGCCGAGGCCTCGGGTCACTGGTGGGTTAGACTGGAACAGGCATAAATACCGGAAAATCAAAGTCAACGGTCACTTGTTTTTATTTTATCTGTGAGTGCCCTAAAGTGATCTGACTTCTACCACGCACCAATAAACGTGTTTTTCGTGCTGATTTTTATCTTTGTGCCTACGTGTTAGGGCAAACTTTCGCCCTGTCAGCGTGACCATAAACCTGTGTTGCCAGGGCAAGAGATCAGGCTAAAAGGGGCAATAAAAGCACTGTCGCAGGTGGATGTGGCCGAAGCTGACTGGCTAACCAAACACATGTCAGTACGCCCTGATATTTATGAGAGTTCATGTTTGAGGTCGTTCTGCCGGGAAAACAGAGGGCGTCCTCACACGAGCAACTGCAGAAACATTTACACAGCTAACAAACTCAGAATAGCTTTCCTTTTTCACCTGTTCAACCGCAATTCGGAGAGAAATTCTCTAAACTTATCTGATTATTTATGATTATACACCTTTACCTTTTGGACCAAACTGATTAAGATTACAAAGGAACATCACAGCTAGTAACCTAAAATCAATCAATCTTTTCAGTCCCTTTTCCAGTTCTGATGGCGATCTGCGAGTCCCTTTTGCAGAAAGAAGAAAAGCCCTTTGCATTCGCTACCCCCACACACCAGCTGTACTCACTTCCACACTCACTACCATCCTCAAAAAAACGTCTGGATCTTCAATTAGCCAAAAACCAAGTGAACGTTTGGCCTACGGATTTACACCCCAGGATGTTAAGGTATTCAGAAAATAAGAAATCTCCCTCATGTGTCTAAAGAAAACAGTTTGGTTAGCTGCAAGCTCAACAACTCTGCAGGCCTGAGAGAAAGCCAGGTGTGCAGCTCAGAAGCTACCATGTGATGACACGGCAGACTCAGACTCCATAAATCACGCTGCCTTTCAGATATTTTCCAACGGTAGATTTCAGAAAAGAACACAGCAGCAGAAAAAAAAAAAAAAAAAAGGTGCATTTAAAGGAAAAGGGATTTCAACATATTTAACACCCACTTCTGCCCTGGTTCGGCCTCTGTACTCCCACCTAACACTCCCATCTGCCATTCACCGAGGGCTTATGATGCTGCAATCTGGGATGCTGAGATTATATGTGGAAAAGGCAAGGGAGGGTGGAGCTGACGGGTGAGGACTGGAGGAGGGAGGAAGGAGAAGCGGACTGTGTTCGACATGGACTCATCCTGAATGTTGCTCGATACTACGCTGCCTGTGGTTACGCTGAGGCTCGATCAGCCACAATCTGCGCAAACCAGTGACATAACGACACCGAGGAGAAACGAGGACCGCGACACGGGCTTACACAGAACAATCTGACGTTTCGCAGAGCCCAGGCTCGTTACTACTCGTCCCCAGTTGCACCCAAACATACCGCGCAAGCCACGGGAGACATCCACCTCACACTCATTTGTGTCTACGCAAGCAAAACTGGAAATAACCAGTCAGCCTTCTCATGTAATCTACAAAATAGGACAAAGCAAAGGTCCTCTGCACCTAAGAGAGATAAAACACCAATAAATACAGTTTTTTTATGTTCTTACTGAGTCTTCCAGTCCAGAGGAGAGGATGTAAATATATGAGAAGACACCACGGTAAGTGGGTAACGGCCAAGGGCTGCCTCCACATGCAGCTACAACATGCTGAATCACCGTGTTAAGCTCCAACAGCTGACTCTCCACAGTGTGACAGCTCTGATCCGTGATTCAAGGCCAGTCTTTTTTTACAAATAGTAAAGACCATCCCAACAAGACGACATAACCACTGTTATGTCCAACTTCAAAACTCAGACTGTCCCTGCCTCAGGAAAAATCTTTATGTCCTTTAATGGCATAGAAGGGGCAAACACCAATCTCATTTTGGCAATACAATTTTTGGTTTTGTTTCTGCCTTCATGATTACATTTCAGTGGGCTCCCTGTACAAGATGACCCCACACTGACCCATTACATGAGAAACTACAGTGCATTATCCTTCATATAGACAATTTTGCCTTCTTTAGCCAGCGAACGGATCTCCTCTGGACGGCCACATATGCAGAACAGCTCCTTATTTAAATTCACCGGGAATATTGAAACGAAGAGGCGGCAGATTCAATTTGAGCTGAGTCGAGCTGCTGGCATTACGGGACGATGCGCACACCCTCGACTCGGTGCGAGTTACAAAGATTCGCCACCGACACCCACCTCTGCACAGACCTCTGTAGAGGGGATGGTTTGACAACTTTGCAACAGCAGAGATTAAAAGGTAAGATGGGGCTAGTGTGTTTTTAGTCCCTCACCCCCAGCTGTGGCCTGTCTGTTTGCTGGGTCAGCCTGACTGCTGTCAGTCTGTACCTTTAGCAGACTCAGTGAGTGCACGACCCGCATGCCACAGTTTTGTGTACTTTGAAGATTCTAATGATCAAAGCAGGTCAGCATGATCTTAGGCTTTGAAATTTTATTTTTGGCTCTTTATGTTGAGTCTCATTGCCTATGATGATTATAATAATAATATTAATAATAATACACCTCCAATAATAATAAATCAAATTTTTCTATTGCTTTTTTTGACACTCAAAGATGCTTCACAAGGAAAAAAGCGAAAAAAAGCTGACCAAATGGTCATTTGGACAGAGGAACTGGGGGAAACGGACCGGCGCGACAGCAGACGACTGCGCCGTAATCCTTTAACATGAGATAATAACACTTGAACTGCATTATCCGCTGGAACAACGATCAACAAAAGCTGCATTCACCGTAGAAACGGCCTCTCACTGACGCGGCAGAATCCCTGCGGTAGGGTGGCACACTTCTCCAGCCGCCCCTGCCGTCCTCATCACCGCGTGGGGAGCACATCGCTCTGCCCCCCCACGGCGTTCCCTTGATCAGCAGGGACATTAATCCTCTTGTTGACTCTGCACCTGTACCAGCACGGGTCTAACTCCTTAGTGATCAGCACAATCTACGCGGCTGAGACTGAGTGTGCACGCTGGTAGCGGGACCCCCCCCACCGCCCCCCCACCCCATCCGCCCCAAAGCTGCAGAGCTGCTGACCGAGCGAGCCGGGGAGGCTGACTGTATCGACGGCTGATTAGAGTGTGGTGGAGGTGGGGTGGAACTAAAGCATCCACAGCTCGCCTAATTACAGACATAATGAGTCCTCAGCTACAGTCCAAGTGGACGGAGAAGTCTCTGGAGATGAGGAGGAGAGACAGGGTTCATAAATCACCCTTTCTGTTGTCCTGGCCACCCTACGCACAAGCATGCAAAAAGGAGGTCGGGACGACTTCTACCTGATGACAATTACCTGATCTGCTCTGCCAGGAAACGCATAGAGTGACATTCATCTTGAATACACGGCGTCAGTAAATCTAATAACCCACCGCCTTCAGTGCAGTCTCAGTTGGACAAATCAGGGGAGAATCCGCAGGGCAAAGAGGACGGGTGATATATAGGGACAACTGCGTCAGCTTCGGATGAGAGCACTGACGTGCTTAGATGACTTTTATCGTGTCCAACACACTTCTATTCTATAAAACAACACGTCCACCCAAATGATAGAGATGGACATCAGCAGTTTTACTTGCACGCAGACAGAAATCTATCACATTCAAATAGCCGTGCACTTCCCACTGGGTCATTTTCAATGATCTGGACAATTTTTTTCACGTTTGCTGCATCAAACGTCTGGACAGTAAAGTATGACGGGTTCGGGCTTATGGGAAACTGATTAACGGTATTTTCAAAGTCGCGGGAGCAAATGTGAGGAGAGGAGGGATATGATCAGCATCCGATTCTTACCTGTAATGTACATGTGTGACTGTAGGAGGCCTGTAGCCAAAAATCCAGGTCTGGATGTCCATGGGTCTGGCGGCTGGGTAGGCTATGGTCATGTCTATAACCCACTGCAGGCCTTTACGTTTGTTAGCTGTCAGGAAAGAAACAGAAACACCAAACGCAATGTGTCAGGGACAAAAAGGGACAAAAACGCGACAACACACTTGTGCTTGAGAGCTTTTTTTTTTTTTAAAGGTCAGAGGTCATCAGACTCGACTGGAGCAGATTCAGAATCAGTACTCTGGCTCCTCAGCTTTGCGACTCTAACCATCACGCGTCTCTGATGGATTTTCAGGCGGCTTATTAAAATCTGGCCACCTGAAAAGAGAAGGGGCGCAAAATAAACTGAAAATCCTAAGAAAACCTGGCCTGTGGCTGCTGTCTATTTTAAGTAACTCCAAAGCTGACATTTGTCTTCAACTGATTTTAAAAGGCTGCCTCTTACAACTAAAGACGCGTTAAAGTTAAACCGAAAGCTCTGCCGTTTTCCCGCCTTAGTCTAATCTGAACACACTGGTTTGACTTTTCTGTATTTATTTCTATCCAATTACACATTTAATGATTTTTTATTTAAAAAATATTTGTATTTGCTGTGTCTAAGAAAACACACAAAAGCTCATCCATCAAGAGTTTGTTCATTGGTTTATTAACTGAAAAGACAAAAAGGAAGCTAATCTGAAAATGTAGCCAATTAGAGCAAAGCTTTTTCCCCCCCCGATGCGAGTCACATGTATTTCTCAGCGTATGGTGGACTATCATTACAGGACAGTCTGAGGGCTTCTAATTAAGTGAGCTGGTGTTTGGTTGCACAAGCAGCTGCTTGTTATAAAACATTTCCTAAGAGCAGGGAACAGCTTCACGCTCCGCTAACTTTTGCACAGGTGAAAAGACTTTCTAGTGTAATAAAAATTGCCCATGTGCGATGATCATTTCAGATGGGATAATCAAATGACAGGAAAAAATGGTGGTTCCAGATGGCATGTTGTAAGCAGGGCCACAACTAAATACTACAGCTTCTCCGTCCACGAAAACGGCAGCTTTGTCTATCCGCAGATCTGAAAGTATTCTCCTTTCCGAGTCCTCCAAACGTCCTCATTAACCCCAAGCATCAGCTTGTGCTGGAAAAAGTGACATGCTTATCGTCGGTTTGAGGTGTTTATATGCCAAAGGAGATAGTATTGCTATGTAGAGATGGATGTTTTCTTCTAATCACCATGATGATGTGATTAAGTATAAAGGACTGGTTGCTATAGCAATCCCCATCTGCGTGCAAATACAAACTTATGACCTGTCCAGGAAAAAAAAAAACGTTTCAAAACTTGTAATAGCTTAGCGGCACCCCCTCTCATGGAGCTTTTCAAAATGTGGGTAAAAGTTGGTTTAAAAAGCAACTCTGCTATTAGTATGCATTCTTTAAATTCTACTTCTTTCCCCCCCCCGCATGTAAATTAACTCCAGTTGCCATCCTGCAGGCTGCTCTTTAACATCTGACAGTGCGTTAGAGTTTCACAAAGCTGAATACTGTTTGTCGGATATGGAAAAAAAAGCAAACACCAGCAGCCTCTGTCAGCAGAAATAACCCCGAAAACGTGCCTGGTGTGAAGGGCTGCAGCCAGATTTCACAGTCTGGCCCCGGTCGGGGCCCAGTGTGTGCTACGGCGCAGGCTTCTTTAGTTTAAGCAAATATGCCACACGATGTGGCAAAGCAAAGGTAAATCTTATAACAGACTGCCACACACACACTGACTGGACTGCAAACTTTGGCCTGTAACTGAGTGGGAGAGTGAGGATTAAAACAAAAGATGGATCGGCCCAAATTGCTGCCTGTTCCTTCTGCTCCGTCTGTTGGCAGCGACGCACAAATACAGACCAGATGTGTGTACACACAAATCCAGAATGTTTCTCCCATTGCCAGGTGGATCAAGCCATGCATGCATGTGATTCTTTATTTCTACAACCCGATCGCCGACCTCCTACTGTCCCACGAACTGGAAGGAAACACTCCCCCAATCAGTGCATATAACTATTGTTAGCAGAACAACTAACAAGTCGTGTAATTTTTATGTAATATATGCCTTACGTGGTGCTTACACTGAGGTCGGGGAAGTCAAAACACATGAAATTACTTCTTGTTTTATCGCACCAGATCTTGCGTGTGAAAAAACCCCGCCAAGAATCTAAATAAGCGGTATTGTCACATATTGGTCTGTTACTACAACCAAAGAGGTGTTGGTTTTAAGCCACTGTAATGATGAAACCTCTGGGTATAAGATATTATCTTTTATCTCTAACATTTAGAGCTAGTGTGAAACTGTGTGTGAAATACTGCATGTTTGCTGAATCAATAACCACACTGCGGTTCTAGAACTCACTTCTTAATCTCTGAGTGGGGATACTTATTTTCTTCCTGCGTTGAAGGAGGATGTAGTCCATCTGACAGTTTGTTTGTGCTCTCATGAATCTGCTTGGCTTGTTAATTACCATCACTGAATGCTGTCTAATCCAGTTTCACAGCTTGACTATTGCTTCTAATTAGGACTTCAAAGGCCAACTTGTCTTCACCCTTCATAAGAAATGCTTTGGATGGGTAGTAAAAATCTGACCTTTAAGGATGCATAACTTTACTCACGTAACAAGTTATTTTCAGGTGTTATGTCTCCCTCAATAGAGAATGAAGCCGCTGATACGAAAGCCGGCTAATTTATTGTTTTTAATCTGCTGCGTTTAGGACCTATGGGAGTGGCGAACACCGCTTATCCCCGTGTGGGTAATTTGATGCAGGCCTCTAAGTGTTGCTCAAAGGCCAGAGAGAAGAGCCCTGTGCTAGGGTGTCGTGTAGGTAGCGACAAACAATACTGTAATAACAGCTGCCGAGGTCATTTGACATGGGTAGAGGAGGAAGTTCCACTGGCAGGTATCTGGCACTATCGGGCTACTCTGCTAGTTAGTCCAAACACTTGAGAGCCCACACCTGTCTCCTCCAAGTGTGGATGATAACTCACTTACCTGTGAGTCACATGATACTCTGTTCCCGCCCTAAATGACTCACAAGAGTAAACTTTGCTTAACCGACAACTGTAAATCTCATTTTATATCACTAACCCAGTCTGCGAGGCACATAGAGCCTCCGCAGCCTCTGAAATGCACCGACCACCGGTGCCCTGTGTGCTTTTCATTTGCAGTCGTCCGTTTAGCCCCGATGACATTGCATGGTGGAAACACGGTGGCACACATATTTACTTCAGCTCCCATTTTCTCCAAGTGGCCCATTTGTTTCCGAGTGAGTCAGCAAGCTATGGGCAACCTCTGCGTAGCATCAGGGAGGGTCAGAGGGAGACGGAGTAATGTCTTTGATCAGGGACGTGCAAAAACACGGCACTGGACACGGAGGGACATGGCGTTCTCCTGGGTATGTGTGTTTTCCTGCCCTGGGTTTTAACGCCATTAGCTACGTTCCAGGAGAAGGTCGAGCACCACTGCGGCAGCTCACCTCCTCTCCTCCTGCCCTGCTGGAACATAGGAGAGGACAAGAGGCAACAACGCTTTGGGATCTTGTATATATACGTGCAGCCCCAGTGAAAAATAATAATAATTTTAAAAAAAGGGAAATCTTCATCAGTAAGGATGTGGGATTAGGCCTTCATTAGCTTGAAGCGTAAATGTTTATAAAAATAGCCTAAACCCTGGGGTTGTCAGCCTCTGTCATCATTAGTGTTTGTTGACCCTGATAAGGTTCTGGAATTTCTAGACGGACGAAAGAAAAAAAAAAAAAAAAACACTCAAAAAAAGACAGCTGTGATAAACCATCTGTGCTCATCGTCGTAAAATTCTATATACAAGCTTCTCTTTTGGCCTGACTGTCCTGCAGAGAGAGATGGGCAACATCCGGCTTTTAGTGCTGAAGCTGTGGGACGCAGAGCTGTGTTAGCAAACTGGAGGAAGGCTGAAGTTCACAGTAATGCTCGTCTCCAAGTCTCTTAAGTTTACTATTAACACAGCACACCTTTAAAATGGATTTTGAACAGATGCCAATGAGAGAGGCGCGGTCAGTCCACTGAGTAAAGAGAGCCCTCATTAAAAATAATATGTTTGCGGCCCTTGCAACTCTATTGTTGCTGAGGATCTCTCTGGGAGGGGGTTAACCAAATATTCTGGATCATTTTGCAAAGAATAAACCAAAACATTAATGTCGGCGTTAGAACGCAATCAAGATTTGAACGATTAGCATTTTTGACGCAGGATGAAAAGAGGAAGGAATTTGCTTTGGTAAACTTAAAAATTCATCAATTGGGAGAATACAAAAACCTTCTGAGGCTTTTTACGTTGATTTAGTATGGCAAGACACTCCACCTGGGAATGATTAATTATAGATGCAGCAGTAGTAAACAGAAACACCTCCGTCACTGACTGGGCGAGAATTTAACAACCCTAAATGAAAGTGATGTGGTAACATCTGGATCTAGATGTATCCAGGTGATTTGGAGTTAAAAAAAAAAATGTTTTGTCTCAGAGATTGTTACATTAAGTAGTGACAGTAAAGAATTAATAAATAAATAAAATCCTTTCCTAGCTTGTGGAGTCTAACGCTATCTTCCTGCTCATTGGCTGTATTTAGGGCTGGTCTCTTGATACAAAGAATTACTCTCTTGCAAATCACCACTGGGGTTTTCAGGAACACTGATGCAATTTCTGGCACCTCTGCATGTGTCACCCCCTTCGTCGCCTGGCAAGCTTCACCACAAGTCGCCTCTCATTTAAAGCAGGATTCCCGGAGGATGACGGGACACAGAGGGGATGAGCTAACGCTGCATGTTTGGAGCGGGCGCTATCCCGGGCCCTCTAACCGACACGAAGGCCACCTTTGATGGAGAACCGGAGTGAGCCGTGTACAGAGGAGTTCACAAAAACTGCGAAGGAGGAAAGAAATCTTTGCCAGACTTTTACCGGAAATAGCATTCTACTTTTCGAGACCCAGATACCTCAGTAACAAAAAAAAAGAAAAAAGGATACTTGAGAAAACACCTTGCGAAAAAAAACCAGCACACAGGGGTAAATAAAATGCTTAGAAAACAAATTTAAGCTTTAGCTTTTCAGAGGTGGTGGTCTTCTGGTTACCTGTCTGGTTTGGGGTCCCGGCGTCGCCGTTCTCCTGTTGCGCCGACAGCGTTTTTAGGATGACGTGGGTGGCCCCGAGACGGGGCAATGTGACGTGGGTCAGATGGGGGAGAGAGTGCTTCTTTGCAAACAACTGGCTGGTTTCCCGCCTTTTCCTAAGGAAGCCACCCTCGGGGAACAGCACGATCCACTTCCTGTCCCGGTTGTGGTAGTATTTGTCTAGATGATCTTTCAGGTAAACCAGCTGTTTGTCTCTGTGAGCTTTACCCTGAAGAGAAATAGAACACACGTTGAGGACAAAGCACATGCAACGTGGAATCACAACGGGCTCGGTATGATTGTAAGACTGGTCTTTCAGCCTCGAGGCTTCTTTGGCTCCGCCGCGACATAAAAGGTTCAGGAGGTCACGGCTGCCAGCAGCAAAACCCAAACACAATGGAAAAATATGCTGCAGCGCTCCGATTTCCCCTTGGGCTAAATAAAGCCTTTTTTTTCTTTTCATTTAAAATCATGGCATGACTGAAATGATGCAAAACGTGACAACATCAAGCACATTAGAAGGGACGGGGTGAGGAGGAGCCGGATTGATTTTTTACTAAGGCCTGGTCAAATGTCATTTTAAATGGATTTGCTCAGTCACGCTCTGTGTGTGTGTGTGTGTGTGTGTGTGTGTGTGTGCATTTAAGTGAGCACATGGGTTCGTAGCAGTATAAGCTCCATGACAATGTTGAAATTGCAATATTCAGTTTTCCAAAATACGAAAAAAAAGACTTATTTAGAACCACAGCAACAAATCCCCTGACATCCAGAGTCTAAGTGGCATGAGGAAGTCCGGCAAACACCAAATAATACAACATAGATACATAATAGCACAAGGATCAGAGTGGACTAATTCATCAGAAGGTTCATCTACACGTCACCTGTCTGATATCAACAACTGGCTCAGCGTCATTTCAACACCAACACATAGTTCAGTCAGATTCACTCAGTTAACACTTACTTGGTCCAGGAGGCTAAAGCAAACAGGCCATTTCTGCAACATCTTCATACTTTTATGAAGGGCATAGTGCTCAGGCCAGGCGTGCCTATTTCTAAGGGTTGGTTAAACGTTCAGGTCAATAGTGGGTTTTGGCCGTTCCTGATATAAATGGGGTGGAAGAAATGCGGAAATCAGACGGTGAAATCTGTGAATTTAGACAAAACCATAAAACGCCCTCTTAAAACACCTGAAACTCTTTCTACAGACTAGATTTAATCAGCTGTACCTGATAAACTGCCAATCCAATGCACGTATATATGAATATTTAAGAAGCTCCTTAATTTTTCATATGTGCACTAGCTAATTTATAAGAGATTTATTGTTCTAAATATAGAGAAGATTTATGATATGCTATAATTCATGGCAACATGTAATTATGGAGCTGTTAACCCTAACCCTGTGGTAATTTAAATGTGCTGTGGGGGCTCAGCCCCACATCAGCGTGTGCACAAATAAATGAAAAGGGCATCAGCCAAACGATAACGTCGGTTTTGGTTGCAGTTGGTTGCAAGATGTGGAGAAGGATCTCCTTACACTATTGTAATACCAAAATGATGAGCGGAAAGGGAGGTCCTTACGAGCAAGAAGCAAAAAGAAGTTTCAGTGGAATTAGAGTCCTCAGTAAGTGACAGAGATAATGGAGATAACACGCAGCTACATGTCTCACGGCTGCCTGTCTGGTATATGCGAGAATCCGCATTCTTTAGAAAACACCAACAATCTGAAGGTCTGTGAAAAAAGCGTTTTATGGTGTTTTCTGTATATTAGCCAGCTGTTTCCCATGAAACTGTTAATAATGACTACAATTAAACGACTCATTCATAGAGAACGAATAAAAGAGAAACACGAACCAAGGTCATGTATTTCTGGCATTGTACATTACTTCCTCAGAAGGAACTGTCTGAATACTTTGTACTTCAAAGATGATTTATCACTGTCTGGATCCAAATGAATGAATAAAAATTCATTCACCCTCAATGTGTTTTTTGTATTTTCTTGACAAAGACCTGCCAGTAACCGCAAGACTATATAAACTCGTTTCAGATCCCGGAAAGATAGCGGACTCAAGGTAAAAAAAGAAAACAACCAAACAAAACAAAACAAAAAAAACAAGGTAAAATGTGGGAACGTCCAACAATGCTGGGGACGTGCTGGACAGTAGATGTTTTAGGTGGCTGGGGCAGCTGCTGGCGGCGTATATGTGTGAAGTCTTCAGAGTAGGGATGTCAAGAATGTACACACAGGAATGCCGGGGGGCAGGGGTGGGGGGTGGGTGGGGGTGTAATGACAGAGAGAAGATGGCAGAAATTACCCTACCTGCCCAGCCTTTCTACAGCAGCCTGTCTGGCTGTGAGCAGGCTCAGTGTGCTTCACCCTCAACTCTGTCCCTGATGTGAACTCCAACAGCAAAGTGTTGACACAACCTTAGAAAAAAACCCCTGTAATTCCCACTTGTCGTGATCTTTCTGCAGCTACAAATAAGAGGGCTGTTGGCAAGGGTTTTTCTGTTTCTTTTTTGACAAAACAGGCCAGAGGAGGCCTGTCGGCAGCCGATCGTGGCGCCGCCGATGCTCGTGGGGCTCCTCAGCTCTTGCATTAAATGACACTTTTACAGTCTTTGTCCATATGGTGCTGCTGGCTGCGAGTTCTGTTTACGCAGAGCAAATAAGGCAGATGGCGCAAACATTCTGATATCTCAGGAAAAGTGAACAAAGCTTGCTGGATTTGCTGCAGCATCGCTCTAACAGCGTGGAGGGAACAACACCATTGGGTTAGGGCGCGCGTGCATCCCTACATCCCTCCCCTTTGGTTGTGTGTTTCCCACTTCAGTATGTATGAGTGGACTTGAGTGTGTACGCTGTGTCCTCTTTTCTGGTCGCCATGGCATTGAGGGTGTCATGGGCTTCAGGTCCTTTATGTTCACAAGGTGCACTTTAACAGCCTCGACTGACTATATCATGAATTCGGAGTCTTCAGCTCAGACTTTCTGTTCTTTTTTTCCTTTCCTGCAATTCTTTTAGCCGACATTGTTCCGTCTACATTAAGGACAAAGGATGACTCTAGATCACCTGACGCATCTGTCATTTCTGGATATACAGTGGTCTGCAAAAGTTTGGGCAACCTTGTTAATTTCAATGATTTTCCTTCATAAATCATTGGTTCTTTGGATAAAAAAAATCAGTTAAATATATGATATAGGAGACAAACACAGTGATATTTGAGAAGTGAAACGAAGTTTATACCATTTACAGGAAGTGTGCAATAATTGTTTTAACAAAATTAGGCATGTGCATAAATTTGGGCACTGTTGTCATTTTACTGATTTCAAAATCTTTAGAACCAATTATTGGAACTCAAAATTGGTTTGGGAAGCTCAGTGACCCTTGACCTACATACACAAGGCGAACCCAATTATGAGAGAGTATTTAAGGGGGGGCAATTGTAAGTTTCCCTCCTCTGTGAACCTTCTCTGAAGAGTAGCGACATGGGAGTCTCAAAAGAACTGTCACATGACCTGAAAACAAAGATTGTTCACCATCATGAATTAGGGGAAGGATACCGAAAGCTGTCTAAGAGATATCAGTTGTCTGTTTCGACAGTTAGGAACATAGTCAGGAAATGGAAGACCACAGGCACAGTTCAAGTTAAGGCTCGAAGTGGCAGACCAAGAAAAATCACGGATAAACAGAAGCAAAGAATGGTTTGAACAGTCAAAGTCAACCAACAGGCCAGCACCAAAGACATACAACATGATCTTGCTGCAGATGGAGTCATTGTGCATCGTACAACTATTGGGCGCACTTTACACAAGGAGATGCTGATGCTGGAGAAGCCTTTTCTCCGCCCACATCACAAACAAAGCCCTTTGAGGTATGCTAAAGCACATTTGGACAAGTTGGAATAAGGTGCTGTGGACTGATGAAACTAAAATTGAGTTATTTGGACATAACAAGGGGCGCCATGCATGGAGGAAAAACAACACAGCATTTCTAGAAAAACACCTGCTGCCTACAGTAAAATTTGGTGGTGGTTCCATCCTGCTGTGGGCCTGTGTGGCCAGTGCAGGGACTGGGAATCTTGTTAAAGTTGAGGGATGCATGGATTCCACCAAATATCAGCAGATTCTGGAGACCAATGTCCAGGAATCAGTGACAAGGCTGAAGCTGCGCCGGGGCTGGATCTTTCAACAGGACAATGACCCTAAACACTGCTCGAAATCTACTAAGGCATTCATGCAGAGGAAAAAGTACAACGTTCTGGAATGGCCATCTCAGTCCCCAGACCTGAATATTATTGAAAATCTGTGGTTGACTTAAAGAGAGCTGTCCATGCTCTGAAACCATCGAACCTGAATGAATTAGAGGTGTTTTGTAAAGAGGAATGGTCCAAAATACTTCCAACCAGAATCCAGACTCTCATAGGAAGCTATAGGAAGCGTTTAGTAACAAAAGGGGGATCTACTAAATATTGAGTTTTTTTTTTTTTTTTGTGGTGCCCAAATTTATGCACATGCCTAATTTTGTTTAAACAATTATTGCACACTTCCTGTAAATGGTATAAACTTCGTTTCACTTCTCAAATATCACTGTGTTTGTCTCCTATATCATATATTTAACTGATTTTTTTTATCCTAAGAACCAACGATTTATGAAGGAAAATCATGGAAATTAACAAGGTTGCCCAAACTTTTGCAGACCACTGTAGGAAATAGATCCTTAATATCCTCAATAAACAGCCTCCATCAGTCTGACTATCTTAAAGACCCAACAAACTATTCAGACTGTTGTAGAGTTTCATCTTATTCTGAAGTGCGTTTGAAACACAGACTCAGTTGGTTTTAGCTGGGCTCTACAAACCTCCCTGAAACTCCAATGAACGTGACTTTAATTAAATTCTGTCCAGGCTCAAATTATCCACTCAGACTTGTGATGCTCCAGGAATTTCGAGACCCGTGGTAGGCTCCACGTGCTCCGGAGTGGAAACTCTCTTTCTAGCTGCTCCCACAATTAAAAAAAAAAGGTGTTGGTCTGAACCAGCAGAATCAGGCAACCCTCCGACAGCAGACATCCTTCTCCAGACAGGGCGCTAACAAATCTGCTGTCCAGCTGAAAAGCGCTGATGAGTTTCACCTCAACATTGGTAGATCTCAGCAAAAAAACAAAACAAAAAAAACAAACAAACCAAAAAAAAAAACTGCCCTTTCAGCTACTGGGGGTGTATGAGGTCCGTTCCGTCCTAAAGGTCTGTGGTTTTAAGCCCCAGATTCTGAGCAGAACGAGGTGTTGACAAGCGAAGAAGGGCGGCCTTTTATCCTGCAGTGACAAGTGCTGCTGGTGGGGCTTAATGTGCCAACCACACAAAAAAAGAGACGGTCAACCCAAGGAGGACACAGTGTGGCAATGTTGTGCGTGTTGTGTTGGGATTCAATGTAAAAGAACAACAAAAGACAAACATCACCATGGTGTGTGTTACCTGTCTGATGAAAAAATCCCCATGTATGAGGGACACGAGGCCAAAGTTGGTGTACTTGAACACATGGTCCATCAACCACATCATTTTTCGTACCACCTGAAAAAGAGCACAGTGGACATCTGTAAGCATCGCTTGTCTCCTCTTTTTGTTTCTGCCCCCCCGAGAAGCGGCTCGAGCTCATTCGACCCCTCCGAGCAGTTACGTCCTCCCTGACCTGCGCGGATGCAGCGCTGCCTTCCTCCCCGTCCAGGGCTAAGAGGCTAAACTGGGCCAGGGATGCAGTTGTTGAGGCAGATCATGTCATGTTTGTGCAGCCTGGCAGCTCCAGCGTCATGCCGGCTGAAGCCGACACACAAAACACCGCACACAAACGCGCCGTGTAAAATACATAGCCAACTTGAAAATGTGTGGAACAAAAGAAGTCAACACAGACAAATGACTGTGTGCTCTCTGATATCTGGACACGTTTTGCCTTCGTGTCTATTTAAAGAATGCAAAGCAGCGGCTGTGTCGCTCTCTGGACTATTTTGTCGCCTGCTGTGCAAACTGGCATCTTAGTATTTGACTGCAGCAAAAACCACAGCACTGTTTGGCCTGCCGTTCGTCTCCATTGCCTCTTTTAAACGCGTCGGCAGAGTTTCAGGGCAAAACTGAAGCCATGTTTTTATGCAACTGTCAGGAGAATTTGAAGCAGGGTTCTGAAATGTCGCTTCATCGGGCAACATTTCTTTCATCACGAGCTGTCGGAGTCACACCCGGCTGCTTTACTGAGGACGAGGGCCTTGTGGTGGTTAAACACAAACCAGAGTTTGAAGATAACTGGTGACCGGTCTTTTGGACATTTAGAGCCTAATATGAGACACGTTCTTTTTAGGTACCAAAAACAGTCCATCATTCTCACAATATAAAATTTTAATTCAAAATACGTGTACATTTCTTTGGTTACTGTCCACTTTTCCCCTTCTGTGAGTTGCGTCTGTCAACTTTTTGTCCTCTAACGCAAATCAAACAACACAGTAAAACCTGTGTGGTTCTTCAGCGAACTCGCAGAAGAACAAATAATTGCCCTGCAGCCTATTAAAGAGTCTGAATAAAATGGATGAATAATAAATACACTCAACCCGAGAATTAATTTGAAACTGAGGAAAGGCGATCCAACAAAACGGGCCTTTCTCTCATCTAGCTACAAACACTGGCTTATCTTTTAGGCCGTGGGGTCGTATCTAAGTATCCTGGTAACAACCCCTTAGGGTCTGTTCTGTGTTTAAACCGTTGGGGTCATTGACCTCGTCTAAAGAACCGAAATAGGCTCACGATACCCTAATAGGCCTTTATCTAATCTTTTAGATTCCACAAAAAAAACAAAAAAAATCATTTAAACTAGTCGTTTTTTTAGCTTCCCTTTCTTTGTTCCTGTCATGAGCGAGAACTTCTGACTGTGTCCAACATTTTGTAAGGAAGCAGTCCACAGAAATTAGCCTAGAAAAAACTAACCTCAAGGTGATACATGAGAGTGAAGCCAAGATTTTATGAAGCTGCTGTGTGATGGAGTAAAGGCCACCAGCGTGGACAATGAACTGATCAGTGGGCCACTTAGTTCTGTGATGCACCGCTTTAATTATTTTTCTCCTCCTAATACAGCTGGGTCTAAGAGATAAAACAGTACCAAACATCTGTGGTCAAACTGCCGACAAGGGAAACATGAATATCTGGAAACAAAACTGATAGTGAGTCAGTTTGGTGGTCTGAGTGGCTTTTAGTGTCAAGTCTCTTTGCGTCCCGTCATGCAGAAATAATGTGCTTAAAGAGTTATTAAATCATACCAATCTTAAAGAGCCAGACCCCACAGATGAAAGAAGTGGGGTGTGCGGGCAGAAAGCCACGAGCCATTTTCTGCCCGTCAGTGGTGTTTTTGACCAAACATTGTCACAGACATCCTAAGGGAATTGTGTCATAAAAGCTTCCTCGTGCTCGCTACCTGGGCACTCTGCCCTCCAGGTGTGAGGACTTCATATAAAACCAGCAACTCTCTTTTCAAAGGGCTAAATCCCCCAGTTCACTTTTGGTCGGATTAAGAAACAAAACTGGAGAATTCTCACTGTGACACGTGAAAGAAAACTCAGCTGATTCTACCCCGAGTCAGAAAAGAAAGGAAAAAATGAGGTCGACGTGAAAAATAAGCCTTTAAAAACAAACAATATACTAGGGGGGGGGGGGGGGAGGGGTTTGTAATTCCTCTGACTTTGGAGTGACAATGGCGTAACAGCTTTCGGCAGCTGGCCTGTACGCACGGCGCAAAGTGCCCTGCAGCTTTACACTTCTCCACTGCTTTTTATTTATACCGGTGTCACCTGTGCAACCCATCCCCCCCCACACCTTTGCCCTCTGGAAGTTCTTACCGTGCCCTTGTCTTGCAGGCACATCATGAGAGTGCAGACGTCCCCTGTGGACTGGTGATTGACGATGACCATGGCTTCTTCTTCCGAAATAGGCCGCACGTCGTCACCCCACTCTGTGACTGCGAAGCAGAGAGACAGACAGAGGAAATGAACATCTCACACGTTCCCTTTAATGCCATTTCCAGCCTCTGTTGTCACTGAAGCTGGTATAAGGTTGCTGCTTTGAGTAATTCTAAAAAGCCTTTGCTTTTAATGAAGCCCATGACTGGTTTGTCTCACAATAACTTTCCTTGTATGCCCTCTTCTGCCCTCGTTTGGACCTCCTGACTTTTTTTTGTCGTGTCATGGATGAGACTCTTTGTGTGACTCACCACTCGGGATGATCTACAAATCTACGGCCTGATGGATCTTTAAAATTCTGAAGCTACAGGAAGATAAGCAATGATGCCGTTCTGTGTTTCATTTCTTCTGAATTTGACTTTCAATGAGTTCCCAACGTACAGCTGTTTCCTCTAGGAGGTGATACACATGTTGGGGAGTGTTATGGTGACAAGCATGCATCATTTCATATGTTTAATCACAAGTCCTTTGATTCGATTATCCTCAGTCTGAATGTGAATGGAAACGTCACAACAGGCTCAGAGGAGAAGAAGAAACGAGATTACGCGCTCAAACATTTGTTGTTAGTTTGCGTTCATCACTGCAGAGAACTCTTAAGGGAACCTCCCCCCCCATCAAGGCCCGGCAATGAGAAAAAGCAGAAGAATAACAGTTTATGTTTCACTAAGACTCCCTCCCAGTTCATGATGTGGTTATCGAGGTTTAAGATAGCGCCCGAGTCCAAACAAGATAGAAGCGGAAGGCAGGGCAACATACCAACGAGCAATCTGAAGGAGGAACACGGGAACAAGCCTGACTATAACAGCCGGGGTGAAACAATGTCAAGATCCACAAAGTCCAGCTGCCTTCACTCAGGCTCAGTGGATCTGGAATTCGCTTAAAAAGGGTCTGAATTAAGATTCAAATGCAGAATGAAAGAGCACTTCATTTTTGTCTTTTTATATTGAAGAGCTTTGGTTTATGAAGTTATGAAATAACTTTTTTCCCAATTCTGAAATTAAAAACCTTCAACCAGCTTCACAAAAAAAAAAAAATCATCCCACAATAACACTGGAACACTATTAGGGAGGAACTTAAAGAATTAAACTACAACTAAACACACAGTATGACCAAGAGCAAATAGTTTACTCAAGAAGCCAAGCTTTCTTTGCAAGAGCCAGATGGGTGTGTTTTATTTTTCCAACACAGCTTTAAAAGGAAGTGAGATAATATATATCTCTATTTGCAGTTATGTTTCGTGCGAGTACAAGTACAAATGAACGAATTGTGGAAAATTCAAAGTACCGTGAGACATTCCTGATACATAAACTGCTCCATTTGAGGGAAAGAATAAATGAACAGTCCTTCCTTCTGTATGGCAGATGCAACCAGTGATCGGTGACATTGCTCCTCCAGGGAAGGAGGATCAATACATGCTTTAAAAGAGTGACAGGGTGCAGTTCTTTGGTTCAAAAGGGAAGAAAAACTAAACCAGAGAGTTTTAGGAAATAGTATTACACTCCCTCTCAGTTGAACCGCTTGAACCAGACAAAAGCAGGACTTCCACACTCACTTTTGATTTCTGGTACACTAAATGCTGAGGCAGCACTTTAAAACAATACTATTTCTGTATGCTTTGCAGAACTTTTACAATAAAAAAAAACACACACACACAAAAGATCCTTGTACACACGTCATTATTTGCTGGATGGGAACTCCTTACAGGAAGAGAAAGACGATGGGCCCAAATGCTGCCTCGACAGGAGAGAAGGCTCATTTGGAGGTCCAGAATAGCGCCTCCCTGCTCAGTGAATACACAAAAAGCATGGACTTGCATCTGGGAGCACCGGGGCTTTTGTTTGCCGTCAACGGGATATAAATAACGCAAAGCGAAACCTAACTGCAAACTGCAGAGCCAAGCGCTGGCCCATCGAGCAGGGAACGCTGCTCACTGCTCCACGAAGGTCTAATCTACCCACAGCATCAGGCGGATCGTGGACCGACAGTGTTGCGGTGACATGACTCATTTTGTTTTACGGGTTCATAGCCAGCTTTATTCAAATGTCACAGACCGGGTGGATTAATAAATAAGGTGAATTGCTGATGCGCGCAGCAAAACAACGATCAGGCCCTCATCAACCGAGGCTCTTACACATGTCCAAAGTAAACAAACCACAAAAAAGAGACAAGATCAGATAAATGAAACCTTTATTCATCTCAAAGCGAGACATTCCAAATTAGTTTACGTTAAGCTCTGTCCTCTCGTAGCTGTTGCGGGGCTAAGCTTTGAGACTGAACAGTCAGGGGTTTCCATACGTGGCTGCCGCCAGCCAAACTGCCACCTACTCACCTGACTCCAGCTGGCTTCTTTATCATATGCAAGCACAATTTATGTCTAAGAGCCTCCGGTTCACAACAGTTCAAACCACAGAGAGCTCGATGCCGGAAAAGCGTTGTGTTCTCGGGGGCCCACACAGGCTGCTTTCTGTTCAGTGGGACACAGCTGGGAGGTTGTGGCCCACCAAACAGAAACTGGAAAGCTGTCATCTTATACGCAGCATCTTTTGGTTCGGGTGTCAGGTTTGGATTCTCGTGCATTCTCCTGTGTTAAGTTATTAAAGCTCATTTGTTCCCGTTAGAAAAGGGCCATTTATGTTGAGGATTTTAAAATAATTACTTAGCCTGCAACGTGGCTATTAAACCTGATACACACAGGAAGCTCAATTCTCATGTAATTATCTTGTAAACAGGTGTTAGAATCAGATGCTACTTACAGTGGAGTGCTCTCAAACCTCTGCAGGTAGAACCAGTTTTAACAGGAAACAGCACAGGGGGAACAAATACTAAATAACTCTAAGGATCTTAAATGTATTCGCAACCCCAAATGAACACTGAGGTGGGAAATAAATAAATAAACTTTTTTTCCCCCACTGATCTTTTCAAATCCAAATTCAAAATCTTAAAAAAAGACATCTATGGTAACAGACTTGTGATCCTATGTGATCAGTTAACAGACCTGTGCCATCATTCTGGGACAACAGAGCTTCTGCTTAAATGCTGTCATCAGAGTAAATCTGTGAAATATTCTCTTATGTCATCAGGAGTCCACTCTGAGAACAGACTATTCCACTACCCATTCATCTGATTGTTGTACGTGTGGAGGCTGCGACACAGGTGGAAACGGAGCTTATGCGAGATGACGGAGGGGGGAAAGGCTGCTGGAGGACACAGGAGCTTCCTTTGCAAATGAAACACACTCCAGCTGATCTGGATATTAACAGAGAACCAGCGAGGTGAAAAGATTACTGGTGATCCTCTTACTTTAGAGCAAGTCTGACCAGTTCCAGTTCTGTGTAACGCTAATGTTACATCAGTGAGGCTGATTTGTTTAGGGGGAGCTTCCTCTGTATGGGGAACTTAAACCGACGCCCGCTGAGAGCGCAGGATAAACAATAACGCAGTCTGAAATCGTAGTAAAGCTCAGCTGACACGCAAAACAACACAGCCACTGACGGCAGAAGGGAGCAAAAAGCATCTCCAGACCTGCGAACGGGACAAGTGTTTCATAACAGAAAATGACGTGAATGTCCTGGCCGACAGGAGTTGTTCACTTTTCATTAAGTGGAGGAAGTCTCTGATGGACACATGTCATGAGATGATGACAGGAGCTGACCAGGAGCTGACCCATGCCAGAAAGAGGAAATGACTCCCTTTCTTCGTGTTGAATTAGCGTACTGGTCGTGAGCCTTACTATTAGTCACCTGTTCTTCAGTTGGATTTGTTATTTCTTGGAAGCAGAGTTCATGAACCTGGATTTCACTTCGCATCCCGCGTACATCCGATCACAGGTGGACAGCTCTAAGACCAGGTGCTCTGATAAGCTCCATCAATAAAAGGTCAATTAATAGCCACACATCCAAACGGACCTGAAAGGAGCTGAGACGCTCTTAATGAGAGTCATGAGGCCGACAGCCTCAGTCTCAGGTTAGAGCAGCAGGCAGGAAGGTTTTAGAGGCAAATACTCAAATCAATTTGTGCTTTGGATCATTTAAAAGGGGGCAAAATCTCCACAAAACCTACAAGCACTTTACGTTCGCAGGGTCAGCAATTATACATCAGAGTCGCTCCCCCTAAACGACATGCATGGTCTGCTGTCCAAGCTTTTCCCCACAGCCAGGAGCTGGGACGTGGTGACGTAAAGAAAAGCCTTCAGACTCCCTTTTCTTTGGCAGAATCCGACATAACAGAGGTTGGAAGTCCCTGAAATTCAACCCACTTTACCTGCTGCTGCTGTCATAACACAAAGGCACAGCCTACGCACACGCCGGCTTCATTAGCAGGTGCTGGTAAACATGCGCCGACTGCAAACTCGCAGCACAGAGCCCCGCGCACGTTGCCCGTTACTACTCGCAGACATATGTTACAGTTGCATGTCCGACAGCTGCTTTTGAACTCATTCAGTTTTCATGATGGGAGCGACACAGCCTGGAAACACAAAGCCTGTCCCATTTTAGGTCACCTCAAAATTACTATTCCTTTTTTTTTTTTTTTGGGGGGGCTTAAAAAAGGATTATTGGTTATTGGCATGTTCAATTTGGGCTTTTGTTTCACCTCCAGTCCCTGAAGAGTGACAGAAATCCTCACAGGAGTGGGAATCGAGAGCAAAGTCTGGAGGAAAAAAAAAAAAAACTGGCACATTTATGACTCTTGGACAGGGGGTGTTTGTACCCTAAAGACAATGTCATTTCATCTGGAGCATCCCTGCACGCGCTCTGCTCTACGCTACAGCAGGAGAGGAGCATAAGCGATATCACAAAGATGGGTCATCTGTCAGATGGAATACATTAGGGAAATTGTCTTTGAGAAATGACACAGTTAGCTCAGCAGGATGACAGAACCGCTGCCGGCAGTGTCTAATCCAGCGTCTGTGGTCAGCTAAAAGGTGCACCGCTGACCTTGCTGCTCATCTCTTTACCTCTCTGGAGGCGTGAGGATTGGCGACACATCATTTGAACGTGTTAGCAGAAGGAGGGATGCCACAGAACGCCACTTCCACTTGCTGAGGAGGGATAACTCAAAGTAAACCACCATCAGCCGGCAGATATTGGAAGACACAATTTGCGGGGTTTATTGCTTTTAAAAGAACCATCATGAGCATCAGTAGCAGTTTTTTACACACACGAGCATCAAGATAACTATTATTTAGAAAGCTAAGCTACAAGTTCTGCCTTTTTTTCCTTTGCATGCGGAAAACATTTATGGCATTTAAGTTCTAGACAGCACATAAATGAAGGTGTCTGCAAAGGCAACAAGCAAAGAGGAGCTGCTGCCTTATCTTATTAAAATAATTTCAAAACCAATTCTTATGTAATATTTCACTTGACTCTTTATGTCAACACCCAGAGTCTTCATTTAGAGAAGCTAAGAGCGTCTTCTTAACTGCCTTCAGTTTAAAAGCCTCAATTTTAAGCTTCTAAAATATTTCCGTAAAAATCCTCTTTTGTTGCTTATGTTACATCACTGACAACATGATGATCTGCTCATCCACACAAAAGCCCCGCAGTCCCTCTCGGTACACTAGGGAATTAAACATCAGCCTCCACTTACCAGGACCTGAGAACAAAAGGGGTATGTTAATTCCCATTAACACTGTCGCCCTCTCTCCTGAACATGAGTTACAGGGCTATTACTCCACAATGGAGAGCTTCTTCACTCCACCATAAGACAGGATTCCTGGTCAGTCTCAAGCCATTCTGGTTATTTTTGTACGTTTTCCTCACCTCTGCGAGATAGCTAAAGCATGGTCTCTCCTAAATGGAAGTTTTCGAAAGCAGATCAAGTCAGGAAGGTGGAGAACATTCTGAAAAGACTTCAAGTTGTTCATGATGTCACCCGATCAGGTGCACCGAAAATAATTCCGACCAGGTGGGGAGGCGTCAATCAAAGATGATCTGCACACACCTACACAGTCCAGGGAAGAAGTCCAATCAGCCAACTAAGTGGTAACACTACCGTGGGTGTTGGGCGACTTTATCCAATGAAAAGCGCAGTCTGCTACATCAAAGGGAGACGATCCACAGCGAATTGGCTGCGGCTCGGCCCCGTCTTCTGCAGAGAAGTCTTAAGATCTGATCATTCAGGTGCAGTGAAACTCACAGGAACACGGAAATCTGAGCGGCGATTGTTTCTTTAAGTGTGCTGCGTGCAGCCGGAGCAGAAAGAGACCCGACTGGCCCCTTCTCAGTCTCTGCTGACCACGACAGACCATAAAGGAAGAAATCTCTCTGTGTGTTTTTTTTTTAGAAATACAGTTGTTTACATATTAGAACTTTAACCACTTTCTAAATTGCTTCCAGCCCATGTGGACGTTCCAGCTGTTCAAACCCAAAGTGATTCAGTCTAATAACTCAGAAGAGGGCCTGGTCCTGGCTTTAAGGCAGATGGGAGGCTGCCAGCTGGGAAAAAATTCAACGCTTTCTCCAAGGTTCCACAGATTGGATGTTTCTGCCTCTGCGCATTCACAGAGTAACGGAAGCAGTTCTCCAAACTCAAGCTGAGCTCGGCTGGCTACACACGAGTCTCAAGCAATAGTTGAAAGAGAACTTAGTGCCCCCCAGGTTTGGGTCTCTTCACAAAAAACTGACAGGAATGGAGGTCAAGTTGAAGGAAAGAGCAAACTTAAAATAACTGTAGCTCCACTAAATAAAGTGCAAAGGAAGCTGAAAACCTACCAGCAGTACAGCATTCAAACCTTCTAGATGATTCCAGCTAAGTATTTTGACAATTGCGCCAATGAAATTCTGCATCTGTGTGTTTTTTTTGTTGTTGATACAAACCAAACTGTGCCATAAATCAGAAGCGCAAGCTTTTGTCATGGGTTATTTTCAGCAACATGACTTCCTGCTCCTCAAATGTGCCCTAATAATTCCATGAATGTCTCTTTTAGGCAACATTACCATACCATGCCATCAGCTCAGATCCTATGAAACTATGCCCTGTACACGTGATGAGGTGATATTGGCTTGGGTAAGCATTTGCAAGCATGTAAACAAGCATCTTTAAACAGATGACGCCCATGTGTTTTAGTTACTAATGTCTGATCTAACCAAAAACCACATCCAGCTCACGGTTTTGTTTGCAATATAAATATGAAATGCTCGACCCCATCTTCCAGGAAATCCCACGCCCAGAAAACATGCCCCGTCGGCTGGGTTCGATGCAAAAATTCTTGATTAGAATTGTGTAAATCATTCAGAAAATGCAGGATGTAGCCGTGGTTAATTTCAAGCTAAAGTTCAACAAACATCTGATAACCACAAGAGACCCAATGGTGCATTCACCCCTTTCAAACACGACCAACCTTCGCCCTTCCCTTAAAAAATTGAAACTGAGTATCTGTGACAAAGTTCACACAGTTTACCACTGGGTTTGGTACTGATAAAGTTATCTAAGGCATTCACAAAGCACCTCTGTTCGGCTTCACTAGTGCAGATGACGCAACATCCTCCTTCCTGATAGTTAGTCAAAACAGACATTTTGGGTTTGGTCAAATTACAGGTGTGTACACTGAGACCATTGGAAAAACCTTTCAACTTGCAAAAATCTAAATTATTTGGAACCGGAGAATCATCTTAACTGAAAATGTAAAAATTCTCTTTTATAACTCTAAAGTCCAAAGCATTCGAGATATTCAGTGTGGGCCTTGAGATCCGTCTGATAGGGAAGAAAGGCCTCCTGGAAACTGAATCTACAATCAGGAGCTGTTTTCATGAAAACAGATAGGACCAGACTTAAACAAGATAAAACATATGACTGTTTTATCAGGCAGCATGGCGGAATGTATGAGCCAGACAAAATTTGCTGGATTTGAATTCACTTGGATAAATAAAGGGATTATAAATAGGCCAATAAAACAAGCAAAACTGATATATGTTCAGCATAAATTCAAGAAACTAATACTCAGACGTCTCTGCCCAGAAAACATTTTCTTCCTGTTCTGTGCCGATTAGCTCCTCGTGTTCTCTTTTTTCTAAAATATCTGAAAGAAGTTCGGACTGGGCATTTGCCCAAGCTGCCGAATAACAACTTCACACCTGGCATGTTTGCAAGTATAATGCATCATATCTGGGATGATCCGGCAATCTTAATGGCACATTCAAAGTCGATCACGACTTCTGTTCTAATCAGGGCTCATTTTTTGGTCCGATCTTTAAGGAATTTACAATGACTGAAATCCTGATTCCTCAGAACTTCCCGTTTTGTTTCAGTAAACAGAGCTTCAGCTCTGGCTGGTGGTCAGCTCACTTTTTGTTTGAACACACACACAAACCAAAGGCTATGTCTCTTAAAAGGCCAACAAGCTTGTGACTTGGTGGTCAGAGGACGCCAATTCCGCCCCTTTCCGAGTAGAGCGGAGGGAAAAACTGCTACTCTGACATCAGATTCAATTGACTAATTTATACTAATGAAATCAGGTTAAAAATCAAATAAATGAGACGTTGTTAAACATGCTATTTCTGGCTAAGGGCTCCTTTTCACTGGCATTGGAAATGATCACATGTCCGATTATCATACTGGCTAAAAAACTCAATCTCTCTGTTCTTTGTTGGATCTGTTCCACAAGACTGAGCAGCTAATGGTCAGATTAGTTTAAAATATGGCTAATTTAAGATTGAAAAGAGAATTCATGTTTTGATTTTTTGTTTGTTTTTTACATCTGGTAAATTTGTCATCTTGACCAGTCAGCAGGAGTCCAGCAGGTCCATCTGAGCTTGAGTTCATGTAGCTGACATTTTGGAGGCCCCGTAGCCTATCTGAGCCATCAGAGTCCACACCTGCACCAATAGGACAGCACATGTCCAGCTGTGTACAGAGCCAATCAGGTAACAGATCTTCCAGTTGTCTCTGGAGAATAAGTCACTGAAACATATATATTTTTCAAACTAACACCTGTTCCGTTTAGTGACCTCGTGCCAAAAGCTGTAGACGCACCAGGCTGTAAATGACCCTGCGTGTTGCCGTATCGATGAGCGCTGAACTTCAGTCACACACTGCAGACACACAGTCTCCGTTTTCTCTCCTGCGCGCCGAGTTCTGCGGCGCATAACGGTCCGCTCAATGCCAGTTTTCTATAAGCCGAAAGCGTTGAATAATTAATCGGCCGGGCCCCGTTGCTCTGTCCGTGTTCGCCGCTTAGCATTTTGTAAGCGTTTTGCTCCCAGCTTTGTGCAACCAAACACCCGCCGTGGCCGGAGTCCCAACCCCGGCCGGCCGAGAGGAAACCACCAGCACCGCCGTACGCCGCTGTCCGGCATCGTGTGTCCGTGATCAGTTACTACACAGCACAGGATATCGCAGGGTGTAAGCAGATGTACTCGGGCTAACGGGTCAACAGAGGAGGTTCGCATTCTGTTCCTCTTCAGATCACAACACGACTATTTAAAAGACACAGAACACTGAACCAGGAGAGGTTTACACACCCAATAGGTGTCAAGCAGCACCTGTGTGTGTGAGCAGGACATATGAGACGAGCGTGATTAACATGGGTATGTGGAGGTAATAGCTCAATTTTGAATTGGAATATCTTAAAATATTTCAAAATCGAGAGATGGTCATTATTTATATTAAATATATGTCAATATGTCAGTGTGATTGACTGCTGTTTTCTTATAGGTTAAAATTCTTCAAGAGTCTTTAGAGGACAGCGTAAGCATATTTCAATGGCTGGGAAACAAATGCTTTATAGGCTCTTTCTTAGAAAACAAAACCTGAAAAACAAGTCCATGCTTTTCAAGAGTGTGCAGAAACCCAACATCCAGATGTGCAAATGTGATCATGTGACACAAAGGAAAAGAAAGAGGAGATTGTGCTCTGGATTGCAGGAGAATTACACCGTAACAGTATCTTATTTGTTTTTTATTTTCATCATCAGCTAAAAGTGAAGCAATGAGCAGCCATATCACCTATAACCAAAAAAGGAAAACCCCTTTCCTCATTTGTGTATAACCATCTTATTTTCTTTAACCATCTGTTTTCCCCCCCCGCTGGTCACCATTTCTTAGTAAAACAGAACTTAAGCAAACACAGAGCTCAAACCGGTCTCAGAGCCGGGCTGCATGTCAGTAGTCCTTCGCCACCGACTCCAACATGCAAATACTCCTCTGCACGCAGGGGCAGGACCCAAAGCAGCGCGAGTGAACGGCGGAGAGCATCTCACCTGTGTAACCTGCTATCCAGCCCCACGAAGACACCATGGCCAGCAGCCATTTGAACATGACTCCCTCGATGTGCCAGAAAGCGGAGCTGTCCCATACTCTCAGGGGCTGGAGCAGCAGCAGGTAGAGGCAGTAGGACGGGATGGCCACACAGTTGTTGAAGAACATAAACACGAAGCGGAGCACAGACTTGAGGAGAATCCAGCCCAGTTTGCCGGCCCCGTCCAACAGCTGTGCCATCCTGATACACGCCGTCTGCAACAGAAACAGAACCGCCGTCACGTCTCCCCTTATCCAACCCAAAATCTGGGACTGTTACAGTGTTGCAACGCATGGTGTGGAAATGTCAAACCCTGTCAGGCTCTGCATGTTTAATCCTGGACATTGTTGTATTTTTCATCATCTTTACTGGAAGATGATGTAATGTTGACAGCTCATTCTGCATCAGAGGAACGCTCATTTCATATGCGGCGACAAACGATGTTTTTCCATGTCCCAGACCCCACAGTAAACTGAAACCAGTGGGGGTTTCCCATTAGTGCCCACTCAGCCCTGCCTGGCTCCGCCGGCCTCATCACCACTCGGTTTAGAATTTACAAAGTTAATGATCTCGGAAATAATTAAATCTACGATCTTCTTTTGAAGGACTCGCTGCCATGACTCACACAGTCATGTGACTCCCCGGCCAATCAGCGGCCAGCAGTCTACATTTAGACCAACCCAGCCCGCTTGGAGCCCTGGCCGAGTAGGTGCTGAAACTGTTACTACTAGGAGGTGCTAAACCCTAAAGGAAATACACAAAAAAAACAAAAAAAACAAGCAGACTTGGGCCTAAAAGTAACGGTGGAAAATCCCCCCGATCCAGAATGTATGTGCTCAATCTGGCAAACAAACAAACAAATACAAAGAGATGCTTTGTTTCTTATACTGAGCAATTTCCCGAGACCTCAGACGAAGAGATCATAGAACAATGTGGGATTTAACGAAGGATGCCTCTTTGCTTCTAGCCCTAAAGGAAGGAAATAAAAGAAACACTGACGCTCCCTTTCATGGCACTCCACCAGGTCTTATCAAGCCCGCCACTCACATACTTCCGGGTCATTTTATGCCTGAACCTTTTCTAAGCAAAGAAGACAATGCAGGGGAACCCCAGCAGGGCTAATCCAGAGCAGGGGGGAGGTCCCTGCTCAAACCAGCTGGAATGATAAATCAAATAAGAGTTTTGATTTAATTTATTGTCTTTTTTTTCTAGAATTTGTTTGTTTTTTTAAGTATGCAGGTCCTTTTCTCTCACGTCTTACATCTTAAACTAATAATATCCTCGATCTTTGGCAGCTGAAACCTTAAACAGCAGGGCTCAAGGTCACATCTCAGCCTCACATGGCATAAGCCAAATTAAGACTCGTCTTTCTAAATCTCTGAAACACTAAAGATAAAATATTGCACAGAAACACGAAAAAACATCTCAGAACAGAATACACGTTTGTGTTAGGGGACTTTACTTTTTTCACTCATCATCTGTTGACCTTTCAAATCCATCCTTTATTTTTTCTGTATTTCAAATTGGGCATTTAATAACTGGAGCTCCAGCATTAACACGCTGTTTCTCATAAGGATGCTTCCTCACAATCACAGGACACATTTCCAATCATGGAGCAAACCAGCACGTCAAATGGTTTCAGTCTAATCTGCTCCATTAATTAAGTAGTATGATTTGATATTTTTACTATGTTGCATCAGCTATTCGAGTTGATATCCGTTTTCTTGTTTACTTCTGTTTGAATGCAACATAAACACGTGGAACCACCGTGTTTTAAAAAACGGCTATCCCAGTTAATTACACAGTAATTACTGAAGTCGAGTTCACACATTCCGGGCTCAGGTCACAGAATGTGATGTCGAACCGCGAAGTGGTCAGGATAAGGCTACTTCACGGCATTTATATGCAACGCACGCTTAGAGGACGTCGTGCCGCTTAATATTCCAGAGCATTTATATCTGAAGATGGTGTTTTGGTATTTAGGAGTGCCTGCTAGCTGGCTGCCGAGCCGTCAAAGTAACACACGGTAAGACAGGTCCTTAAAAGGACCATTCGCCGGAGACGTAGAGTACTTTATATGCTAGCTAGCAATAGGGTGAGTTAGCATAACGGAAACGAATGGTACGAAACGTGACAGAATTGGCAGCCTTCGGGTTCCCCGCAAACGCAAAACCGAGACACACCAAACAGCGAAGGCAGCTAAAAAAAAAAAAAGATTGAATAGTAACGTATTTTAAGATACACTACGAGGCGCTGGTTCGGGCACTGGATGGCGCAAAGCGGAATATCTGTGCTGCTCATCCAGAGAGTAGTCCCACCCTGTAGTTAGTTGCAAAACTCCGATAGCTCGTGCTACTCACCCAATTAATGTCTCTGAAGCATCCAAGGACGGTCAGAGGTGTTACTAATTGTTTAGGCGAGATAAACTAGATCACGTGTAGCTAACCTAAATGGTCGATTTAGCTTCTTTTCTTTTCTTTTTTTTTAGCTGGTTGGCATGTTAACTCTATCAAATCTGGGCGCTGAGATGCGAGGGTGTGATAATGTTACGGCAAATCATCCGCGAGGAGACGGCCCTTCCATCCATTTAGCTCTCCGACTCTGCTCGGGCACAGAGGATCCCGGTGGGCGCCGTTAGCTCGCTAGCTGGCTAGCAAGCAGCTCCACTTAATCGTCGCTGGCTCCATCTCAGTCGGAGACACCGGGATAAATCCTTCGATGCATCATCACCGTCCACTCAGCTAGCTACTGAGCTCCCGTTAAAGCAAAAAAAAAAAAAACCCACAGGGACGATGATCAGGTGGGGCTGAGCTCAACGCAGCAAGTCCGACCACCGCCACAAGACATACATGTGCGCATCAAAACCGAGGAGCAGCCGATTTTTTCCTCTCTTTTCGAAGCTCCCCAGTACCCGTTATCTTTTTACCAGATCCCGATTCACATCGCGGCAATGTACACAAAGGATCAACGCGACCAAAGTGGAAGAGAGTCTTCCATGCCTTTCAAAATAAAAGTCGACACCTCATTCCTATACGAACGTCTTTTTCAGATCTGTCCAGTTCAGAGACTTTGGGCGATTTTGCTCTAAGGATCTGAATGATGTTGTCGAGACTGAATAATTGCCTTAATGTAAGTAATGTGCCTGGGAAGTATAAGGGAATACCTTTGCCTTTTTTTATTGCACATCAACAGAATCTGGGAGTATAAAGATCTTTTTACTGGAATATTACATATTAGTAACACATCAACTTTATTCATGTCTAGTTAATTTGTTGAAGTGATCATGTTTTATATGTGCATTTATAGAAAATATCTAAAACCTTCTATGTGTGAACTACTATTCAGCAAGTGTTCATAATTGTTTCCTTTGAGGTAAAGTTTATTCATCAAGCGTGGTTACATGATGCTACGTTTAGTGGATGTTTCAGAGAAGCAATCAAACAAAGACACATTTATCTAAGGATTACTTGGAATTGCTTCTTAGTTCCTTACAAAATATAATTAAATATTCTATAAACATGTATAAGTGCAAGTATATTTTCAGATTTAAGATCAATGGTTTGATCAACATGGCTGTAATTATTACAGTTTTTGGAATAACCCGGATATTTCTAAACACTGGTGTTGATTCACATAAGTATTTGATGATAAAATGAGCTATACCAATCCTAACCATATAAATTCTTAATCATTAAATCAAGTATTAACTCACTGTGCTGAACTATTAGTTTGGCCAGTAAGAAGTCCATTTGGATTCAGGTGTGGACAATTCTTTACACACGAGGATACCAGTGGATTGAGAGCTTTTAATCATACCTATCTGTAACAAAATATTTTTATGCTGAGGAAGAATTAATTAATTTCTTTGGCTCCATATGTTACAACCTTACCTTAATTCTGAAGATCCAGAGCGGAACTTCTTTTTTTATTCATTCTGACAAGATGCCTGATGTTCGTTTGAGGCCAGCGTTCAGTCTGCTAGTGCGCAGACTCCCTGCTGTCAAGTGCTGATGGTTTTAGTGTGCATAAAAAGGAAACTGCATGTCACCTCCGAACATATGACTAAATAGTGCGGACTGGGCAGGATTTATTCACGGTTGGGAGTTATTTTCGGATTACATCATCAGTGTAGGTGCAGGACTTTACCTCTAGTATAAATATTTTTAGTCCACTTTAAGTCAGAAATAGCTCTGAGCTCATTAAACACACCTTTTGGGCTCTTTGTGCAAAGTTTAGGAAGGAATTATTCTGATTTACCCCCATGTTCTTAGTTAGTGAAAATAACAAAATATTCCCTGTAAGATTCTCTGTTTTTTTGTTTTTTTTAAATCTCACAGTTCATTTGAAAAGACACCAAAAAGACTAAGGGCTCTTCACACGGATGTTCAGTGATGTTCTGCCCCCTGGTGGTTCTTTGTGTTACTACTTTAACGAGGATAAGATGAGGCCACGGACGACTTGAAAAGCTAAATGTTTACATTATTCTAATTATTCTTGCAACCTAAAAGGATGACACCCCAAAGCATTAAAATGAAATATGTTCTTTTAATCATTGAAAAAAATATATGTACATGTTCATTTTCCGCGAGACAAATCATGTGAAGCGCAGAGGCTCCTGCTGTGAAACACAGAGCGAGCTGCCTAGAAGCGGGAGTATGCGGCCCTCTGTGGAGCCGGCTGAGCTCCACCCTGCTGCAGCTGGTGGCGCAGCTGCTGGGAGTAAGGATCCTCCAGAGACTTGACAGACACCATTGTCTTGGGCCCCGTTTTCCACTCAATGCCGCTCTCATCCACCACAGACGCCTCCACAGTGACCGTGTGGGTGCCCAGGATGGAGAAGTTCAGCAAAAACTGGGTGCTGAAGTAGTCGTTGTGCGGCTCGACGCGCTGCTCGATCTCGTTTGTTTTAGCATCGAGAGGAATCTGGAGATAAAAACAAGCATGCTAAACATGTTGCCGGGCTTTAACTGTTCACGTTAGTTAGTAAATTAGTTAGAGGAGAATTTAAAAACTGAGCATGCTTGAAAAGTTACATGCCTTGAAATCAGGCCCCGCCTTGCTCTGGAGAACAGAGGTGACGTTCAGACAGACGGACTGGATCTTCCTGAAGAGCCCTGGGGTGGATCCATGTTGTACCACCCCTTCCACCTTCAGAGTCAGCTGCTGACTGTTCTGAACTGGGATTGGCTCACTTGGTGTGCGTGGTGATGGAGAAATGGCAAGCTGGGAAAACACAACACACACAACACACATGGTCAAACCTTTATAAGCCTTGTAGGAAAAACATCTAAAAACACTGATCTTTATTAAAGTACACGGTGGCCTTTTTTAAACTTGTTTATAGTTTAGTCTCCTCTTCTTACATTAAAAACATCATTACTTTTTAATAATCAATAATCATTAGATCATAAGACATTAAAATTAAGAGAAAAAAATTACATTAAAAGCATTTACCTTGATGCTGGTTGACTGGAGTTTTTGAAAGAAATATCTCTGGAAGGACAGTGGTACCTTGAGCAAAGCTATGACAGCGTCACAGAGACATCCTGTATGCTGAAAAACACACAAATAACAAACCAAGAGCAGCTTGATGCAACTTGTTTATCATTTTGGTATTTCATTTAATCACAAATTTGATGGGATTCCAGTCTTTCTTCCACGTTGTGCAAACTACAAACAAACAGTGCCAGGTGTTGATCTAAACAAACAAACTACATCTATATTAATTTATTTCTATGCTTTAATGTCCAAGCAGAAGAAAAACCCCTGGGATTCGGCTAACCTGCGGACCACAGTTAGGCTTACCAGGTGTGACACTGGGGGGTGTTTCTTGGTGAGGCCTTCCACTTCCTCCAGCACACGATTAAAAACCGTCATCATCCGTCGCTCGTATTCGCTCTCAGTCTGAACAGAGCCCAGGGTGCCGTACTCCTGGAAACTACACGAGAAAGGCGCAGGCAACGTGAGACAGGTTTCTGGTGGGAAAGCGCCCCCGAGGGGAGCGGGGTCTGAAAAAGCACGGGGGTCTGCGGGTACCCGGCTTCTGAAAGGCCACATCATGCTGCTGTTTCCACAGCAGCTCGGCTCGTCCCCAGACAAACCCAACACCCCGCATGCACACATTAGTGACTACCACCGAGAACCGGTCAAAATACGGAGGTGATTTAGGCTTATCTGACACCACGGCAGCTCTCACCTGGCTGCCTGCGGGTCCAGGATCAGAGCCTCAATCACGTGGGAGACCAGCAAACAGCTCTGCTGTTGTCTGGACGGGCGGTTAAAGAGAATCACATTACAGCAGAGGGCACCGGACGCTGAAAGAGACGAGTGTGACGAGTCTGCTAATGGCTGCTTGAGGATACAACTCCACGTTGCGGAGAGTGGCATAATCGGCATCAAATGACGACTGGTGTAAATCAGCGTAGCGGGCAGCAAGACTTCTGAACTCGTCCATGCAAACCTTCATCTGGAAACAAGAAGGCACGGCATCATTAACTCAAAGCAGGGCTTGTTTGTTCCCTGTGGAACAAAAAATATCAGTATCAGTTTGTACTCACGCCGGTCTGTGAGCTTTAGTTCTCATAACCGTCCAGGTGAAATAGCAGCTCACCTGAATTGAGATGCGGCCGCAGCGCTGCAGGTCGTTGCCGGAGGTGAGGGCGATGGTGGTGGCGATGGCGGGCGGGGGGCTGGTTTTCAGGCTGTTGCAGGTACAGATGAGCTGGGACAGGGCTTGCAGAGTGTCGATCCGCAGCTTGATGAACTCGCACTGGAACGTTAGCGGGCTCAGAGGAGTGCTGGCCGCCTGTAAGGGGAGATTCATCTCATAAATGTGGTACGGAACCTGAGCTGACGGGGAGTCAGCTGGGACGGAGCTGACGACCAGCAGCCCTGAGCGCCGCTGTCACCAGCAGCGGAGGTGCGACGCGCAACGGTTTTTGACAAGCAGATGGCGGGCATGTTAACTGACTGTGAGCGAGGCGATGCCCTTTTGGTAGGAGCGGAGGGCTTCGGCAATGGCGCTCATGGCTCCGCTGTAGTCCTTGTCCTCGATGTGACTCAGGCACTGCTCGGCCTGGGAAAACTCCTTGAGGCTGTTGAGCCAGAAGTAGAAGTGCTCCGAGGCCACGCGGGTGCGCAGGCACTGGTACAGCTCGCTGGAGAACTCGTGACATCCCTGCGGATGGGCGAGACGAGACTTTATCGTCCCGCTCCGAGGCTCCTTGTGAAAGCTTTTCAGTCGGAATGTCAGACATTCCCACTCACCATGCGCGACGCCTGCCGCGCGATGCGATACACCGTCCAGCCGTTGGCGACTTTCTCCAGCTGCTGTTTGATGACCGTCTTCACTTCGCCTGACAGGGAGGACTGGCTGGCCACAAAAATCACCGTTGCCAGGGAAACCTGTAGCAGGGACAATCGAGGGCTCTGAGCAGGAATCTCAGGAAAATCGCGAGCACGAAAAAAAACAAAAACAAAAGCACTTGCTGTGACCTCTGGCGGACACGTGACCCCCGTAACGTCTCTCACCAGAAGCTCTTGCTGCTCGCCAGCTGAGGAGTGGCTGGCCACTCGGAAGAGATCCACCAGATCTCCCAGCATGCCGTCTCCCAGCACGGGCAGGTGGGCGGCGATGGCCGCCAGCGCGTGGCACAGGAGGATGCGGGAGGAGTCGCAGGATAAGTGGAGCTGTCCCAGCAGGAATTCCACAGCTGATTGGCTGAGGTGGGGTCGACTTTTCAGCAGCTTAACCAGGGAGGTCAGGGCGGTCTAGGATTATAACAAAAGAAGAATAAGACACGGCATGATCCTTTTTATTTCATGTTTCTAGTTTCTTCAAACAGCAGGGCTGACTGGGCTGAAGTGATGTCTGCATGACACTGCTGCAGAGCCTGCATTTAAAAGCCTTCAACCATTTATCAAACCCTTAAAAATACATTTTCTCTTCTTTAAAATATAAAAAATGTATTCAAATGAATGCTTTAAATGTCACAAATTGAAGTATAAATTTGCTTGGGTGAGTGTGTTGAGACCAGATTCACATTGTGTCACGCTCCCAATGCTTCTGCATTTAGGAGCTATTAGTTACATAATAATGCGATACTACTGAGCTTGCATACTAAGCCCTGTCATTGTGGGGCTGATGCCCCCTGCTGTGTGGTTACGATGCTGTCTTACTTTCAGGGTGGCCTGCGCTGTGAGGCTGCCATCCTGACTGCAAAGCATCAGAAGGGACTCCACTCCCAAAACTGTGTCCTGCTCCAGCTGTATTATATCTGAGACACATAATTTACACAGCAGACTTAAAAACAATTAAACCCGTGAAGTTGAGCGAGAGTAAGGCCGTTTAACTGGGGGATGTTATCAGAGGAATCCCTCAAACGGCCACGGACGCCCACCTTTTTCTGAACAGGAAATGGCAATATTGGAGAGAATCACGACCCCGTGTGCTGCCACTGCCAGGTTGCTGTGGTAACAGCACTCCTGCGCCAATTTCACCAGGTCAGTGAGGCGGGGAGGAACTGAAGCACCACCTGAGAGGAGATTTTCACAGACCATATTCAGAGTTTCCTTCTTTTTCACAACACGAATAACATATGAAATCTTAAAGCAACAACACAACTCAAAACAATAGAAAGACAGGATGCAAGCCCTACCTGCTGTCATACTGAAATACTGTTTCACTGCTATTGCTCCAGAGAGGGTGGAGAGGACAGCCAACATCCCCAGCTTCAAACTGATGTAAGGGATGGTCAAAGCGCACTCACACAGAGTCTGCAAAGGTAAACGTTGTTGAATTTTCATGCCAGTTTTAAGATGCATCAATACAACACTGCAAAATATGAGTAGGCCTCTCTACCTGAGTGTTTTCTTTCATCCACAGGTGAGGGGCCTTTTTAGCCAGAAGTTTTAAATCATTAATGGCAAGCCTTTTCACAGATTTTCTTGGATCATCTCTGAGGTACTGAAGGAGGAGCTGCAACTGGACAGACAAAGTTCAAATAAAGAGTTAGTAAATCTTTTTTTTTAAGTTAAGGGCTGCATTTCTAAGTATTTTCCTGAAACTGAAGCTCTCAGATACTGCTCTGATTGCGACTGGGGGCTACCTGCTTGGGGATGTCAATGAGGGAGGATGCGGCGAGCTGGGTGAAGGTGTGCAGTGAGACGATGACCATTGGGGTGGATGGGTAAGAGTTGACCAGGTGCTGCAGAAGCTCCCTGCTGCTGGACGCCAAGCTGGCATCGTGGTGCATGTGCTGCAGCATTGGGATCAGCTTCAGCTTCAGATCCACCGGAGTGTCTAAACCTGGTGTGGAAGCAGAGGTCAAAGAGGAATGAAGATTATGAAAAATACCAAAACCCCACATGGACAGCGCCCTGAAGTCTTAATAAGCATTCTACCTTGAATCATCTCGCTCACTTTGTTACAAATTCCAGCAGCAAAGTCCCTGGAAATAAAAAGAACAAAACAAAACGGTCTTTAAACACTGAAATTCTTCAGTATTCATATGGAACGACTTAGTTTCACCAAGAATGTGTTTTACTTGGACTGTGCAGAGAAGCTTGCAGATGCAAAGATAGCAGCCTCCACTTCCACATTGTCATGGGAGTCCAGGCTTTGTCGAATGCTGTGGTGGGCGTTCTTCCTCTCAGGGATGATAGAAGCCAGACTACCGAGCATCCTAAACAGGGGGAGCAGAAAGAGAAGGGTTTCCTCCTAAATGGTATGTGACTCAAAAGCACTGTAGGTTTTTGAAAATGCATCAATGATGAGGTCTAAAGTTGTAAAACATATCAAGGGTTTACCTCAGGGTGATGGCTCTGGCAATGGGGTCGTTGCTATGGATGACCGAAAACACCCTTTTGACAAACTCATCCACGTTGAGAATCTTTTCCAAATGTTTTTCACTCTGTTGTGTTACTTTCAGCACACACAGACGCAGGAAATTGTTGCTGAAATGAGAGGTGGATTGTGGAACAGTTATGGACAATACTGACCCGCTAAATGGGACACGCTAACGAACAACTGGCTGTTTCACAAAGAGTACTCTGAAACACTGGATATGCTACTGTAGATCTGGTCAAATCTTGTAAATCGAAGTGGTTTCCGTAACATGTCTCCAGTAGTATCTGAGGCTAAATTCTGCTCAGCTGGTTCTTAACATCTGTAAGGTCCTTTGAACATTGATGTTAGATTCAGCGATGATATTTGTACTGTCCAACAATCTGCTTTTGATCACAGTGCTGAAATATTCTGTAGTATAGAAGTTTTGCTAATTAATGGTGCTGCTGATTCCACTGTGCTGTAGAGAATAGTTTCTGTCACGATTAGTTGTCACTTTCCACATGTTTTATTATATTGCTGTAGCTTTTAAATCGTGCATTTTTTGCAATTAAACTATTGTTACTTTCAAATAAATAATTTATGATGATGACCATACCCAAGTCTGAAGATGTCTGCTAGTTTGAGAAAGGCTGAGTTAATGAGGATGGGAAAGGGGTACTTCTGGAAGAGCTTGGGGAACAGCACCACAGCCTCACACTGCTCTCCGAGCTTCCCCGATCGCAGCCCTGAAATCATACACATCGCTCTTGTCACAACAAAGCCCGTAGCTTTCACGGGATCAGTCAAATCCACAATCAATGAGAAAAATGCTAACTCGTTAGCAAGCTAGCTAACACACCTTTATCCAACTCCATGAGAGCGGAGTTAGCGTCGAGCTCCTGTTCCCCATAGCAAGCCTCTGACAAAAATGAACGCGCTGTTGAAAGCGACATTGTTGTTTGGTAGTTGTGTTTAATGTGTTGCAGCACACAATGGCCCTCAGTTTGTCATTGTTCAAGTGGTTTTCAATATTCAAAATGAGCTATTTCACAGCCTGATGCTACATCCGGTCTGAAATTACTTTTCATAATAAAAGCTATTTGGTACCTCACGATGAGTGAGGTGATGTCCAAAAGACTAGTTATTAACTATTAATAAATGTTTCATCCAGTTACATGTACATTAAAGAAATAAAAGGCTAGTGTGTTCTTTATAGTGACGGGGCAAAGAGCATAATCTAAATTTCTGGAGCCAATTCCTCGGTAGTTAAACTTCTTTATAACAAAGTTTTGGCAGATATGTTAGAAGGGTCTCATTGGAGGATACTTTATATAAAAAATCAACAACAGAGGTATATAATACAAGTAGGGGACATAATGTAATCATTATATTCATTTGCAGGTTTGGTTTACCTGATTTTTAGGTAGGTTACTGGAGTGGACAGGACTCCTTGTTTTATTACGATGTCATTCTGTGTTTTTGTTGCCTTTTAAGAGGCTGTTTAATTATTACGCTCCTGGGCATTTGTTGCACTAAACAGGATACATTTTCTGTTTCCAGTAGCTGGATGGGTGTATCCAAATCATTCCAAAAATCCACACGTTTTGTTGAAAAAGTAGTTAACCTCACGATTATTTTGTCCACTTTTGGGCAGCACAGCCTGCATAAAGCGCTTAGTGAAGGCGGAAGCGGAAGCTAGCCCGGGCAGGAAGCCAGCGGTTTGGACCAATGGCAGCACGAGACGCAGGTTTAGCGGGGGATTCGGTTCGTCTGATCGGACGATCTGTTCGCGGGAAATACACCAAACGGCAACAACGGGAGCAAAAAAAGGAGGACCATCGGCCAACGATCTGACAAACTTCACGGTTTTATCAGCAGTTCTTTCAGATCGCCGTCGGTTGTGGTGTAAAAATGCTTTTCCGCTCGGTTGTTGACAGAGGAGTGGGCAGACGCAGGAGGAACGGTGAGAAGCGATGCGTTTGGGGGGCTTTACTGTTTCAGAGGGGCGCTTTCAGATGTGATTATGCTGTCGTCGACAGCTGCTGGTGGATCTTGGCGAGAACTCGGTGGAAGGGAACGCAATCAGGCATTTGATTATCAGTCATCACTTTAAAGTTGCTATAGTGCAAATTCCAGTGTTGCTCTGTTTCTGCTTCTTTGACCCCAAAATCCAACAGGCTAACGCGTTAGCCTGCGTCTTTACGCAACGCCAACGTTTTCCTTTATGTTTCCTAACTAATGCTCACACTATGGTACGAAATAAAACGCTACTGAATACAATAGTCAAAAAGTCAAATTGTACATGCATGATCTGTACTTTGAAACTGCTTAAAAGCATGAAGCCACAGAGGCTCAGTGTGTTATTTTGTATCTGGTGTAGGCCATTTTGACTTCCTTGCACGTCTCTGTGTGATATTGATCGATGAGAGAAAAGTCTTCAACTTTACCTCTTGAACATTGTCCGCTGTCACAAATACAGTGGATATGTGAACAGGGGTCCTGGGGTCCATTCCGAGTCTTTATTATTCTTTATTATACCTTTCTGGATGCACATCTTCACTGGATCTGATATCAGTTGTCCTGACTTGGTTCATATCATATATTACATTTAATTTCTACCGTGTGTTACCTCAAATACAAACTCTGTATGTGATTATAATTTTCTTGTGTACATAAGAATTTAGTAAGAGGTCTTTTCCACATAGAGAACAGATTTTATATAGAAGTATACTACCTTTTAATCCTTACTGATTTAAACTTTGTGTAATAAAACAATGAGATCTTACAGCTTCCCAATAGAGTTAGTTTAATGAATTACACAGAATTAATCACAGCACCACATGCACTGGATTTCCGTGTGAAAAAGAAATTCAAACTAATGCTATCCTAATTAAGAAGTGACCTTCTTTTCCTCTTCACAGCGTTCCCGGCAGATTCTCAATCCAGGATACCTCTGGGCTCCTTACTGCAAGGATACCAGTGCCTCCGACGGGATGAGCACATCTCCTACGGCAACATGGGCGACTCTGTGCCACCGTTTGGATTAGCTTTCTCCTCTGGTAATCCACGTGCATTTGTCGACATGTCTGGGAAGCACGCGGCCACGTATTAGATAGTGTGACTAACGGCAGGGGACTCTCCTAATTGCAGCTGCAGACATGCAGAACATCCTGGCGGCAGCGAATGAAGAGGGCATCGTTCGGATCTACAACACCGAGAGCCGTGAAAGCCCTCTTCTTAAAGGTATTTACAGAGTCTATTTTTTTTTTTGCATTTTCAATATGTAAAAAGCATTATTGAACGATAGGATTTAAACGTTTCAGAGTGGCTGGCCCATGAAAATGCAGTATTCGACATTGCTTGGGTACCAGGGGAGCCTCAGCTGGTGAGTGCAAATTTATTCCACTCTTGTTCTTAAGAGCTGCATGGGAAAGTTCTTGTTGGCTGTTTGTTTCCTTACAGCAGCTTTTTTTTTTTTGTGCCTCCATCAGGTGACAGCTGCAGGTGACCAGACGGCCCGGCTGTGGGACGTTAAGTCAGGGGAGCTGTTGGGCAGCTTTAAAGGCCACCTCTGCAGCCTCAAGTCGGTTGCATTCACACCAGAAGAGAAAGGTATACTTATCAAAAACTATCTTTTAAGTCTGCCTGCAATGCATAAAGAAAATGTATGCCACTGAGGTGCTGATACAGGGATTTTTACAATGAGTTACATAAAAAAAAATAGATGCTCACACCTGCAACAGTGTTAAAACAGCCCTCTATTTGTATACCTCCATGTTGTCCTCTTCAAAAATATATTGAAATTTAAATGTCCTTAAAATTTTTAAGCTGCTTCTTTTTTCAAATGATGTTTATTCTTGTCACATGAACAGCTGTGTTCTGCACCGGAGCCAGGGATGGTAATATAATGGTCTGGGACATCAGGTGCAGCAAAAGAGGTATGGATCTGAGATTTCAGCACGTTGCCTGACACCCATCAAACAGTCAGGCTCTGTCTTTACACTGCCGCCGTCCTTTCAGACGGTTTTTACAGGCAAGTGAAGCAGATCAACGGCGCTCACAATAAAACGGAGACAAACCCCCTCTCCAAAACAAAGAGGAGGCGGAGCAGCATGCGGGGCATGGCTCCCAGCGTGGTAAATATCAACAGAAAAAAAACACTTTTTAAAGAACTTGTCTGAGATGGGAATGCTCACATTTGTTCAATCTTGTTTTTTTCCCTCAGGATTCCCAGCAGAGTGTCACAGTGGTTTTGTTTCAGGACCAGCACACACTCATCTCCTCGGGGGCCGTTGATGGGTAAGGCAGGCTCTGCTCGCAGCATTCAGCTCATCTGTTGACGACGCCCGTAAAAACCCCCGCGAGACAGGGATGGTCATTTTGTTTGTTTTCCCTTCGCCCCCTATCAGAGTGGTCAAGATGTGGGATCTGAGGAAGAACTACACTGCGTACCATCATGACCCCGTGCCGCTGCAGACCTACCCGTATGCAGGATCCTGCACGCGCATGCGACTGGGTTGGTTACACACTGCACAGGCCAGGCAGATTCATTACCCTGACGTAAGCGAACGGCCACGGTTAAGCCCAGATCCATTCCCTGTGTGCTGCAGGTTACTCTGGACTCACTCTGGACTCCAGTAGGTCCAACGTCATGTGTAACTGCACCGACGACAACATCTACATGTTCAACGTCTGCGGAATAAAAACGGCTCCAGGTGAGTGAAAACACACTGTCTAATTGTGCCACAGCGGGCGTTTTCCAGCTCTCACCACTTTTGTCTCACTAGATGGGGCTAAAGTTATTTGCCTAATCTATCAAAGCACTCGGAGCATAAGGCAACAGTTTCTTCTTGGTACAAATGGATGGTCAAGTTGAATTTGTGCTGGTTAAAGCATATTTCAATATGTAGGTCTATATTTATTAAACTCTATGATCTGAAGCCTTTAACTGCCTGTAACCCGCATGGTTAATGATGAAAGCACATCAGGAAGGAAGCCATTTTGAAATGCACCACCACATATTACAGAAAAGACAGAAAGATCCCTGAACGAGTTACTGAAATTACTATTTTATGACATGTTTTGGCCTTTTTGTTCTCCAGTTTGAAACTCTATTCAGTTATCTTAATCGTAGTATGTGTTTTCACCCACAGTGGCCGTTTTCAGTGGCCACCAGAACTCCTCATTTTATGTCAAGTCCACCATCAGCCCTGATGACCAGTTCCTGGCCAGTGGCTCCAGCGACAACAACACCTACATCTGGAAGGTGGGATCCCTCTTATATGTCCATGCTTTTTCCCTTATCATGGTGAGAAATGCAGTGTTTCATTAACAATCTATACATTTCAGATATCCGATCCTCAACATCCTCCCATGACACTTCAGGGTCACAGCGAGGAGGTGACATCCGTCGTCTGGTGTCCCACCGATTTCACGAAGGTCAGCGTGATCTCCACGATTTTATTTGACTTTTTAAAAAAAGATTCTTTCCTGGTGTAAAACCTCGATAAGGAGATTTGTATTCTCCCCGCAGACCGGCTGAGCTGTTGTAATGACCCTCCGTTTAACCCCCCCCTCCTCTGTTGGCAGATCGCTTCCTGCTCTGATGATCACACTGTGCGCATCTGGCGGCTTCACCGGGAAGCGGATGGAGCACACTCATCTGTGGGAGACGCTAACCTAGTAGGCTGGGCACGTCCCATGTCGCCCCCAAGTAAGTATCCCTCCTCCCATGGTTCTTATTATCTCCTGCTCACCAGGAGCAGCTACCATTTTAACACGGGTGTTTGTAGTATTCTTTGCCATTGTAGCCTGTCCCCTAATTCAGAGAAATATCAAATTGCGTGATCATAAATCACTGTTTTCGTGCCTTTAGGTGCAGAGCGTGTCTTGCTGCTTCCCTAATCTGAACTAATGTGAACTTCTGCTTTTGTTTAGGGCCCTCAGTCAGAGCTGAGACAACCCCTGCCAAGACCCAGAGGACTGAGAGTCTGGGTGGCCTCGCCTCGCCCCAGCTGGCCGCCTGTGCCCCCAGTGGAGCGGCCTTGCCCCTCCCCTCCAGCACCACGTCACCTGTCCACTCTAAAGTTGCCGCTGTCCGTCAGAGGACGCCGTCCTCCATCAAACAGTGGCTATCCCCGACCCACGCGTCCCCCGGTCAGGTCACCCCCCCGACCCGCAGAGTGCTGAGCCCCCGTCCTCAGAGCCCGGCGAGCGGCGTCTCTCCCACAGAACGACGGGCCAAACGGAGGCTGGAAACCGGCGAGGGTCCCCCCGCAGGCTGCGAGGGCGCCGAGCAGTGCGGCTGTGTTACCGAACTCCATCCCGCGGCCAAGAGGAGCCGTCCCCTACCGGGGGCCTGCTGCCACTCCGAGGAGAGCCCGGCACAGACGGACTGTCGTGCCGATGACGGAAAACAGTCCCCATCAAAACAGATGGGAAAGGAGAATTTCTCTCCCAGATCAAGGAACTGGTTGTCAGAGATGAGCCAAAAGATGAGGAAAGGTCAAGGAAATTGTAGCACCCCCAGGAGTCCCAGTGCCTGTAAGAGACAAGAAAACAAGGCAGCTGCCTCACTTGTAAGTGCTCAACTCTCGGTTTTGATAAAGTGCAGCTCCCAAAATGAACCTCTACGATGTAAAATCATACCAAATATTATTCCAACACAAGTCAACTTTTAGGAATGGTTCCTTTGTTATGATTTCTTTTATCATTATCATGGTCTTTACATTATGCTTAATGCGTCTTGTTTTTCTTTCCTCAGACTACCCGCTCACCTCAGGCCATGAAGAAAATCTCCACGTATTTTGCTCAAGCACCTCTGGAGTGAAAGACTCTTTAAACATTGGGCTGCACAGAGAATGACGCTTTGCTTTTGACCTTAAGACAATTGTTATTATTTTATTTTAATTGAATTCCTGGAAAGTTTCCTCCTACAAGTTTATGCTTAAATATAAAGTTTTTGCTGGGTGAATCTGCCATTTTTCCTAAAATGATCCACTTGGTATATGTTTAAGCTTTCACGTAAGAACTAACAGCTCCCAGTTAACAGACTGCATAGGACAGTTGCCTGGCTAAATTAAAATTTCCATTTCTTTACATCACATATTTAAGCTCTCAAATGAATTTTTGCATTGCATAACATTAAAAAATGATCTCTTCAAAGGTCAGCTCTACCAATTTGCAAGCAAATGATTAATTTCTTGATGGAGTTTTTTTCACTGGCATTTTCATGTATGGAGTTTGCCTTTTTTGTAAGTGTTACACATAAAATATGTTTATAAAACTTTTTTTTTTCTCTTGGGCAGATGCTTGAGATGTTTGTATGTACAAAATAACGCAAAGAATGTTACTTGCTTGATTTGTATTTAACTGACACATTTGTAGTCAAATTTTTATTACATTTAAAATGGTCTTTAGTGTGTCTGGTTGTGTTTTTGTCGTGGCTGAAGCTCGGGAGGAAGACGCCTCACGGATCATGGATGGTTTGTGGTTTGACCAGGTGCCAAAGTGTCCCTTAGCAAGACCCTGAACCCCAAAAACTAACCTGACCATAGCAATGTAGATGTAAACTGATGAATCCACATCCATGTTTCAGGTGCTTTTTTTTTCAACTGAAAAGGTAGACGCAGCACTTTGCAGATATAATGGAACTTAAGCTGAATTTAAGAGACATCCACTGATGTATGTTAAAATTCTTCAGATATTAAAGGCTTTTGTTTTGTATGATTACTACAGATGCCTGGTAGCCTTCATTCAACAAAACAACGTCACCTATTTGTTTTTACATGTCACATGTTCATAGCCCGTTTTCTGCGACGTTTGATTGGTTTAAAAAGTTTCGAGTTTATAATTCAGCGTTCGTGGTTGGTTGGCAGCTACGTCAATCAATGACGTGGGGGTGCTAGCGCCTCACGGTCCAGCACGCACACAGTGAGAAGGAAAGCCTTGGAGTGTTTATGGCTGACCGCTGGGCTCGACTCGTAGTTATATCTCGGTCTTTTTAGAGGCCAAGAAAACGAAACGGTCCTACTGTAGTCAGGGAGGTTATTAGTAAAGAAAATGATCATCTTTCTGTAGACACGGCTAACTTTGAAACGCTAGTTGAGTCCGCCGAGCACAATTTAACTTCGATCGTGGATAGTACTTGTGAAAAGACGTTCAACGGAAGTGTAACCAGGATTAAAACCGGGGCTTGAAGTCGTGGTGGTGGTTTTATCGAGGAGCTACGCGAATTGCACCGAGTCGACCATCGTTGGTAACTTGTTTCCTCGACAGCTGTGCAAATTGTAGCGGAAGACGCTAACGTCGGCTACATTGAGCAGGCTAGCTAAGTGCGTTGGCTGTCAGAGCAGAAGCGCCGTTTTGCCACAGTTGGGTCTAATCCAGTCAACTTTTTTTTCTTGACAATGTGTTCCCAGCTTTTGGCAACAGGTAGGGGCGTTTGCAAAAACGACGAATCAGCTAAATTAGCCTGCCATTGAGAAACTTGGGGATATTTATCTGCTGCACATAACTCCGGCGGTATTGCGGGCGGTGTCGTGAGTCTTAGTTTTGGCTTGTTGGTTCATGTTTTGAAGATTGTTCCGCATCTCAGGCAACTAGATACCCCCAAGGATGCAGTTTATGGACATTATCTAAGCACGGTACCTACCCATCGACCATGCTGGATCATACAGACTAACAAAAGCCTTTGCAAAAGGAGACGAGCGTTCGCTCGTATTATTCGCAGCCGAATTTGAAGCCGATGTGAAGAGACGAGGAGACCCCATCATCCGTTATTTTTCAGTCCCAGATCTTCGTCAGTTTTCTCTGCATCAAAATGTCGGCCATCTCCGCATCCGAGAAAGTGGACGGGATTACGGCCATCTCGGCGTCGGAGAAAGTGGACGGCTTTACGAGGAAGTCGGTGAGGAAGGCGCAGAAGCAGAGGAAATCCCAGGGCTCCTCGCAGTACCGCACGCAGAGCGCCCCGGTGGAGCTCTCCCCGCTGCCGCAGCTCAAAGGTACGGCAAGAGGACCGGGGCTCTCCCGGCCGGTGCTGGTGGTCACGTCTCGAAGGGGGGAAAAGCTGCTTGTGCAAACATTTTTGGTGCTAAGCTGAACACTCGGGCCTTTTACCCCCTCAGAGCCTCCACATCCAGACGTGTACCCCCCCCCCCCACACCCCCCTTGGTTAAGCTTTCTCTCGTCAGTGGGAGCAGATTTAAATTGAACCACAAGGCATTAAAAATACATAGCTCTTTGCCAAAGTGTATTACATCAGTTTTTCAAGCTGAGAGAGTTTAGCCAGTCCGCTCCTCGGTTTGTGTTTGTTCTGTGCTTCCATCTGAGTTTAGGAGGTGTCTCATAAAGACAGATAACATCTCCAGTGGGGGCAGTGAGAGCTAACTGACACTGACAAAGCATTAACGCTTTGAGGATGGATGCACCATCCAAACAACAAGCCAAGTGGCTGGCCGGAACGTGCTGCTTGTGTTGTCTGCTGCGTGCTGATGCTGGTCGGGGCGGTTGACTGTAAACAGAACTTTTAAGTAAGTTGAAGAACAACCTGGTGCTCCTTATATAAGCTTTTCAGGTTCATAGATGGCATTGTTTAAAGGTTATCCCAGATGTTTCACAGGCCAGAATGTGCTGGCGTAAAGCAGCCGCGCATGCATGCATCGTGAGAATCATTAAAGCCTGCCTCTAAAATGCTCTCCAACGTGCCACATTAGTCAAAGAGCACGGGGACAGTGAAAACAGCCCGTCCCGAAAAGCGTGTGTGAGGGCCCTCGCAAGTCAGTGGCAACTAGAAAGCAACACCCAAGGCCTCTGTGTTGGAGAATTCATGATCATCCAGTGAAATGTGACACTGGGTGGCCAGTAGTCTGTTTTCAGTTGATGAACTATATGCTGGAGGTAGAGACGGCATGTGAGGCAGAGGCCTGCTCCACTTTGGTGTGCTCTGTCTTATTTTTTTGGGAGGAGAGATGAGTGACAAATGATCTATTTGTTTATTTTTGCTACAAAGTTTTTCCTTAACCCTAAACAATGCCCGTGTTTTCCGATTTGATAGTTCAGGTAAACCTCCTCAGACTGTTTTCTTTTCCCCTGAGTTGTTTCTCCCATGTGGTTACATATTTCGAACCTGTTTGATTAGCTCCAAGCGCTTTCGCCTCAGACGTATCATAAGTTACAGCTCACACTCCTTTGCACATTGGAGACGTCTGTCAAACTAGTGTAGTAATGTGAGGAATCTCAGCACAGACCCGATGAGATATCGGTCAGCCGGCTTTCCTTTAGCCGGCGGTCAAAACTAATCCTGCTGAGCCTGCTAATAACTGTGTGTATTCAAGTCTCAAACATGGTGCTTTGTTCAAATAGTTTTACTTGAGAGCAGAATACAGGGTTGATTTCAAGTAAATTTCATTCAGGGGAAAGATAATTATGCATGGAATGTCAAACTGGACTGTAATTGACTATCTCTCCAACTGTAAACTCCTACAAGCTGCAACAGTGAGAACTGTTTTGGTGCTATGAAGAGAAGCGAACCTCAACCGAGAAGGGCTTGCCTGGTCAAGTAGTTGGAGCTTGTCAACATGACGCAACTTCCCAAATGTTGAAATGAAAAAGCGTCCCAATCGGGAGAAGCATCAGCAGCCGGTGCCTTCACGCAGGGGCAAAGGACTCGGCTAAATCCATCCTTCTAATGGCGTGTTCAGTTTTGCTTTTTGCACGGAGAGAGCAGATTATAAAGAGGAGCACAGATATTCAGCGAGAATTTGAAACGCTCTATATTTTCCCAGGCCGGAGGGCTGTGCCACAACGAGGCCCAACACCGACATGAAACAGCACGGCAGCCACCACTGTGACAGGGATGGAAGTGACAGACAAATTATCCCACTGTCTTCCACTGAAAGCATGGGGGGGCGGGGGGGCAGGGGTGTATTTCTTTCCGCATCCGGAGAGGTGGAGACATCTATATTTGGTCATTTTTAAAAATCCGTTTGTGTAGGGAATTGGCCTGTAGTCTTGGTCATGCACAGATATTAGACATGATCTCTAAAACTTTAATCGTTATAAGTGTCATCTTCAAAGTTTGCTCCACCAGAGGAGATAGAGACGTTTACTCCATCAGAAAGGTTGCTGTTTCTATTCCCAACTCCACCCATCTATATGTCAAAGTATCCTCTGCCCCCCCACAAGATGTTCTCAGCATGTGGCCAGGCAGCTTTCCACCACTTCTGCTTTTCAGCTTGTTAATATTCATTCACTGATTGACCATCTGCGAGCTCGTAACACATTGTTGTATAAGTTATGATTCATGTCTGTTACAAGTAGGCTGTCCGTGCCTAATTTAGCTGTAATAAGTCCACAACAATGTGTACTATCTCCAAGTGGCCCAGCATGTACCAGCTGAAGATACATGGAACCAAAATAATGACGTACAGTGAAGTTCAAACATGCAGCAGTAGCCCATCAGCAGAAGTTTAACACAATGTTAATCATAAATGGATGGTGCGCTGTTTTTTTTTCCAGTTAAAACACGTTATTTTTGTATTCGTCTGCTCCAATCCAGCTCCCTAAATTACCGAGATGAAGAATGCACATTTTTGCAGGCTTCTCTTTGAGGTGCTGAAAGATAGTAGCCGACAAAGATGCTTTTCCCTCCTGTAATGGAGAGGCTGAAGTCCTTATAGCTCCTGTTGTGCGATAGACACTGAAAAGATGAGTCATTCAGAGACCAACATTGTTGCCATAGCAGCCAGAAGTCTTGAGAGCAAGCCAGGGAAATGTTTGACTTTCCAAATACAGAACGCTTCATTTAGGATGATATCTGTCACCAGGGTAATGTGTCGAGGTGTGCCACCATCCCTAACCCCCAAGTCTTCGTTTCAGAGCAGGCCTGCTGTCAGAAAAGTCACTGTGCATTTGAATGAAAAGGATGAGTTATTTATTTTCTTGCATTTTTTTAGAAATTCTCCCAAGTTGTGGATCTTGCTGTTATACCCTTTGTTTTAGAATCTCTGCTGATTGAGCTATCAGACTGGGATATGTCTACCAGTTTCATTGCTCTGGGGGTACTTTAGGGTCTGGTGGTTTAAAAAAAAAAAAACTCGGGACGGCTCTCAGAAGAACACAGAGCCCAGTCAGGTCTCTCTCTACTTGTATTTAACTAGCTCTAACTTACTTACCATTGTGGGAGCTAATCACTTAATCGCCATCCTTGCTATAACCAGATTAGCTACCGCTGTGTTGTTGTTTCCACCTTCAGACACTGATCCCAATATTTGACCGCAACCTTTTGCCATCGCCAGAGCTGCAAGGCACCTAAATTAAGCGTGGGGATAATAGGGGGATACATTTTTTATCCTAATCGGCCACTGACCACCTGATGCAACAAAGTCTTGTGCCGTTTAAGCTTGTAATGTTCTGTGCTGTAGTCTCTCTTGATTGAATTTTCTCCAGCCTACAACGATTTCCTGTAGAGATGTCGGTCTTTTGCCATGAACCAGCCGGACCCACCCAGTGTTTTATTCTCTCCACTTCGTGCTGCAGCGATTCCATGAGGAAGAGCAGAAAATATTTCAATATTTTGCCAAGGCGTGTTGTAGACACTCAATCAGTACAGTAGCATTTGGAATGTGAGGTCCTGAAAAACGTGTGCCCTCCTATTGGCCTATTGATCTCTGTAAGTGTGTCCCAGACACGCTGTTCCCATCACAGATAGTAATCAGTATTTTTCCAGGAAACACGGGGACAGATCTCTGTGCTCGTCTGAGTCCTGCGTTCTTGCGTTTGTTGCTGTGGGTGTCATATTTTTCACCTCTGGCAAGTTAAAATTGACTTTTTTTTGGAAATGAAATCTGTGTGCAGGTTGAAGTGATTGAGTTCAAACCAATGTGAAGCAGTTCCATCAGGACCGGTTGTACGGAGCAGAGCTGTGCGCTGATAACGTGTAGGAACAATGGAGAGATGCTCAGATGCTCTCTGTATAATTTCTCCAGGAACGGTCGCAGTTGGGATTAAGACGTTGCATTTATTAAGATGTGAACTTTGTTGTAAACGCAATATAAAAGTGGACTTTATCTCTGTTATCGAAGCTAGTGGCATAGTCATGGTTGTTCCTCGTAATTTGAGTATTTTGTGTTGTAATCTTTTCTTTTCATCGTACACATTTGTGTCTTAACACAAAGAGAAACGCAATCTCTGTGATCACTTGGAAAGAATTGTGCTGACGTTGCTTAATGTGTGATCTGGATTTTTGTTTTTCTACTTGAGTCAGTTTTCTGGTTTGATTGTTTATGGCTGCCAAATGGTTTTAAAAAGTGGGGTGACTAAATATCCAGTTGAGTAAATGTCTTATAACAAAAATATAAATAATTTTTTTAGTATGCATCAGTTTTGTTTTTTTGTTTTGTTTCTTTATCAAAGAAGAATCAATTCAAGTAGTTTCACACCCAGGTTGGCATATATTTAAAGATGTTACTCATCGATTAAAATGTTTCTAGAGCACTTTTCTTTCATGGTGTTGATGGACCGGTCATTGCACATCTGGTTTAACTGTTGCGTTCAGTTCAATGTCAGCAAGACACGGCAGACGCTGAACCATGAAAACTCTGTAGCTCTGCCAGCCATTTACAGCAGAACTTGGTTCATTGGGTAAGCGACCTGTCTTTTTCATGTCGTTGTATCCTTTACTAGCGGCTTAAGTCCCGGCAGCACCCGCCATGTGGCTCTTCTGGGGTGCCTTAAATATAACGGTAACTGCTGTGCTGGCGGCCTGGAGAGTGACGGTGTGAAAGCGCTAAGGATGGATGAGCTGGCGACGGGAAGGCAGACCACGGCGTGCTGAAATCTCGTAACCGAAGCAGACGCTGGAATGCTGCAGGCCTCTCTGGTCACCCTTCGTCCATGGACATCCCTTGGCCAGCTCATCTGACATTTTTACTCCCCCTAACGCGTGCTAAAGTTTCAGAGTCTCCCGCTGAGATAGTGAGGAGGTAATAAAGCAGCGTTTACTGTTTGTCTGTGGCGGCCTGAGTTACCGCTCAGAGTCTACCTTATAAAGATGAAAATAGAACCAAACCTCTCATCTGCGGTCAGAGAAGTCCCTGCTCGGACACTACTTTTTTGCTTTCGGTTGAACTCGTCAGGAGAAAGCGCTGCACAGAGAGCCTAATGAGGTGACACTTAGTTTTAACTGGGCAGCATCTATACACACCCGTGATTTTACTTTGGGGAAAATAAGTCCCTTGAGTTCTCTCCTGCTATTCTTGTCAGTTTTCTTTTTAGTTTTTTTTATACTCTGCTCACTTAAACAGGTTTTAGTAACACATAATCAGAAAGACAGTCGAAGTTGAGCAGACACAAATTACACAAATTCACTGTTGCAGTTGCAGAAATCGGTAATAGGAAAAGGTTTGGGTATGTACCCATCCTATTGGCTCCAGTAGTTGCTGCCTATGAACATTAGTTTGTGCTTTTAGAACCGAGTTTGCACAAATTTATGCACAAATTCTTTGACTATATGCATTCTTATACACACCTACACAGACACACTCTTAATTCACACAGACACACCCTTTTAACACAAATCTAACAAGGAAATTCAGCAAAGTGTTGTTCATACGAAGTGACAGGTTAGAATAATTATTACTGTCATGAAAAGAATGCGGAACAGCTTTTCTACTTTCACGATCTGTGGAGAAATGAAGGCGTAGAACACAGATAGCTTACTGGCTGTTTTCATCACTATTTTTGATACGATGAAAACTAAAACACACCTATAATAGCTGCAGTTTTGTTTTTGCTTTTTTGCTTTTTTTCCCCACGTGACGTCTCCAGCTTGTGCTCTACATTAATGCTGCTCTTGTAGTTCTCCGTGCTGCCTCCTCTTTGCTCTGTTTTGCCAGCATTTTGTTCAAATTTGCAGTCCAAACAACTGCGGAGACGCGTCTCCCGATCACATCCAGCCTGCGCACATCTCATCCAACCAGTTCAGCAGCTCCACTGTGACCTTCTTTCATACTTCACGGCCTACGCATAGTAAGGCACTTATATTTCAGGCTGAGATTCGTTTCTCCTCTGATTTTTACTGCGCACGCCTGAGTAATGAGCAGCAAGTCTGACCGTGGCGTGGCGCTCACTGTACCAACGCCGTCACACCTGCAATCAGGTTTCAGTGTTTTTACACTAACGTCCCTCTGTGAATTATTAACTGCTTTTTTTTTTTGGCCTCCGGAGGTTTATGTATTCTTGTCAGATTTATTTTTTTCAATCAGGAGGCTGGAGGGAGGATTCTTAAAATAGCTCCAAAACTGAGGAAAACGCAAATGAAACAAAACGTACTTCCGAAGGAGCTGAAGCCGTGTGAGAAAGCGGAATAAGGTGGAGCCTCCTCGGCAGCCCGCTGTAGGAATGTCTGATTCTGAACAGGCAGACAGCTGTCAGGGGGTGGGTGTGCGTTATGTAAACCAGTGTCGACTTTTCATGAATATATTTATAGTTCCACATAAATCCTAATTCACAACAATTTTTCTCCTTTGTGTTTTTCTTTTCTTTTTTTCCTCCCACCGTTTTATCTCCAAATGTGAAGCTGCAAGTCACTTTGGATCTTGGCAGTTATGGGGGGATTTGATAAGTTTATGTGGTATTAATAACAGCCTGGATTTGTATCGGAGCTAAATCCAAGAAGATGACTAAAGCGCCCGTCCACCCCTCTTCAGCGTTCATCCGACCTGCATCCTTCCTCTGGTTTGTGTGGGTCTCTTTCTGCTTGACTATAGTTCTGTGAACTGTTGATGGGCACCAAAAGGGCAACCCGATCGATGCGGATAGAATGGAAATACCTTTGTTGTATATTTAACTGTGAATAGGTCAAGATACTGAGGATTTACACAATAATGGCAGGTGTTTGTGCTTGGGATGTGCCTGTATGGTTTAGGCAAAAGCAAAGTCACATGCAGGAATAACAGAGTAGCAAAGGAATAAAATGGAGTTGAGTGTTCATTTGTAATTCACAGATTGATTATTAGTGTGTTTTTGCACATTTAATGAAAACAGAAAAATGCAGTGTTGTTGTTCCTGAGCAGCGGTGATCAAAATGGAAATGGGGGTCAAAAGCTTGACTTGATCTGAGCAGCATCAGATTCACAGCTGCGCAAAGTACTTAAAATTCACACAGTGCAGAATGTGAATTACCCCAGCATTTTCCCAAAAGTCCAAAAGCAGCTGAATGCGTGCACTTGCACATGAAGAGTGTCCGTTTCCCTCTTTTGCTGCCCGGCAAAGCAGATGGTAGATCCCAAAAACTTTTGTGTCTCTCCTCCTTTTTGTAATAAGTTTCACTTTGCAGCCACTGTGGCAAATAGATGATTTAATCTGCTAAGTCTGGAGGAAACAATTAAGAAAAGGTGGTGACAGCGGCGAGCAGCAAGCGGGGAAAAGCAAATTTGGCTCACGTTGGCAGAGGAAAAAGTTTTCTGCTTCAGTGTGGAATTTGACTAGATAATGTGTGTTTATCAGTGGGTGTACGTCTATGAATTCAATGATACAGACACATTTTCAGTGTATTCATAGTTTTTTTTTCTTTTTAATATGCAATTGCGTAAGCGTCATATTTCCTGTCTCCCTCACATCCACGTCCTGGTCAGAGCCGGCCTGCTGCACACGCAGCGCTGCGGTTAAAACCCGGTCGGGCTTCTCGGTGAAATCGGCTGCTGCTGTATTTGGAGCTCCTCTGTGCCTGCTGTGGGAATGAGCTGCCTGAAGTGGCTGCGTTTTTCTTCAGGTCATTTCCTGTGGATAAAGTTTAGAACGGGTCTGAAAAGGCTAAGATGGGCCCTAGCTTGGCACACTGGGTTCTAAAATAGCTTTTGTCAAATCGGGACGTTATCAGACACTAAATAACATCCTCTGTTCGTTCAGATCCGGAGCTAGCTTAGACATGTCCTCTGGATTCCTGACGTAGTCTTGAATCCTCAGTTTCAGCTTACAGTTGCTTTTATTTTTCTATCTTACCTTTTTAAAAGCAACAACAAGGTTTGTACTGACCTTACATGCAGGCCTTTGCACAACAATTTTCTATCTGACATTAAATCCATCAAACACAGCAGAATAATTGATTATCAGAACTGTGTCACAGCCAATCACACAACTTTGAATGATCTCAGCCGCACTCTTATAACCACTTAAAACCACTCTTTATTTGACCATTACACAGTCATTACATTACTTATTTCTCAGTGGGATATTCTCTACTGAAAAGTGGAAAAAAAAACAAAAAAAGCCTGAGCTTCTTGCAGCAACATTTAGCAGCTAAGCATGTTCCAGAGTGTCCTGCTAAGTCTTGGCTGGTTGAGTGTCTTTGCGTGTGAATTAATGCAGGATTCTGGAGCTCTTTGGGCGTGTTTGTTAACGAGAGCCTCGTGCTTTTACACCACTGCATGCGTGTGCTTCGTACACTCTGTTCTGGAAGGGATGGAGCTCTCATGGGGTTCTGAACCCATTCAACTCACCTCACAGCAGTTTGAATATTTTTTCTCTGCTGCTCCTCTCATCGCAGCGCTCCACACCGCCGTTATCTGTCGCCGTGCACACACGTCGTAACAGAATGGGGTTTTTTTTCGGGGGGGGTCTGCTCAAAACAAATATAATGCATCCAAGGTTGTCTACAGGCCTTCAGAAGAGTGAAGACCCATTCTTCTCTGTGTGGCAGCAGGTCAATTGACAATATTTCTGCTAGATTTATTCTTTTTTTTTTCTTTTGTCTTTTGTTTGATTGGACTTTTTTCCCCTCTCGCCTCGCTGCAGAGATGTGGGTGTTGAGCTGAGTTAGCGTTTCCTGTTTTGCCATCAAATAGGTTTTTCTCTTTCTTTGTAATACAGTTAATCGTTTTTCTCAATTCGTTCAGGGAGATCTTGAAGAATTCATTGCATGAGTTCAATGTATGAAGAATTCATTATTTTTATGTGGCTGTTTGTCCTTAAAATGTCACTGAGTAGTTTGTCAGTCTGAGAATCGATCTTTGCTGACTGAAACATGATGTACGTGGCAGTTTTGTTTGTAAAAAGAAGGCGATGAACACTGCTATCTATTTTCTGAGTGTTAGAGAATTCTAAGTTGTGACCCTCCCCTTCCTATTAAAAAAAAACTGTCCCTAGATCACATTTTTTAGTGCGAAGAAAAAACAATCTTCGATAAGGTTTGTCAACAGAATCTTAACTGGACTTGTGCTGAAAACAGAAAGTGCCTTGTTCAGAAGTTAGACGGTATGGTTTCAGATGTGTTTGATAGTATTTGCTGACTGTGGCTCCACTGACATTGACAGCCGTTGTGGTTGACAGATTGAAGCCTCAAGTCCTCCCAGTATATCATGCGTATGCCCCCGAGGCCTCAGCCCTCCTAACCGCTCCAGTGGCGTCTTATCACGCAGACTCTGCTTCATTTGTCAGTTAAACAGAAGGACATGGGCACCGGGCTGAGGCTTTGGACCGGGCGCTGTCCGTCTGACAACCTGCCGAGAAGCGAAGGGCGACAGGATTTCCTGGGGTAGCGAGCTCCACATGCACACACTTTATTAATGAATGAATTCACAGAGGAGCTCACAGCAAATGAATACGAAATAATCTTCAATTAAGCCAAATGAAACTGGCGACCTGAGCACAGTAACGGGCCGCGTGCAGACATTCCAAATGTGTGCTAATCCGCCAGCTCTTTGGTGACACCATTTAACCAGGACTTGAGACTATTTAAAAAATGAAACCACAATGCGTTATGAGGGGACAAAAGATGTAAACTCAAATTTAACTACATAGATTTGACTTCTGCCGTTTTAGTTTTTACATGCAGAAGATTTTACAAAGTTTGTGCCTCCTTGGTTTTGATGGCTGGCGTAGTTACCGAGGAGACGGATCCGCTCGGGCCTTTTACCCCGCAGCTCCCTACTGTTTACAAAAGCCAGGAGTTCTGACATCAAACCTACTATTGGCCAGGCGGAGAGCAGCAGAGGCAAACACAAGCCTCTGGCCAGCATTTGAATTTTAGCTTCATGTCACTGAGCTGACTCGAGCTGTTTAGTTTAAACTGAATGAAAAAAAGGAAAATGTGTTGGAAATGCTTTAATCTTACTCTGTCCTCAGGATAAAAGAAGACATAAAACGGCTGTTTGACCTCTTTTTGCTGCTGGAGACCTGTCCAGTCATGTGGACACAGCCTTTTCTGTTTTGAAACCCGGACGCCCGCTCTTTCATACAACCTGTGGACGCATTTGAATACATTTCTGTGGGATGAGATTTCCATAAAACATTTGAAGCATTCTTTGTTCTTATCTTCTATTGGCTTTGGTCACCTGGTTTCCGATTTACATGTTCAGGGGAATTTACACACGCTGCTCAGCACGTCCCTACTGCACGCAGGCTGGTATGAGCACCTGTGTTTCCTATTTTATGAAGTACAGTTTCCCACACTAATAATTGTTCTTGACAGGGTGTGATGGCGCTGTGTGTTTATACAGGAAAGTCTTTACAGGAACGCGTGAATAGTAAAACCCATAATGTGCGCCTTCTATTTCTCTGGGACCGTCGTAATTTCATCACACTGGAGGCTTTTATTCTCCAGAGACAGTGGGTAATCTGTGAAACCCCAGAGATGAACAGAGACATTGTTAAAAGCCATTGTAAATTACTCACTAAAATGATTCTTTGGAGTATTTTTTTATTTTTTTATGTCTTCTTGGGTTTGTCTGTCTCACTTGAACTTGTAACCACTTTCTGAGTTTTTTCTGTTTGTGGTTATGGCATTCCACGTTGTTTCATCCAGGTAGTAGTAACACATGATCCTTCATTTTTACAATAACTGAAATAAAACCCACATGCGTGTTCAGCATGTTGACTATTTTGGAATATCCATCCTAAATAATTTCTTATAGTTTGTTCTCAATCTTAGCCTCTTGGTTCTAATGGAAATTCCTCCCTTTGCTAAGCACCCGATGGAATTTGTGCACTAATGCGTCTCTGTGTGAAAGACAAAAATAGATTCACATCGGGAAAAAGCCTCCACATGTCGGTCTCTCTTTAACTAACAGGCCCGGCCATGTTTTCTCTCAAGGGGATCGACAATTCCCTGTGAAGAAATGAGCTGTTTTTTACATTCAGGAGCCAAGCTTCAACAGGTCCGCTATGTTCAGGAGGATGAGCGCTCCGCCATCCTCTTCATCGGTGTGAGCTCCACGAGACGGTCAACATGCCGCATCCCGCCTTTACGTAGGGGGGAAAAGAAAAAAAAAAAAAAAAAACAATGTGTGGATTTCCATATGCTTCTGGCTCTGTGAAGTTGCCAGGCAACAAGCAAAGTCTCCAGGATTTTTCTCCTTCTGTGTTTTGGAGGGATTAAACGAACGAAAAGCAGCACGATGGCGATGACCAGCTTTGAAGTGGCTGTTGGGTGGATTCTCGTTAACTTTGGTCATGGAGGCACGCCACAAACCGTAAAGCGGCTGTTTGCTTTGATGCCGTCTAATGCATTTTTCACTGATGATGAGAACAAGAATGCCTCTATAGTTGTGGCAATGTTGACACTCAACACAGAGATGATAGGCCATGCTTTTCCGGGTACAATAACGTTCTTTGTCATGGTCTGCCTCAGAACAAAATCCCTCCAAACCTGCTTTAACTTAATTTAGTTCTTCTATACGATAGGCTCACATTTGCCTGTGAACTGCGCGCTGCTTGGTATCTTTTACCCCAGCTCCACTGTTTGTGCACACTAAGCAGTCACTCTCACCCACACTGTAAGTCCGTAAGTCTTAATCACGAAAATCCAGCAGTATATTCCGTTTGGCTCTGTAGAGTTGTGGCAAAGTTTTGTCGGGAGGGGAGAAAAAAAAAAGCTGTCTGCATCCATCCCCGTTTTTCTCGTGTTGTCAGTCAAAACCGCTCGGGCCGCTCTGTTTTGTTTGCAGTGGCCATAAAAACACGACGGGTTTGAATCTGGCACGCCTCCCCCAAGTGATGACACCGCCGCACACATGTCCGCCACATACCAGCAGAAGGGAAGAGAGGGAGGGCATCTCTGTGTCAGGCTAACATGGCCGCCGGGGCATCACGGCCCTTTTATCCCTCTCCTTCCCGCCTGGTATTCAGTCTGCCCTTTCAGCTTGGAATTCTTTTGAGATCTGATCCTTTGGAAAAATTGGCATTAAAGCTGAGTCGTATGCTAACAAGCAAGGTGGGTCCAGTTACCGACACACACTGGGCTGGCTGTGCGCAGCGGCCTGACCCTCGGAACTCAGGCGCATAAGCAATTTGTCAGCTGTTGACACCACTGGAACGTTTCCACAGCGGGTGAAATTTATTAGGATTTTTTTCAGCTGTGACTCACTGTGAGCCGCGTTTTATGGGCTAAGGCCTATTCAGTTACACAACATTGCCCAAGAAGAAGCTTCTCTCACCTTTACTCTTTTTATGTTTAAAAGACAGCTGTGGAGCAGGAAGTCATCAGGACCTGAAACTCATCTTCCCTTTTGTTTTTTTACTTCATTTTCATCCTCTTCATCGGTTAACTGTTTTTGATCTATAACATATTAAAAAACAAGAAAAGGAATAAATCATTTGGTTACCTTTTTCTTTCCAACAATCATTTAAACAAATGTATTGGATATGTTTGGTTTGAGGTGTGCTGATGTTGGGCCTCTTTTCGTCTGTTTCAGATCCTGCATGTATGTTTTTGTTCACAAGTGTCAGTTAGATCAAACAGAACTTTAGATTTTGGTTAAAAAGACGAATAAAATTGGAATCATAGTCCTAAACCAGATAGAGGGATGAATGTGGTGTTAAAAGGCTGAAGTAAGAGTAAATTCCTCCATTTTAAACTGTTAGTGGTTTACTATGGTTGGATATTTAATCTTTTAAAGAAAACTGTCTGCTCTGAGCAGACTGAACCTCTTTGGCTGCGCAGAGCTGACCCTCAGGTAATGGAAAGAGGGAACTGAAGCCACAGAGGTCCTGTTACCTGGTCAGAGGTGGAAACCTGGTCATATCTGCTAATGGTTACTCCGAGGAAGCAATTTCTAATAGTCTTTCTTTGAATTTGGCATCCAGGCAGCCAGAATTCCCTTCAGTCTTTTAAAGTAGCCTGAAACAAAAGTCTTCCAGGCTTTCTATACTTTTGCTTTGGACAGTTGCTGTTAATTCTCTATCGGTTCAGCCCTCGGACCGGTCTGTTTTTAAAGGCATACCTTTTTCAAACTCAATCGATCAGCCGGCGTTGCGTCTTGACATAACTATTTACGTTTTGAAATGGCATCTTGAGGCACTGTGTTCCCAGCAGAAATCTGTTTGCAGCCATTTACACCTCTGTCGGTGGACGAAAACGATAAATCTCTTATGAGATTACCTAAATAACACTTATCTTCTTAAGAAAGAACTGGAAGGAAACGGAATGACCATGTCAGTATTGTGACTTACTTTGATTGTGAGTGTTCTTAATTAAACTCAAAGAGTGTGTGTTTGAAACATTCGATTATATTGGAGACCTTTCCACCTCGGTGTCATCGCCTGTTATGGACAGTCTGTGACCCCGGAACCTTTTGGGTATCTGGTTGTTGAGATGTTGTAAATCAGATGTGCAAAAGGACTTCAGCGACGAGCCGCTGCTGTGCTGGAACTCAGCGTCACTGTACAGTGTGTCTGCATTTTTGGACGGCTGCCAGTTTCTGTTTATAGCTTGGCTCAGGTTAAGTTTGACAGCTCTAATAACCCAGAGCGCTCTCAGTGCCTAATCCATAAAAGGCTTTGTGATCAAAGCTGAGAATGACTGGGTCGCCTTTGTGGAGCACGCATTCGGCCTTCTGTGTCGGCCTGCTTCTTGATCATGCAGGTTTTGTTAGATGAGTGTTATTATGCAATAAACCAGATCATTCCAGGTTGCTGTGACGTGCTGTTGTGGTGCTTGACCCTTTAAACCACGTTTTTGAATCGGCTGTGAATTCCAAATACAAAATATTGAATGACATTCTTTTTTCCTAACTCACTGTGTCCCTCTTGTATGCTGAGCTATTGTCCTTGTCAATAACTGATTCAGGGACGCCGTTTGTCAGCTCCGAATGAGTGCATTTCCTCCTTTTGTTGCAGATGCCCCCTCCACGGAGCAGCAGGAACTGTTCACACAGAAACTCCAGCAGTGCTGCATGCTCTTCGACTTCTTCGACTCCGTGACAGACCTGAAGAGCAAGGAGATCAAGAGGGCAACGCTTAACGAGCTGGTGGACTATGTTTCCACCAACAGAGGCGTGCTGGTGGAGACCACATACCCGGAGATCACTAACATGGTGAGGATGCACACGTGCATTTACACTCGTTTTCAAAATAAAGAATCTGTGTAATGTAGATTTAGGAAACAAACACCTAACGTGACTATAGAAGGAGTCACCTCCCAGATGAGCGATGTGTCAGTACTAGAGTTTATTATTGAACTGACAGGACTTTTCAGTGTCACTGACTTCCTTTGTACTTGAGCAGGATTAAAACATGGAGGTAGGTCTTGTGTCTAGACGGTGTGTGTAATGTCAGCAGCACGTGGGGTACCTGAATACCAGCCATGGCTAAACCCATTACTTCACTGGTTCTATTGACGTCCACACCAAAGCAAATTTCCCAGGGAAAACAATGTTATTACATTAATCGGATGTTCTCTCTGGAATGTGAGTCAACGGGTATGATTTCAGAAACTGAAGCATATGAATACGAGCCTTTCTCCTTCACTTCACACTCTCTCTCCTCCTGGCAGTGCTGCACAACACCTGTGCACAAGTTAAGATGTGCTTTTCCTTTTATCTTTTGGATGCACCTTTCAAAATAGGTTTGGCCGGTGTGGTATAGATTTGTCCTCCTAGCAGGTGCCCTGAGCTGACTGGTTTCCTCCCACAGCCCAATCATGACTCATGTGCAGCATTTAGATCACAACAGTCAGAGCTGCAGTGATTCACTCCACACTGGAGATGATCAGGATGGGAACCAGTAAGCAAATCCTCAGATGAATCAAAGAAGTCCTCGGATTACAGGCAGTTACTCAAATTATGCTGTAAACTATAGATTTAGGACTCTGTTTCCCTCTGTGTTGACTTTAAGGTGCACCTGACAACGCAATTACACAAAAAAATGAGGAGGGACCAAGGAATACTGATGCTCCTGATTTGTTTTAGGAAAAAATATTTATAGATCAGTAAGACATTGAAGAAAGAGGTAAAATATTTGTATGAAGAGCTGACGGTTCAATTCTGTTTTTTATGTCACATTTCTATCTGAAGAAAAGGAAAAGAGAAGGGTGATGCTGTCAGGGAAAATTCTGTCAAAGCTATTTAGAAAACGGAGGGTTTGCAGAGGTTGCTCTCAGGCAGTGCTTGGTTGTAAGAATGCCTAAGACGCAGATCTGCCCAAATCGCAAAGACAATATTATTATCAGGTTGCGAATGAGGAGGAACATGAGTGGAGCTTGACAGGAAACCCAGATAAAAGCCACGTATCCGAATCACAGATGGGATTCTTGATTGAGGTTTGACAAGCAGCAGCCACTTGTCCACTGTCAGAAAGTTGGGTTAATAATGGCTCTCCTGGATACTCTACGCTTGGCATCACATGACAGCGAGGAGGTAAGGGCCTTAAGTGCGGCCCATTATTCAGCCGCGGCGAGCCCCGCTTTGATCCAGCAGGAGCACAAACAGTGAGGTTTCTCATTTCCATCGGCAGGCTTTTCTGCTTCTGCCACCTCTTTAATTAGTGTGTCGAGTACATTAAGGAAAAACACTCATCTCAAGTAGTTTGAACTTAATTTTTTCTTATAGGGATACATGTAGAAAGTCTTATGGTTAACCCCCCCATCCCCAGCACCCTTCCCTACTACTCCTTCTCGGTACCTGTCGCTGGGTCCCAGCTTCAGCCTCCCGTCATCAGTGAACCTCCTCTGAATTCACCTTCAGCCGAGGCTCCACAGCAACCCTCCTACAACGCTTTCACACACAAATAACTGTTTCCTTTTTCTCCGCCTCCCATGTTTGCTGTCCTCCCACGTTGTTTAAGCTTGTCTTGTCCAACTGTAGTTATTTTCCAATATTACGAGGTGGCTGGGGGAATTAAGTAAGTGCACCTGATGCTTGAAGCCAGAGCTGCTGGTGTGCGCTTCTTTTTTTAATAATCCTACAGACTTGGAAATGGCTCAGGTTGCATCCTTTTCTACCAGTCTTGTTATTTTCAGCTGAATGTCCTTCCCCGCGACCCAGATTGCAGTCTTGTGTTATGCGTTTCCAGCTCAGCCCTTCACACGAGATAAAAGGAAAACGGGAACGGGTTATGAATCTGCCTACAGATGACATAAAACCAGCACTGCAGTCTGGAAGGCTGTTCAGCTTGACCAATCTGTTCAGTATTTGACTGCACAGGTTAATGCTTAAATGCTCAGTCTTTGAAACAAAGAGTCAGCTAAAGCAAACTGCCTGAAACGTGTTGGAAATGATTGATTTGGATTCAACAAGGAGTCAGTACATGGTTGAGGTTCCAGATGTTTTTTTACGACGTGATGCAGCCTGGAAACAGCTGCTCTGCAGTAGGAGACTTCTCTAAAGTAACCGGAAGGCAACAAACAGGCAAATAACAGCTTATTGCAGTAACGGTGGTAAGCTGAGTTCATCATTCATCCTTGAAGGGCATTGGCTACAATAGCACACTGTCGGGAATCCTCCCATTCCTTTCAGCTGGTGGACAAATTCTGACAAGAAATCAAATATAGGTCATATGAAAACCCCAGCAATTCAAGCTTTGTCAGCCTTTCTGCCCCTTTTTCCGCGGACGCTCCCAGTGAAACTGTGTGGCTAAACCCTCATCAGTTCTGAACGGCTCAAGGAAAAAGGCCTCGTGACTTTACGAGCTGTAGCCTAAACACGTTGCGATCCCACAGAATTCATGCTGCAATTTCAAATCATCTTCTTGATCAATCCAGGTCACGAATAAAGCGTCCACTTGAATTTTAGTCGGTAAACTGCACGTCTGCATCTTGATGTTGCTAAGAAACTGAGGCAGCTGTGCTGCGCGGCAGCTGTTGTTTGCCATGGCCGAGAGCGTCACACCGATTATTGCTCCTGGTTGTACAGCCAGAGTCAAATGAAATGTAGCCTACTAGGTTGAACTTGCAAAACACGTGTCCATTTCCAAGTTTCGGAATTGATGGTGAGTTTTGCGTTCTTCAGGTGCTGAAGAACTGTAGGGAAGAACTGCTTGAGGAGGCGAGGTTAACAGTTTAGCAAACTGGATCATAACGCAGCTATTTAGCGTTCTAAGATGGTCATAAACAGACATATTTTTAAACTTCTTGTACACCTTTATCTCAAGCGATCACCAGACTCAGCATTTTGCAACAACAGGCTTCACTTAGTCGTGTTTTATTAGCACATATGCTAACGTTTATGGCGTTCCCCACATGTTCCGCTGCTGCCTGTGTGTGCAGAAATGACCGGGGTGGAAAACTTTGCTGTGGATTTCCCAGCATGTCAGATTTTGGGCTGCTGTCACGGTATAAAATTCCTTTGCCGCCTTCTCCCATTAGTGTCAAATGGATTTTCCAGCTGCCAATAGTTCATTTGATGCTACCTTTATCACTTCAGCATGATGTTGTGCATCCAATCACCTAATACTGACTTTGTTTTCAGCTCCCTGCCTCTGTGTATGTGTGTGTGTGTGTTTGTGTCTCTCAGATTTATCCCCACTAAAAATAACACCGTGGGATGGAGGTGGCAGTGACCTGTCTACAATGATTGTCTCCAGTGCAGAATTTTAATGAGGAGTTGTGACACATGCCCAATTGGTAATGGTGTTATGAAGTGCCTTTCTGCTTTGGTAGCAGTATTAAACATCTTCAAATGCACAGAAATAGTCAGGAAAATAGGTTGCTGACTTTTCCTGTTAGCAAGCTGCCAGTGTTGCTGGTGTTTTATGTTTGGGGCTATGACACATTTCTGCAACTAGCTATTTCAATACTGGCTTTTCACAGTCACAGCTTTTGGCCTCTTTGATTTACAAATGAACAGGAAGCAACAGGCTCACTGTACTTAATTGATTGTAATTGTTTTGCTCTCGGGAGGCAGGGAGGGATTTCAGTACAGAAAAGCTCCTCTGTTGGGTGTGAAAGCATGGGATCTGAATACACAGGTGGTTAAAAAGTATCCTTTTAAAGGAGTTTATCCCATGACTAATGTCTGCATTCCACACCGTCTATCAAAGCCTTTTTACCTTTTTAAAGCCCTCGAATAACTATGTTTTCCAGCTCTCTCTCCTTCCATATTTTCATGTTTTGTTTTCATTTATAAAAATTCCTGGGCCTCTTGTTTGTCCCCGCAGATCAGCACCAATATTTTCCGAGCTCTTCCACCAAGTGATAATCCAGATTTTGACCCAGAAGAGGATGAACCCACTCTGGAGGCTTCTTGGCCTCACATGCAAGTAAGGCTGCTGCTTCACTGTTTGTCCCACTAACCCTTAACTTGATATAGTTGTCTGTTCCTATTTATGTTTTTGTTTCTCTCCATCTTCCAGCTGGTCTACGAGTTTCTGCTGCGCTTCTTAGAGAATCCAGACTTCCAACCCAGTATCGCGAAGCGGCATATTGATCAGAAGTTCGTCCTGCAGGTTTGTGCCTATTTGTTTTCAGCTGTTTCTCAATTCTTTTTATGCCTGTGCATCCACAGCTTTAAGAATGGAACAATTTGCCAGCACACTTCAGCAGCACACACTTTTTTGTTTTTAATCAAACGGTTAATCCACCGTAGCTCATCCACATCCGCCCTGGCTCTGCACCTCCAGCAGGTCTGCTTCTGTTCTTCGGAAGCAAAAGCTAAGGGGCACACAAGGCCTGGAATGTTGGCTGGCCACATCTGAGGTGCCTGTTCCGACTTTCCATGATGCGAGTGTGTCGTTCGGGAGCTTTAAATAGCCGCCTGTTGTCTACTCCCCTGGAGGAGAGAAGTGGTTGAAGCAAAGAGAATAAGGTGGTGCCAGTGAATGCTGGAAAGAAATGGCCTGGTCAAGTTGTCATAATTCACACGGCAATGGGAATGCATCCTTGTAGGTCCCTCTGAGATGAGCGGCACCACATGGGAGGCAGGGCAAAGCCCTGCCAAAGGGGGAGTGCTCCAGCTCTTGTCTGCTTTTCTACCCCCCCCCCCCCCCATTTCTTTTTCATTGCTCAATCAACTGGTGCTCAGCACAGCTGTTGCAGAAAACAGCCCTCATCATGGGAAAACCACCAAATGTGGAACGTGTGGGACACTCGGTCAGAGGGTATTTTTGACTTTTCTTTTCTGTAAGGGTGCATTGGAGTGCGCTTACGTATTGCACTCTGGGATCTTGGTTTATGGCGCAGTAGAAAGCATAAAGTAAACATTTCTAGAGGCTTGTTGGCATTTAAAGTAAAATTAATGATTTATTCCATCTCATTTCATGAGTTTTGGATAACTTGTGAATGGCTGTGAACCAGTTCTTGGATATCCCAATTCTAAATTTAAAAGAATGTGTCTTTACACAGTAACAATGTTAATGTGAAGAGAAATATTCAAATTATTTCTGTTAAAGCTACACATCAAACAGTGTAAACTAATTCATTATTCATATTCATATCCATATTAAATTCCTTATGCCACAGATCATAACTTATGAGCCAAATCCAAAGCTTTCTTTATGTCCATGTATCTTGAGACAGAATAACTCGCTCCTTCGCCACAAAAAGTGTCAGCAGTTGGCTTAACTTGACAGCTGCTAACCTGAAATGGACTTCCTGTTTGCATGACAACCTTCAGGCTAACAGACTTGTGTGTTGTTTTATTTGTCAAAACCTCAGACACATTTAGATTGATTTTAGAAAATATTTCTAAACACAAGTCAGTAACTTAAAAGCAAAAAAACTGAATTAGTTTTACAAAAAACTTCCAAGTTTTAGTGAGCTTTTAATGGATGAAACGTAGTCTTAAACGCTTAAGCTTTCCCTTACCCAGTTTTGACAAGTGGACTTAAGCCAAATTAGACTAATGAACAAGATGTTACATTGGAAATATTTCACGTTTTTTCCTGTGGCGTTTTTCCTTTTCATTTCTGTATGACGTGTGGTGACGCTGGGGAAAAAAAGGAAATGGAGCAGCAACAGGAAAGACCCGACTCCGCTGCGGCACAGCTGACCCTTTAATGTGACATTGTCCATCCGGTGTCTGTTAGAGCCTGAGGATTTGGACAGAAATAGAAGACCACTCTGTTACTTGAAAGTCATATCATATCTATGGTGACTTTGAACATCTCTCAAACACCCTGTATCAAGCTGCTACTCTGCCTCTGATCAGTTTCTTTGGCCAGCTTGTTTTTATCTTCATCAGGTTGAAAGTGGATTCATTCCACCATGCAGTAAACCCATGTGAACAAAAATGGGATTAAACCTTAATCCTTTCCCATGAAATTTAGTTTTGTTTTGCTTCTTTTTTTTCTGTTGTTTTCCAGAGAGAACTGGGGTCCCTGTGTGACCTATTGTGATTGAATATTGATGTAACCTCGGGCAAAACCTGCATGCCGGCATTAGACGGAGGCAGCTTTCATTTCATAATATGGTCTGGCCCACTGTCCATATCCCATTTCGGCCTCATTGATCAGCTTGGGTGCCGATCGGAGTCATGATGTAACCTTTCGAGCTTATTGCACGCAAACAGCAAGCGTAGGTGACGGTTTGATCCATCAGTCTTAAAAAAAAAAAAAGGAGCAACATTGCATAGCAACTTACTTAATCACAGAGCCACTTAAAAGCATTAATCACATGGCGTCTTTGAAGTAGCCATGCGTAGTGCTTTGTGACACTACTCTTTATGTTCTGCTCAGTGACATCCACACAGACCAGGCAAAGCCACCTACAATGGCAGACAAGGTGTACACAAGGATTTGCTGCATTGGAGACATGTGTGATGCTCTTGTGCAAACCTTTAGAGGCTCACTTGTAACACAACAAGCCATTTTGCATCATTTAATGGTCTGGAGCAGATGAGTGAATAGCAGCAGAGCGGCAGAAAAACGTGTGCACGAACCCGATAAAAACGCTTTTCCTGGATATACACAGTTTTAAAAATAGACGGTAAGCCCTGTCACCGAGGCGCTGATGACATGCTCATGGAAGATGAGCACTAAACCCTGAAGCTGACTGGGGCCTAAAAGCACCCCTTTTAAACTCAGAGGCTTTGCTGCCCTCAACTGCATTGTAACTATGACTCATAATATTTCACTCCAAATAGCTGCTTTGTGCCAGAAGGTTTCAAACCTGTTTACATTATCGTGCACTTGTGCTCATACAGTGCGTACGGTGGAAAGGATGTGGGTAGCTGGCAAAGCGAGGCTTGATTATTCACACATATTTGCGGAAATGACTGCATAACAACGGGTGCAGCACATTTTTGTTGACGTTTTTTTGTAAGGAACAAACCAAAAACTGGACAGATGATTTGTAAAGATAAGCACAGAGAGGATGATAATGGAGCTGGTGATATTTTTGCTGATGGTCTACAACTTTACTGTTCATTCGTCCTGCTGAGCAACACGTTGGGTGTTTGGGAACTATGGCTCCGTCCTTTATCATCTTCATTGTTTCTTTAAAGGTGGCGTGTACAAAGAAAACTGATATCACAATGTGTCATATGAAAGAAAAGAGGCACTGATGTCAGGAGTCATAAGAGCTGTGGCTGAGCTTTAATATGGGGCTCATTGTGCTACAGCATTCTGCAAAGCCAGCGTATTCCCTGACTCATGTAGTACCACCGCTTAGTGTAGGATGGAATGTGTCAGTCTGTCCTCAGTCCAGCAGGTGAGTTCTAGTGTTACATGCTGCCTGTTCAAGCAACGTGGCCGCTTTTTGCCCGGTCAGTCACAACCACAAGTATTAAAAACACTGCTGTAGTTACAGGATGTACACGGTGACACTCCGCTCAGTGCCGGCGGTGACTATCCTGAAAACGCCTTTTCACCCTCTGGATGAAAGCTGTCTCAAATTGTTTTATTTTTCTTGTGTGTGTGTGACCTGCACAGCTGCTGGAGCTGTTCGACAGCGAGGACCCAAGAGAGAGGGACTTCCTGAAGACCATCCTTCATCGGATTTACGGAAAGTTTCTGGGCTTACGGGCCTTCATCAGAAAGCAGATCAATAACATTTTCCTGCGGTGAGCTAACAACTCAGGGTCTCTGTTTTTTATTTTTTAAGTTTTTGAAAAAAATCGTTTTTATGCAGGTTTCAGGTGTCCTTATTCTTTATTCATACTCTAAATGTCTGTTTATAGTAGTGACATATCCTACAAAAGAGGGTTATGTTTCTTAAGGATAATTTTTACAAGGTTTAGCAACAGACCCACACTGAAGATGATATAATACAATAGATGACTATTTACATATTTGGGTAAACCTCATAAAATGTAAAAAACTTCAAATCAAATCAATTATAAGAAGAATTCCCTGTCTTGAGCAGCTTCTTGCTGCTCAAGACAACCATGTCAACCACTGCTAACTCGGTTTCTAACTTGGGGACTTGGGGAATAGCTGTCCTTCCTTTCTGATGTGCATTTGGGGGCAGTGCTTTCCAAATTAGAGCACAGACCACTGGACTGAACTTTGCTAACTGGTCAGACCACAGAGCAGCCACCACTTATGTTGTGCTTCCTTAATGAGATCACTCTTCTGTTAGTGTTTTTGTGCTGTTTTCCTCTCATCTTTTTGTCTGCTGGGGGCAGAAATGCACAGGCAGAAGACTCTAAACAAACCGTGGGTTCACAGTTTTTGTGTCACCTTTATGGCTCTTTCCCAGCTTTTTATAAGCTTCGGTGCAGAGTTTTTCATCATTCTTTGACTTTACTCCATTTTGCACTTTTTAAGTTTTCTCAGTCTCAGAAGTTATCTTCTCAGCAGGCAGACTCAGCCCTATTTTTGAAAAGACGTGGCAACAGTGAAGGCGCTCAGCTGGCTCCTGGAACTCTGGCCTGTGCAACTTTACTGCTCCTGTTGCTGCGTGACAATGAGATTTTGATGATGGAGACAGGGGACACTTGATGTCGTTTCTAACAGGCGAGGCTACAAAACGGGTGCACCCATGTTGACCATCTGCCACAGAGGTTAAAAATAGTGCATCAGTTGTCAGGCTCTGTCTGTACATTGCAACGCGACGCGGCTCAGCTCAGCGGACATGCTTTATCAAACAGCAGGTGAAAGGTGGAAGGTTCATTAGGTTACATGCACTGTTTGGTTTGCTGGGCAACATGCTTAGAATGGTCCAAATGGTTTGAAATCTGCAAATTATTTTACTGGGACACAGCCTTTGATTCACAAACACGTAGGATGACTGATCTGCTCTGATCAGCATGAGACACCTCTTGAGTTGTGTTTGATTAATGTGTTTGCAGGTTCATATATGAAACTGAACACTTCAACGGTGTAGCTGAACTGCTGGAGATTCTGGGAAGGTGAGTAATTAAGTCCACGTTTAAACAAAACAGCTGTTTGTTGGTTAATTGCATCTTCTGAGCTGAAATTCTGAGCTAACATTAGCACGAGAATTAAATACTTTTCCTCTGTCGAACATGGTGTTAAACTCAAAGCTGGCTGGACTCCACCCCTTTTATTAAGTGGGGTTGATTCAGCTTAATATGGATGCAAACACAACACACGGATTGATATATATTTTCACATAATGTCTGTAAGAAGAAAAGCTCTTTCTCAGTACGTAAGATAACCTTGAATTAGATTTTGTCCCCAGTAAAGAATCTTGATTTTTTTTTGCTTTTCATCCATCTTTCACTTTACAGTATGTGGGCAGAATTGAGTTTTTAAGATCTTAAACCAGCAAAATGCTTTGTTCTTGCCACTTGGTCCATTTTCCTTCACCTGCCAATTCTCTGATGTTTCTCCACTAACAGTATTATCAACGGGTTTGCGTTGCCTCTGAAGGCAGAGCACAAGCAGTTCCTGATGAAGGTGCTCATCCCCTTGCACACAGCTAAGGGACTGGCATTTTTCCACGCACAGGTAAACCGACATTCTTTATTTTCTGAATTTTGCCTCATAGCCTCAATTCAATAGTCTACTGTAAAGCTCTTGATGTTCATTGGAAGATATGTTGTGTTGCTACCACTGCACATGACTTTTTGGACAGCTAAAGAATAAAGCTGTTTGGTGGGAATGTTTGGACAGAATTAAGGAACCCTTGTAATTGTGCACTGTTGCGCCTTCTGGTGGTTTGAAAGTGAAAATGCATTTTTACTTTCATTTTTACTTTCATTGCATTTATAAAAATAGACTTAAAAAAATAACTTTAGCTCATTTGAAATATCTTTAACCATGTCTTCATTTGCCAAAGTAGTTATCAATAGGAAGTATTTAGCGCAAAATGCACATTTAAAAACAAATGTTTTTTCTCTGTGCTCCTCAGCTTGCATACTGTGTAGTCCAGTTCCTGGAGAAGGATCCCACGCTCACAGAGCCGGTATTTGATTTATTTTTTTCTAATTCTTCCTCCCACTCAAAACACAGAGCCTTGAGCACAAAATTAGTCTACATTGCAGAGAATGTTGTAGTAGATGCTGGAAACCTCCCACTCAAACATGCATGTGTGAGGATTTCGCTGTTGTGTCCACAGGTGATCCGCGGCCTGCTGAAGTTCTGGCCTAAAACCTGCAGTCAGAAAGAGGTATTTTGCATTTCTGTAAATACGCCGTTTACTTCAAAGTGAGCCGGCGATATGCTGTACAAAACTTTTGCACCTCTGTACAAATCAGGTGATGTTCCTGGGCGAAATCGAAGAGATTCTGGATGTCATTGAACCGACACAGTTCAAAAAGATCCAGGAGCCGTTGTTCAAACAGATCTCCAGATGTGTGGCCAACCCACATTTTCAGGTATGTTCAGAGCAAACACTTTACACTTGAGTAGAATGTTATTCCATACAAAGGGAACACATTGCTCCGGACAAGTGAACGTAATGTAGTTTAACCGGTATTGATCTATTGGAAAGTTGTAGCAGCAATAGTCTGCTTTCTTTGAATTCCTTCAGGGAAACCAGTTATCTGAGATTCTTTGGATTTTGCAGCATGTTTGAGCTATCCCTGTTTTCCTCAGATTTTTTTCTTTATATGTGTCTCTGTCACAAACCACAGTTTCCCCCAGTTCCCGTTTAGCGTTCTGTACACTCCTCTTGCCTGTGTCCTCCCAGGTAGCAGAGCGAGCGCTGTACTTCTGGAATAACGAGTACATTCTCAGCCTCATCGAGGAGAACATCGACAAGGTCCTTCCCATCATGTTCGGCAGCCTGTACAGAATCTCTAAAGAGCACTGGAACCCGTACGTATCGTCCCTACTAGCGACAGCGCCTGGGTTAAAGACCAGTCTAACTACAAAGAAAACATGATGCTGGTGCATCACAAACTGATGTTTCAAGGATAATATCATGAATAGTTTATATGTGATGCGGTTGTGTAATAACATGCAAATTAATTTTGTGTACACGCAACAAAAAGACACAAAAAAACACCTCTGAACCTCCTTCGTATTCAGAAACAATTTCAAAGGGTCAGTGGTTGTGTCTGACCTCACTGAGAGACTTCTCACAGCTATTTGTTTGACGTCCGTGTGTGTGTGTGTGTCTCCATTTCAGGACAATCGTAGCTCTGGTGTACAATGTGTTGAAGAACCTGATGGAGATGAACTGCACTCTGTTTGACGAGCTGACATCGTCCTACAAAGCCGACAGGCAGCGGTAAGTTACAGTGAGGCAGGTAATTGTTTGTTTTTTTCCCCCCCGCGAGTCATCCACAACCACTCGCATGCGAGTGGGAAAAATTATTTCCAGAGTATTACTCATATCCTGTTATAAGAACAATAACTTCCATAGTTTTCTGTCATGGTGAATAACCAACGGCCAGCTGGGGCGTTAAGGGTGTTAGTCATGTTAGTTGCTGGTGGATGTGTCTGGCAGTCCAACACTTAAATATCAGAACAAAGAGGTCCAGATATTCTCCCAGAGTAGCTCTGCAGAGAAACCAGAACACATTGTGTTTCATTTTTCAAATGTTGTTCTCCAGGTTTAACGTGAAGAGCATCCTAATCTGGGATCAGCTTTTTTTCAACCTTTTCGAGGGGGACAGAGAACAAACTCTGACCGATATTCATCAGATATTATGCCGTAATTATTACAGAAAACTGTTTTTAGGTTTTTTTTGATAAAGTCCAGAGCATGTCAATCAAACTGCAGACTTTACCTTTTGTTTGAGCATTCTTCTGAGTGTTTGTGCCACATACCTGTGGTAGTATGCTGTATGAGAAAGGAGGAAGTCCATCCACATAGTGCATGAAGAAAACTTTGCATAGCCTGTATGATCTTATCTGCAGCTACCAGACAAAATTCCTACAAAATTCCTTCACTTAAGTATTGGGTCAACTTAAGAGACGGCTTTACGCCTGTCTGCTTTTGGGGCGTTTCTGTCTGAATGCAGTGAAAACATTTTGTACTATTTCTTTAGCAGGGCCTCAGTGGAAGATGTTAATTGTTTCAAAATACTGCGAGTCTTTGGTTTTAGTCTAATCGTAAAAAATGTTCTTCCAGAGAGAAGAAGAAGGAGCAGGAGAGGGACGAGCTGTGGAAGAAACTGGAGGAGCTGAAGCTCAGCAGCGCCGCTCTGGTCCAGAACAACAGCCACGGGCCCCCGAGTATCCAGAACAACAACAACAACAACAACAATAGTAATAACAACAACGACAAACGGGATGAGGCCGCCGACGCGGCCGCCGGCACCACGAGCGAAAAGGGCCCTGACGTCACCGTGGCAACCAGCGATAGCACCCCATGTGCCAAATGACAGCGGATGGCAGTTTTTGATTCTGCAGCAGTTTGACAGCCGTTCAGGACCGTCGGGGGAGAATTAACGGAGAAGTAACATCAGAGATGACACCTCAGCAGTATATTGAATCTACTTAGCGACGTAGAAATGCCAGCAGCTCTTTGGCAGGAAAAAATATTTCAACGTAAGACTATTTTTTGATGTTACAGTGTGGCTGCCGTATAATGTTTATCTGTCCGATCAAAGATGTATCCTTTCACCTTTAGTTTCTTAACTGATGATGATTTTGTGATTATATTCAATGTATGATACACGGGAGGGGAAAAAATGATGACTTGAATTTCATGTTTCCGATTGTGCTGCACTTAGAAAAGCTGAATAGCTATTTAAAGATGTCTATTTTTAATGTGCTTTTCCTTGTCGCTGCCAACACTTTGGGTGCAAATATTAAGAGAGAAGGGAACTCTGATGTTTTTGAGTGTTTTGTGCTGATGGGACCAGACCCATATACATGCAGAAACCCATATATATTTATACAGAGACCCATTTATATACAAAAAAAAAACTGATATGAGGAGCCAGGAGACACTCGCCTCCTGATAGACAGAGAACAGAAACATGGCCAAAAATGAGATGCTAATCCTATATATGGAGTGAAAACTCTGGAAGTTACTCTGTTTTAGATTATAATTTAACAACTAAGGTAAATGTCATATTTTTAAAGCTATTTTTGTGTTTCGGGTGTCGGTAAATATTTTTTCATCTGGGTGAAAACATGAAGCTAATACGGTAGTTGCCTACATTTATACAGTTATCACACTAAAGTATTGAAAGGGCTTTCAAAGAATGAAGTGTTTGTTTTTTTACTTAAAGGGATAGTTCACTATTCTGGGAAATAATCAGAACTTTAAATAAAGGAGGCAGCGAGCCTGACTTTGTCCTGAGATTTTAAAAAGGTGTCCACATAGAAGAGTGCACTAATAAACACATGATTTTTAAACTGCACATACACTGTATTTTTCAAAGAGTTATGTGTTGGGCTCCTGGTAAGTCAGAATCAATCCGTCATACCAGAACAGTGAATTATTCCTTTAAAACAGCTGATCTAAAAACACACATAAAAAGGACAAAAAATAAAAAAAATCTGACTATTGACACGAGTTATATTTTAGATTATACAGCCATGGGATGCAGGATGTACTTGAGTGTATGTTTGTTGTGTATACTTTTCATTTGGAGGCTATTTAAAGGGAAATGCCACTCAGCTTCAGATTCTATGTACAGTGTAACGTTTCTCCGGTTCAGGAAAGTGTCGTCAGTGGTTAAAGAAGCATAATGGTTTTCAGAGCCCGAAGAGCAAACCTTTGAACCCGTCTCAGCACTTGCCTTACATCGGGTGTGCGGGAATGTCAGCAGGAAAGACGGAACTGTTGCCCGTCACGTCCGTTTGCTGCTTGTGCTCTGAAAAAGGTGACGCTTAAGATGCGGACGGCTAATAAATGTGTCATTAGCTCTGACTGCCAGAGATCATAGGAACAACTCCTCTGAGAGCTTTTAGGAAATGGCCGGTGTTCCCTCTGAACCTCGGTGTCTGCTCTGTCCTGTTCATCTGTTAGGTCCAGTCTTTTCTGATGCCTTTCTGTCAGTACAGCATTCCAGCCTCTGTGAACTTTAAAGAAGTGACATGGGGAACCTGTTTTGTAATCACAGAGCTTAGTTAGGTTTCACCATCAAATAAAGTCTACTTTATCTTTCTACTCCAAGTGTAACACCTGTCTGGTTATTTTTGCTCGGCTGGATTTGTGAGCTGCAGTACATGGTGAGGGTCAGCAGATGGAGCAGACTCGCTACTCCTGCCCCGTATCGTCCGGCCTGTCAATAACCATCCATTCCACAGCGGGGAGAAAACTAACCGCAGTCAACGTGTGACTCATTTTTCTCAGTTTAGTTTAGTTCATATTCGGTTAACGAAGCCTTCGGCCCTCATTCCTAATTCCTCACCTGTGACTTTAATCAAAGCACATAGAAGATTTCTTTGATCTCTCCGTTGGTTTCGTCTGTGTTGGCGTCTCCTCTGTCGTGATGTGTTCTCTGGCTGACTGCATGATGCCGGTATCAGGCCTCGTGTTTGTCAGATCATCATCATTCCTTTGTTCTTCGTCCTGAGGATGGTGACTTACGTTATTTTTGCTCAGCGGTGCACATACATCATGAGAGTCTAAACTCGGATGAGCTTTCCATAATGGGAAAGAATCACTGGTGTACGTGGAAAATATCAACACCCAGTTCCCTGTGTTGGATTGGAATGGGAACACTTTTTTCAGTCAATGAACTGGAGATAAAACTCAGAGCATTTTACATGATTAGTTCAGGGATAAATTCACATACCTTTATGATGTTTGTGATTTGTGGAATACCTTTAAGACTGTGCCCTTTTAGGCCTCTGTATGCCTATGCACAAGTTTAGTTTTCATTCTCCTGAGGTGTCCAGCAACATTTGGACTGGTTTACTACATACTAATAAACAGTCTAATAAACCTGGAGAGGAAAAAGGAATACAGCGTAACTGAATGCAGTCCAAAGGAAAAAACAAACAAACAACATAGATCTGTACTTAAACAAACTTATTCTAAAGGAATTTTTTTTTTTACATATCGACCTTTACTTGTTTTTTTCTAGCTCTTAATATGCCAGTGATGATTTTAGGCGTAAGCTTCTCATTAAACTGGGCCATAGCCATAGTGTATAGATAAACCAAACTTATTTATATTGATAAGAAGAAGATCACAAGTAGATTTAGCTAAAAGACTTTTAGAGGTATCAAAAACTAATCTTCAGGTCAGCCGGTAAATGATTCTCGTTGCATCGACCCCTGTCTCCACACATGTTGGGTTTCTGGATCCCACCACACCATCCGTGTTCTTCGGCAGACCTTGCGCTTCATGTTACCATGGCGACTTTCCCACTTCTCCTATAAAAGGAAGCCAGCCTCCTCGTAGTAGGCATCCCTGCTTGACTGAGAAGTCTGGAGGTTAGCCGCCACAGCACAGATGCCTCTGAACTCCTCCGACGACAACCGGACCGTCTCCGCTTTCTCCTCCAAACTGACCCCAGCTGCGGACATATGTGTGGGGCTGGCCATCCTCTCTGTTGGTACGCTCATCTCTTTGCTCTTTCTTACACATCTCAAAACATCTTAAAAAGACAATCACAGATACAAACTTTCTTGACAACATTAAAGATGGGCTGGTGTTATTAGATCTGAAATTTGACTCAGATTTGACCTAATTTCATCAGCATTTTTTGTTGATTTTTTTGCTAAACAAAATTCATCTGTTGCTTTAATTACCAGATGAATCATTAAACCTCCATCCAATAGTCCTCAACAAAAGTAGACTCAATTCTAGGTTAAGTTTCTCCCATGTGATCAGAGAATACACTAGTCCAGGGTTGTTGTAGGATTAAGTGTGTGTGCCCGTTGACCGTGGGTCCTCTCCTGTGCCGTGTAGTCCTGCTCTCTGTTCTGGGCAACGGTCTGGTGCTGGTGATCTGTTACCGCAGGAGGAAGAAGATGGCGGGGTCAGAGCTGTTGTGCATCAACCTGGCCGTGGTGGACTTCCTCTGCTGCATCTGCTTCTACCCGCTCTCCATCGTGTCCTCCTTCCAGCACGAGTGGCTTGGAGAAAACCTCACCTGCGTCTACTACGGCCTGGGCTGCTTCGTCTTCGGCCTGTGCGGCATGTTCACCATAACCGCCATCAGCATCACCCGCTACCTGAAGACCTGCTACAGCCTGGCAAACTGTGAGCACCTTGGATTTTTCGGGAGTCGTCAAAACTCTTGACGTTCTGTGTTTTTAAGCATGTTTTTTTTCTTTTCACTTTTAGTCGTGATAAGCAAAGCAACCTGTGGACAGATATCTATCAAAAGAGGAATGATTCATTAAACCCTGACCGCTCTCTTCTGTCTCACAGGCGTGTGGCTAAAGGGGGTCAACATCCGCCTGATGTGCTGCGTCATCTGGCTCATCTCTGTGCTGTGGTCCAGCTTCCCCCTGTTTGGCTGGGGGGAGTACGTCCCCGAGCCGTACGGGCTGTCCTGCACCATCGCCTGGAGGGGCTATCACACCTCCACCAAGGACGCCTTCTATGTCATCTGCTCCTTCGCCGGCTTCACACTGGTCCCCGTCCTCCTCATCGTGGTGTCGCAGTGTCGGATCCTCTACAAGGTGTCCCGCTTCTCCTACGCGCTGTCTGCGAAGGGAATCCGCAACAACCTGCGTCATGCTGAGAAGCGGCTCTCCATGGTGAGCACGGTCGTCTGTCTGTCTGTGATTTGGCTCACTCGACCGCTCGGTTTGACCCTTCAGGTATTACCTTTAGACTTCTGCCCCCAGCAACTGGGGACTGGAGATTTGACTAAACTCGGCTGTGGGGCAATACTGCTGGGAAAAAAAGGATAGTGAAGAGCAAAAGTGAGGATGGTGTGGAGATCAGATGGCTATCACATATCAGATCTTCTTGTTCGCTTAAATTGAATTAATATTTTAAGATTATTTATAATCTGTATAGAATTATGAGGGTTTGGGTGTATCATTGTCCTTGTGGTTACCAAGCAAAGGTAAACAAAATACATTTTTAGGCATCTCTGCCTCTTTTTTTGTTAAAGAGGATGGTTTCCCTGGCAACAAACACGCATCACATAAGATGATTCATAAATTTTCTGTTTCTGCAACTTCCTCTTCCAGATGTTTTTCTGCATCAGTCTGGGCTTTGTGACGGCCTGGGCCCCTTACGCTGTCGTGTCCTTCCTTTTCATTTTCCACAATGAGCCCTGGTACATGGCCCCGGAGGGCTTCGTCTTACCCGCCCTCTTCGCCAAAAGCTCCCACATCTACAACCCGTTCATCTACTTCTATTTTAACAAAACCTTCCAGCGGGAGCTGCGCGGCCTCCTTCTGTCCTCTTACCACAAACTCGGGGGAAATCGAGTGGGGGTGCACGTGTCCACGAGCGGACAAGCCCCCCACCCCATCCACATTCAGCTCCAGGAACGAGGCTGCGTCCAGAAGAGGAGTTTCGTTCTGCCTCTGGAGAAAAGCCACCGAAGGAGCAACCCCAAGAGTAAAGCAAGCCAGCCAAGCAGCAGCCACGTTCCCGACCAGCAGAGGCTGGCCTGCTGGGGGTCCACTTTCAAGAACAGCCCCACAGCCGTGGTCAGTAAGCCTGCCGACGACCGTCAGCCCGTCTCCATATGAGCTCTGTCTCTGTTTTTGTATTAAAGTTTAAAAGTACCTCAGTTAAAATCCATACAGCCGCCAAGCAAAAAATCTGCTCCTGTGTGGTTTCATCACACACTCTCAGGAATGAATCAGGGTTCAAGCACTGTTTTTTTTTTTTTTTTTAATTGATCTCATGAATGATTATTTGTATTTAGGTAAAATTTAGTTAAAACTCCTCTTAACATGACTGAATTTAGGCTTCGGTAAACTCAACCAGGACCTGAGCTTGTTGAACTGTATTTGTGTGAAATGTTATGTTTTGGGGACGTCTGTGAATACTTGATATTTTTCAGAGTTTCTATGTAAATAAATACAGTTTTATCTGTGTATTTGTGCCCTATTTGTACCTTTCATACTTCATCGCTCAAACTCTCAGAGAGTGTAAGATTGTTTTCAGAGTTCACATTCTGATCGTTTTATCACATTTACTGACTTCGATTCGGGACTGTTTTCAATTGATCGAAATTGTACATTTAAACGCATCATTTTGAACACTGTACGTGGCATTCAGGGACATGAAAACCTTGTCTAAAACTATTGAATTAAACATTTAATTATTCCAGCCAGCTGTGTTGAGCCATGTTCTTTTTAAACTGTCAGTATTGAAGATTTCATTAACTCTTTTTTATGAAAAAATTGTCTATTTTAGCATCACTATCGATGGTGAAGTGGATGTCTCAAAGGTAACTGGTCTAAACAGATGACAGTGAAAAGTTGAAAAACCTTTTCAACTTTTAAAAAATCTTTCTCCTTGCAGATATATTTTTATTTGTAAAAGCGAGTCTGTTTCTATGCAGAGTTTTTTTTAGTTTTCCCAGATACCACATGTAATTGAAGTTTCCCATGGCAACCGCCCTCCATGCATCGATGGCTGAAGTGGTCACATACTTTCCAGAACACGTGCAGACGATGGAAAATCAAAGCAACTGAAATGTGACAAACCAAAGGCCAAACGTGACCCCAGCATTCCGCTTTCACCTTGATTTCCCGAATACACAGCAGCTTCTGTGTGGAAGCTCTTTAAAGATGAGCGCTGAGATGTTTAGCCATTCTTTTGTGCATGTGTTGCTGATGATGTAACCTCCTGACAATGGGCCGCATTGATGAGTGAACCCACAAAGCAAAGCAGTGTTTCCCCCATCTTCCCGATTCAGATGCAAAACTGTAATTGCTGTTCCCATCATGGGCTTGTCAGAGGGCACTGCCAGGAATTTCGCTGGTCACAAATACCTCCCAAAACTGCCACGAAGGGCAAGACGACATCTGTTACACGTTGAAAGTAGCACTGTGCCTTTAAGAAAAAAATATCTTTAAGCTCTACAAAAGGGCCCCGAAGTCCATGTTTTAAATGGTTCCTTTCACACACACACACGTGCGGACCTCAAAGTGGACAATGAGTGTGAAAGTACCCAGATTACACCACCGATGGCGAGTATATTTGTGGAATAAACACAGCCCGTTGCTGCCAGCATGCTGCCGGGCTCAAAACAGTCATGAAAACAGAGGCTCAGTCTGGACCGGCTCCGTGCTGAGCTTTTGACAACGGCATGGAAACCATTAACTTCTCCAAACAATGTTGAATTGAGACCTCCGGGATCACAGCCAACTAAGGGGAAAAAGGATGACATCAAAAGGGCAAAGGTGCTATTTGTTTGTTTGAATGTCTCCATCTGGCAAAATGAGGACTCCTACAGACTGAATTGTGTGTAGTCACTTCTTGGACTTGTGATACCGTATTCCTACGCTTGGCTTTTAAAGTGGTACTGCCAAGAGGAAAACATTTTAGGGGAAAACATCTATGTGCTACAATGCCAACAACCCTGTACCAACCAAGACATTATACATATTATAAATTTATCACTAAAATGAATAACGATTCAAAGATTAGTTTATTGTCTGGTGTTTTTAACCAGAAACTCTTCCTAAAGCTAATTGAGATGTCTTGTTTTTGTTTTTTGCACTAATAAATAGCAAAACTTCCAGACAAATTGGTTACAATGTCCACAAATCCTCTTTCAACCGTGACTCTTAGGGTCATGTCCCCTTTTTGGATTATCGGAGGGAAAAGCATTCATTATGGGTGTTTAGTGTGTATGAGAAGTGGGACAGGAGGTGGGTCTGTGTCCTCCACCGTGATTGGCCGGCCTGCATCGGAGATACAGAGTTACTTTTTAAACCCTGGACCCTGAAGGAAATTCTTTTGCCAAAGTTTTCTCCATTTGGAGGACTACAGGAACCAGGTTCTACAGATACTCACAGATGTAAACGAGGAACATGGAGCCCATCTGTGGGACCAAGTGTTCTGGATGCACCGGCGCTCACGTCACTGACCCTCATTAGCAGTGGCGGCCTCTAATGGGATGCATAGTGATCTCATTATGTGAGGCCGCCGCCCCAGTGGAGCGTAACAGCACAGGCAGGGATGGAAAAATGGAAGGCAGAAGAGGATTTTTTTAAAGGAAGGGGGGACGATGTTGAAGTGTTGGGTAGCAGCTTGGCTCAGTGGAAAATGCGGGTCCAGGTCAAGCACAAAGCCCCCCCCCCCTCCCTCCTCTCTCCATTTTTTTTGCCAGCCAGACTTCCATTGTCTAAACCCTCATTAGCACCACTTAGTACAGACTGTTTTGCAGAGCAGTTCCTCTTGCTCTTTCACAGCAGAGCCCCTCTAGCTGGGAGGCAAAACACCTCTTCACTACTCTGGAAAGTGAGAACTGGCCACACAAACCACATCTCAGGCCCGCAGTGGGGCTGAAGGCTTGCTCTGAGACGGCAGCATGGACCCCGCAGGTTATGGAATTGCAGCCATGAGGAGAGGAAGCTACGACGATGCAGCAGGCTCTCTGCGTCCTGTGAGTATCGATCGTTTTATCTGCAGGCAAAGGTGAAAAAAGATGCTGTTTGGACTGACCGCTGAGTGTGACTGTGAAACGCTCCAATCTGACGCCTGCACCAGCAAACGGCAACTTTGTGTTTATTGGCTCGTGTGAGAAGTTCCAACTTTTCGTTTCATGAAGTGAACAAACTACTTTGCATCACCACAGACAGGTTCAGGTCTGTGACCGGTTAAAGAGAAACCCGGATTAAGTCAAAGCTGTCAATCAGACAATAATATGCTACAGATAGTGGTAACAAAAAATGAAAGAAAGCTCTCAGATCTGTTTTTTTTTTCCACTCCTGCAATCATGTCACACAACAGTTTTCAAGCATTCTTTGTAAACTGTTATATTGTGATCACATGTACGAATATTTAGCAGTTTTTCTTAGTGTCTCTGTTAATCTGCAGACTGCCTGGATTCACTGAGACCAAATCATTACTATTTATGAAGTTATAGTACTAATTTGATGACAATTTGATGACAGTTGCCATCAGATGCATAAAAACCATGGTCTTAATTTTGGTAGTAACGATCTTTCCTCAGAGACAGAGAGATAATTAGTAATTTAAAATTTCTGCAATATTGCGCCGCCTTTTAAATGGCCTGTGAAACAGTGAGCGGTGTCGCTCTGCTTTGGTCTGTTTGCTGTGAAAACAGAACATTTTTAGGCCCACCTCCTAAAGAGAGGCCCACTCTGACTTGATTGGACAGCCCTGCTTGCCTGACCAGGTGCAGCGCCTCGTCCCACAAGAGCATCTGAAATATCTGAAAGAGCTTATTGATTTCATGAAAACTCCAAGAAATCTTCAAATTTAGTCTTTTCTTAAATCTCATACTGCCTTGTAGGAAATATACAGAGAAGACACTTATTTGATTTATTGGGGAATCCACCTCACAATTCAATCAAATAGTATTAAATAGAATAAATATTAAACTTTTCCTGTGCAGTCACTTATGTTTCTTGATCATTTTGTCAGCAGTTTAGCAGTTACCCCACCCCTCCTCCATCTGCTACCTTAAAATGACCTAATCCAGATGCCCAATCTAGCCACATGATCCAATGTGAGGAGGAGGGAGATCGTCCAAACAGCGAGCAAATGTTGGTAAAGGTTCAGTTACTTTTTACCTAAAAAAGAATTGAGCTGGATGATCAGTGACCAAAGAGATTCAAGTGAACAACAATGCATGCTTAACCCATCTGAAAGTACATTCACAGAAAACCCAGTTGGGTCCACAATGGCTTACTGTGACTCATGACTTTCCTGTACACATCAGTTGTTGTCAGAAGGTGTGAAAGGAAAGTTTGCAGATGCGTACATGCCCACCCATTCTACGGGCCTGTGTTGAATTCTCTTCTCTTTTATCTGTACTGTTCACATTTGCTAAAGGACCCCCTGAAGGACAAAATAAAGACGCTGAAAACTTATTAAAAACATCATAGTTTAGGTTTCAAACATTAGTGACTGACAGTGTGCACTGTGAGTCTAAAAACTTCATGGTGAGAGGAGGGAAAAATTCCATGTCTTCATATGAGGCACATTTTGGGGGATAATCTTGGAGAGAGAGACCCTCAAACACAGTTTGAAAAAGTTTTGTCATGATTTTCTGAGTTTTCTTTGTCTGATTCTGTCTGATTTCTCTGCCTGATGTCTATAACAATGCTATAAAAATCCCCACAGCACTTCAGACACTTGGCTCAGAGACGACGCTCTGCTCCATCTTTGGTGTTTGGGAAGGCTTTGGGAATGCCATGGTCTCCTATCAGGTATGCATGATTTGGTTATCTGGACATCTTAGCAGTAGCGATGGAGGAGCTGTGTATGGAGATCCGAGCTGGTGTGTAACCTCCAAGTGTGTAAACTGATTTGCTGTGTCACTGACGGTCAGGGATTGTGGGTAAAATGGCACAAGAAGAAGGCAAAGAAATCAACACAGCGAGCAGAAGAGAGGTGAAGCTTGGACAACAGACAGATTCAATGGAACTGAAGCTTCAAACTTTTGGGCTTTGAGAAACGCAAAGAGTAAATCCTCCTGTACGTCACAGTGACATGAGAACATTTCCTTAAGTAGTTGAAATTCAAGTTGCCTCACTTGTTTTTGTCTGACATGCAGGTGCCATCGCCGGGCACCCGCACAGCTGCAGCAGACACTGACACAGACATTGAAACTTGCCAGAGAAAAAAGAAAAAAAATACAAGAAATAATGCCGGAACTGGCATCAGATCTGAACTCACAGGATCTTCCTCTCTTCCTACAGATTTTCTTTCAACAATGATACTCTAATCAGTGGTTTCAATTACTGGCAGTTGCTTTGGTTTGTTGAATTATATTTGAATCAAACAGAAACTGAATTTACTCATCCATTCCCTTTTGAATCAGAGTATTTTTAAATCTTTTTTTATGTTTTCTGGGTGATAAGTGTGAGAATGAGATGACGAGCACATAAACTTCACATAACATACATTCATGGGGATTTATTGAAAAGCCCTGATCAAAAAAGTGTGGGTGAATGCAACCCATGAAATAATTATGCATGATTTTCATATAAAACTTCTCTAAGCAGTGCAATGGAGTTTAGATTTGAAAATGTCACTTTTTCTTGCTAACTCATGCATTTTAGAGTGATGGCCTTTTCAAAGGGATTCTGAAATCTTGTTGAGACATCCATATGTGAGGACATCATAGCTTTCACATACCGTCTCACTTCTTCCATCCAGCTTTATTTTATTTTCATTTCAGCCTCCAGCCTGACGCTGGAAGCACATATGAGAAACAGAAACATCTCATTCACGGTGTATTAAAAAAAATGGTTGACTTCCTTTTCCCCTTATTCTTCCACGTGTAAGAATGACCTGCTGTGACCGTATTATCGCTCCTGCAGGCCCAGTCGCCCACATAGCTCAAGCCACAAACACAGCTATCCCTGCGGGGATTCACTCGGGGGCTTTTGAAACTGTAACCTGCAAACATTTCACACTTAAACCACTAACACTCCACTTAGTAGATGCTAGCTGCATGGGCCGGTCAGGTGGTATTCGGGGGGTCTTTATGGCAAAACGATCATCCTTTTCTCAGTTTTGATAGCAAGAAACAGTAAAACGCAGACATTGATCTCAGCGTGTTTTCAATTTTGTTTTCAGTTTAAATAAATTAAATTAAACCAGGTAAAAAATAAATAATTATTTTCAGCTGAGACTGCAGTGACATTTATCATAATTATTTTCTAGTCAAATAACTTCAATCAAACCAAGTGAAAAGAAACTACTTATCATGTTTAGTCTTCTTGGGAAGGAGATACTAAGCTGAGATGGACTAATTTGTGCATGGGTACCCTTAGTTGATCACATAAAAGAAAAAATTGAGTGATCCTGTTCCCAAACACATTATTAATATTTCGATGAGCCAATTTATCCAAGAAATGACGGTACTGAATTGTACTTTTTTGTAATAAGGTGGAACTCAACTTATCAAAACAGGGGGGCTTCTAATTTTCTGTAATTTTTAAGGTCAAAAAGCTTCGTCCTGCCCCCACAAGCTTCAGACGAGACAGGTGGGTGGGTTCTGCGTTGGCCTCGTCATTACGAGTTGCTTCATGAGACCACTGAACTAGTATCTGAGACGGTGGAGGCAACAGCAGAAAAATGTCAGACACGTCCCACTCACCACAACCACCCATTCAGCGCACACAAGCACACAAACACACAAACACACAAACACGTTCAGAAGGGGGTGGGCTTGTAGGTGTTGATTTCACTATAATGGGAATTCCACTGACGTAACCAAAAAAGGTGAAAATAAATTTAAAGTTATAGAGTTTATGACATGACCTTAAGCGATTTGTTTTTATATACAGTCAAGACATAACAACACATTAGTCATCTTATATATCCTCTATGTAATAGAAGTCAAGTGAAAGTAGGAGGGATTACGCTACAACGTTGGTTGTGATTCCAATGTCAAATTCAAGAGCCAAGAGATTTTTAACTGTATGCAAACAACAACTTAACATTTTTTAGATAATCCTCGGCTTTGGTCATATTACTGTTACATAAGAAGATCTGAAGCAGCTCTAAATGGTTTCACATGCTAACTGTAATGTACAGTTCTGGACCGTTTTTGTCCAGTAAACGACAATTTGTGTCATAACTTAGTCTTAGTTCCTCAAAATCATGTTACCAGCTCTCTGATTTCATTTTCAGATGATACTGAGTTTGTCTCCTCCCCTCAATTTCGAGGAGAGACCTAATTCTGATTCTGAAAAAAGTCCAACTAAAACGTCCAGAAATTTGAAACAGTAGAAATAACTCTAATACTCTGAGCACGCACAGGCTGCCTATCCATTGTCTTGTAGAACATAAATTAATGGCAAACTTACTTATACTGTTAAACAAATAGTTGTGTCAACGTTTGAGTTATTAAACTGGTGGGTTGTTTGTCCAGGCCTGCGACAACATAACTTATCAATAAGACTTAGCCTACGCCTGAATCCCCCAAAACTTCTTCTGCAACACAACAAATGTTAATGAAAAGCAACACATAGTTGATCAGAGATTATTTGTATTGTTCATGATGTGTGAAAAAAAAGGCAGCTCTCCCACTGTGCTACTTTCTGGCATCTATGTGTCACCTTCTTCAGGTCGCAGAGGGTGAGAGGGAAAGTACCCGCACAGAAACCATTTAAATGTATGCCTCAATCTGTAAACAGTGGGAAGAGTGTTCATGAAAAACTGGTTTCACAATCCCTTAGAGCACACTCGTACTTGTTACTTTGGCCTGTTTCAGACACGCCAGGGCAATAATTACATAAGTTTCTTTTTTCTGCATTTGTCTGTTGCATTTATGGCATTTCAGCTTCTAACTGACAGCTGTTTGTGTTGTTTATTTTGTTATATAGAATTGTGGCCCAGTGTGGCTCCAGCCTTGCCAAGCTGAACATATCCCTTATTTTATTTGTAATAATAGAAAATGCTGGGATGTTAAATTGGATTCTGAACTTGGACAGTTGAAGAACCTGTTGTAAAGTTGAAGAACCTGTTGTAAAGTGTGAACAGTTTATTGAAACTCCTCCTGAAACTTATCTTAGGAGCTGCTGCACCATGGGCAAGACTAAAAGAAACAATAACTGACAGACTTTTTCACTCAGCGTATCAAACAGAAATATAAAGGTGGAAATAAGTGTTATATTTCTGCTTTATAATCTCTACAATTGTTGATAGACAGACTAATAAAGCAAACCTTTTGGCTTCGAAGTACCACTTCTGTAAACTGAACAGCTTATATACCCACAAAATGTGTTATTTCTCCTGTTGTGTCATTTTTGAATGATCAGATAATCTCTGTCTTTAAAATGACATTTACTACACATGTGGTCTTTGTAAGAGATTATATTTTGGAAAACAGACTAGGAGAACTGAAAATCTGATGTGGAGAGTCCCTTTCAGACAGCTTTGCATGTGTCCTTCTGTTTAGGGAGGAACTTCCTTGCTGGGTGTCTGTGGAGCAGAGTCCATTTGTCCTTGGACTGACCAGTGAGAACGGAGAGCTGCTGCTGGACGAGTGCGTCCAGGTCACAGAGGGGATGAAGACCAGGGAGAGACACCTGTTCCTCTTCAGTGACGTTCTTGTCTTCGCCAAACTCAAGTAAGACATCATTTTTCATAGAGGTGGTTATGAACAGATATGTTTGGTTTATCAAACACTTTAGTGAACTGACATAAGGTCAGTAAATACAGTTAGAGTGCCTCTGGGCTTTAAAAAAGTTTCCAGCTGAGAAGTGTTTGCACATTCAGAGCGGCAAAAGAGCAAAAAGAGGAAGTAAAAACAGACTGTGTATTTTTGGGGCGGCTACGCTTGGACTGCTGGGGAATCTCCCAGCAATAGAAACTGCCTATGTTTAATCGCTCGGACTTCACATTTGTAAAAAAAACTGGGTGCTTCCCTCTGACTGGAGCACTCGACAGTTTTCTCAAAAATCTGTTTCAAAACAAATAACCTGCACTTACATTTCCTCAGGTCACAAATGTTCAAAACTCAGAAGAAGTGTGGAAATTGTTAAGAGTGGGTTGAGAAGAGCAGTGTCATCTTCCTTTCTGGCAAAAACTGAAAACCTAATCGAACATATCAAACTGATAAAAAACCAAAGGTTAACAACATTTAACAGGTACTCTGGCACCCCAGATTGACTCGGTTCGTCAAAGCCGGTGGAAGATTTGTAACTCACGAGTGGGAGGATAGTCATAGTCATCTCTGTACCACAACCTGCCCACTGTTCCTGTAGGTGCGCACAGCTGGGACAACATTGTGATACAGTAAACAGGCTTTTGAAGCTTTAAATCTGAGTGTCGAATGGTTCCATGTATGATTGTGCGCAGCGTGGCTCGTTTTTCCTTTTGTTTTTTAGTTTGTTGTGAAGAGTCTGACACACCAGGTCACATGTGGACAGCTCCAGTTCAGAGTCTCATTCAGTTAGCATGATTTCCAAGAATTACATTTGGTGATGACCAACCCTGTTTTCAAATATACTTTTCCACTCAAATTTCAGTCCAAAAAAGAATGTGTATATCACAGTTATTTACCGTTCTGACATGTATATTTGTGTTGGGTTCTCACTTCTATAATTAGAGCTGATCAGTGCGTCACTTCTCTCTCTCTATTTATGGACTAAAACACCTCCCAAGTCCTGCTAGCTGGTGATTTTTTGGTTCCTTATGGTGTTTGGGCGCACCTGGACCTGCTCTGCAGGCTCCTGCTGCTAACACTAAGAGGTCAACAGGGTCACGCTCACTTTTCAAAACTGAAGTGTGTCCATGCCGAGATGTTGTGGGAAAATAATGATTCCTCCCTCGAATCAGTCACGGCTCACCTTTGTTCGGGCTATATTTGAACCACTTCTCAAAAGCAGTTCATTTAGAATTTATTGCTGCAAAGCCTTCAGAAAGCACGAATAGAGTTCAATGACCTCCAACATTTTTTTTTTGTACTGAACCTTTTTTTCTTTGTACGTCAACAGTAAATACACAGCCAGTAAATCATACAAGCAGTTTTTCTTTCCTCCAGACTCTACCTTAGTTGGACAACATTGTTGTGTGCACTGTACGGAAATCAGTCTTCCATCCATGTGTTTGGAGGATGTTTGGAAGGTTCAAAACTGGCTCTTACATGATAATAAACGCCTGAAAGTTCCATTGTAAGCTCCACATTTCTCACAGAAAGCAAAAACATGTCACCGTGAGCAGAAACATTGCCGGCTTTGGTATTACTCATGAAAAATATTGAAAACAAACAAAATGAATCACTGTGACAGAAATGTGCAGAGCTGAAACATGCACCGTAATCATGCCAAATCACACAACGAAATAAAAGATCAGACAGGACCACTTAAAAGAACGTTTCTTTTCTTTTTATGTCTCTCCAAGCAGGTCGACCGCCAGCTACCGCCTGAAGCACAGAGTAAACCTGGAGGATATCTGGCTGTACGGCTTTGAGAACGAGCAGGAGCAGGAGGACCACGACGGGCTGACCGGGGATACTGACCTCAGGCTGACGCTCATCCTCGGCTGGGCTCTCACATTTTGCCTCGTGTGTTTTCGGTGAGAGGACACACAGAGGATGGCTCAAATGCAAAGAAATTACATCAAATGTAGACGTACAGACATTTGACCTGCTTGATATGTGTTTGGTCATGTGTCTAAATCAAAAAACACTCAAGCAAATATAAGCTTTATTGTTATTCTTTCTTCTTTTTTTCTGCCAAGTCATTGGGTTTTTGAAATCGTAGGATTTTCATTGAGTATCTGCACATATAGTAAATGGTCATATGATCGGTGGCCTTCAGAAAAATGAAGAAGCAGCAAAGAGAAAGTAGTCCCTGCTGCATCACAAGACAAAAAAGCCCAAAAATAGGAAGTACGGAGCTGGTTGCCAAATCCTCATGTGTGGGGATTATCGTCAGCTGACTTTTTCAAAAAAATGGGGCCTTTACTGTAAGGATGAGGTGCGGGAGAAACCTTAATCACTTATCACGTTTAGCAACTGAATGGCTGGAAGGGAACGAAACTCTCTTTTCTCTGATCTAAATGTCTCATACAGGCCACTAGAGTGGGAAAGGATAACAAGTCCTTCATTTGTATTATTCATCGACTCCCACATTTCTCGCACAAGTACAGTCAAACCTTGAGGCCTTTTTTCACCCATATCTATATTCCAAGAAGCTGATGAATACCAAAGATGGGTTTTGAATGGCTTTGTTTGAAAATGAGAAGCTGTTTGTTGATTGGATGCTTGGACTTTGGCAATGATTCACAATGTGACAGTTTCGCACAGACATGTCTGCGGAGCACACGAGGAAGCTCGAGCTAATTTATTGACACTTTTTTTTTTTGTGGAACAAAAAAAAGAAAAATGTGTGCGACGGGCATGAATGAGGTTGTCAAAGGTAAAGGTGCACACGTAGTTTTACGCGTCTGTGCCGTCGTCCTGTTTCCACTGATGGACACAAAGCCACAGCAGAGCTTCAGTCGAGGAGGAAGTGGAAGGTATCTGGTCGCCGGGGCACGCCGTGACGCTGCTTCCTGTTCCCGTGACTGTGCTGCACTTTCCACCAGAGTTGTTAAAAGAGACTGTGGGTGCACACTTAGTCTCATTCCTCCCACTGTCACCTGATAGCTCGTTTGAATCTCTGTGTGGATTAGTAACTCATACCATGCTGTTATTTCGCCCACAGCTCGCCTGAGGTGAAAGAACGCTGGTTAGATACCCTTCACAGGTAAGAATCATTGGAATAATTCATAGCACATTCTTGCTCTTGAGTTATGCTGTAAAACCTCTGATCACTTATTCCATGTGATGTAGTCACACTGCAAACTTTGAGACCAACATGCCACCAGTATGAAATATTTTGAGAGAAAGTTTGCTTTCCTGATCAACGTTTCAGATAAATTTGAACTGCTAGAGATGGCAGCATTTTTTGAGCGTGAATAATTCAGCTTGATTTAGTCCAAATGGTACCATACTCCTTAACGAACTGATTTTTTGATTAAACACTCTAACTCTGGCAAACATTATTTATGTAAACATAAAACGGAAATACTTGCGAACAGAATGCAAACATTCTGGAGACAAATCCCCACAAATGTTAAGCAAATGAGTTTGTTTTTGTTACAGAAAAATTACTGACGCGAAAGCGAGAACTGGCTGTTCTTCTTTACCTCCAGACGTCCTCATGAAGGTGTTGAGTGGCAGCATTGCAGTAAGTATCTCAATATCCACTCCAACACAACCAACAGCAACCAAAAAGTCACAAACGAGCTGTTACTCTGTAACGTTTCTCACTCTGTACCTTCTTCACCACTTTCTTGTAGACTAAAACTCTAACAGGAGGTGGCATGGAGCAACAAATCGAGCTTCCACTTGAGGTAATTAAAAAGTACATTTAAGTTCAGCTGTTGGTTAAAGGCACTTAAATATTTGCATTTAAAGCTACAAGGATATAATTTTAGAAAAGGATAAAGCTAAAAAAAAAGAAATATAGATAACGAAATGCATGTCTATTCAAAGATTACTGTACTACATTATCATACAGTCAATGGATATGATCTGATCTCTATTTATTAATGTGTTAGCTATGATGTCGGCCAAGTTTAGGCAGAAAAACCTCTTCCTCTTTTGCTCTTGGCTGAGTACTCGTGTTCCTTCTTGCTCGCTTGTCGCCACATCATTTTTTCTTTATTTTGTTGCCAGGGAGGTGCAAAGATCTCTGCTCTGGCAAAGCAGTTGAACAATCAAGAAGAGAAGCTTAACGGTGAGTTTGAAAGTCTCTGGTTGTGCAAAGCGCTCTATCTGCACACGATTTACAGACAGGGGGGGGGGCGCCACACTGAGAGTGCAACGAGACCAAAGAGAATAACCGCAAAGATACAAAAAGGAAATCTAACAACAGATTAAATCTAACAAGTAAAGGACACGCTGTTCAGATGGCATTTAGGCTTTGGCTTTTGCACCCCTTTACGCATTTCACAGATACAGAAACTTAAGTCGTTTGTTTGAATGCAATATTGATGGATAAAACCTTTTTGCTTCCATCAGGAACCAAATGGAACCTAGTGAGGAATATGAAGTTCAGAAAGGGTTCTAAGGCTTTCAAGACTCAGCTGTTTGGACAGTCCCTCTGCAAGATATGCCCAGATGACTACTCTCTTCCAAAACCAATCACAGTAAGTTATTATTCATCTCAGATTTATTCAAATGTCAATCAGTTTTCTCAATTAGAAGAATGTATGCAAGCAAATGAGCTGCCACCCAAAATCTACATTATCAAATGATTTTATAATCCAACCGTGACTTATTTTCCTGCCTCTGTGTCCCCTCACCTACCAGGATCTGTTGGTGTTGCTGAGGAAGAGAGGTCCGTCCACTGAGGGGGTGTTTCGTAAGGCATGCAACAACAAGAACATGAAGGACATCAAAGAGCAGCTCAACAGCGGTGTGGAGGTGGACCTGGACGGTCAGCCAGTCGTTCTGCTTGTTGGACTGTTCAAAGTAAGTTTCTGTTTCCGCTGGTTGGGTACGAAAACGTTGTAGTGAATTATGAAAATGCACCGTTCTTCTGCTAGAAAACATGCTGGTGACCCTTCTACCACAAGCTTGCAGTTGATGACAATGAGTCGCTGTATCAAACTGATGCTCTGCTCTAGATTAAAGCCACTAGTGAACTTTTACCTCAAGCTTCAAATGTACTAAAACAATGATGTACAAAATAACCAATGCCATGAAATATGTTTCTTCAATTGTCATCAGAATTTCATCAGTCAGCACTTACAGACTCATTCATTGATCCAATATTTGATTTTTGAGGGGCTAGAATGAACAGTAAACCTCACCACTGTCCCTCCCTGTTTGCAGAGTTTCCTGAAGGAACTTCCTGGCAGCCTGTTGAGGTCTGACCTTTATGACAAATGGATGACAGCACTTGACAATGAGAATGCCCAGTCGAGAACTCAGGAAATCACAAAGTAAGCAATCGATACACACTAATGAGCAGCCACTGACATTTACTCTTCCCGCACATTCATTTTATAGAATATATTGCATTTGCAGGTCAATGATATAATTTTTTTTCATGAATGGTCATAAAAACATGCATGAGTGGAGTTTTTTTTAAAAGTCTTTCAAAAATCCTCTGTCTGGAGGCTGGTCACAAAGCACTTCTCCTTTTGAATGTGTCTTCGGTTTAAAAAGGAGAAGAAAATCAAACCCAGAAAAAGAGCGCCAACCTAATCGTCTTCCTATATTTTACTTCCTCTTCTTGCTACCCGCGAACCAGGGTGGTGGAGGATCTCCCGGGGCCCAACAAACTCCTCCTGCGCTACCTGATCTGTGTGTTGCATCACATCCTTGAGAGTGCAGATATCAACAAGATGGATGCCCACAACTTAGCGGTGTGCATTGCCCCGACGCTGCTGCAGCTGGAAGACATTCCACTGGATGGGCAGAGGGAAAAGATGCAGAAGGTAAAAACTCCTGTTATGAATATACTTTCTCACTTTTGGAGCTTTGAAGCTTTGTGGTTCACAACGCTGTAAACCTCAGGTTTCATAACAAGACTGCGCTTGCACAGTTTCTTAAGAGCAGGCAAAAAAAAAAAAAAAGAACTTACCAGATCCATTGAATAGTTTCTGCATTCTATCAGAGTTCTTTATCTAACGTCTCATTTTTTTAACACTGCCCTTTCTGATTTGTTGCAGGTCACAGAACTCACTCAGTTCCTGATTGAGAATTATGAGATTCTGGGAGATAACATCCCCAATTTGCTGCACACTGATGAAGGTAAAGCAACCCCTAACTAAAAAAATTCATTAACATCTGTACTATGGGTTTGCAGAGACTGATTCGTTTGGCTTTTAAAAAAAAAACATTGTTCTCACACATAATTTGGACCCATCTTGAGAACCTGTGAATATGCAGAGGCTAATCCCTTTTCTTCCCCCTCCCCACAGATTCCCTGTCCTCACTTCATCACGACTCTGCGTATGACAGCACAGACCCAGATGGGGATTTAGAGGCCGGAGAGAAGATCAGGTCCACGCATGAAGGATGTGGCTCATCTTCCTCATCTTCCTCTCTGAGCCCCAGCACAGCCACCCTGTCGTGGCAGTCAGACGCCGCCTTCCACACAAAGTCGACTTTCAGCCGCCGCTGCTCGGAGCCCATCCTCCCCCTCTCCTCGCAATTTCAGAGCCTGAGAGGTCACGCCCGTAGCCACGACGACTGCTCCCTGGAGAGGGAGGACTTCGACGAGCAGCCTCTGAAAAAGCAGATCTCGGACGACTCCTTCCTGCTCAGAAGTCGAGGCGGAGCCAAGTCCGTTTTGTCTTTCCCGAAACTGAACAGCGGCTCCAACATGGATCCGCTGCCCTACATGGGCAAAGACTGCTCGTGCTCTTCGCTGGAGAGCTCTTCCTCCAACCAGTCGGAGGGCTCCGTGTTCACCGGCTCCCCGGCCGGATCACCTGGATGCCCCAGAAGGACAGACAGCCCAGATCCGCCCGCAGACGCCAAGCCGGACACTTCCAAACCGGTTACGGTCGAGAAGAGGAGGTCTCAGTCCATGAAGGTGGCCTCTAAAGTCCTGATGAGGACCAGGAGCTTGGGAGCTTTCAGCAGGGGCAGCATGAAAAGAGACTCGCAGAAAGAAAACTCTTTCCCCTGCGAGACGCTGCCGGAAGACTCCTCCAGCGAGGCCGACCCCTCCGCCGAGCTCCAGCCGAGGCCGCGTCCCCTGTCCGCATTCGAGGTGTTCAGGCTGGTGGACAGCAAGCTGCCCGGCAGGCCGCCGTCTTATGAACAGGCCGTGCAGGCCTCGGGCCTGCCCCCGCGCTACTGCGCCATGACTGTGCAGGACGCGGTCACGCTGGGGAGGAGGTCCCGCCCTTCCTCCGTCAATTACGACTTTCCAAACGCCCGTTCCGTCAGGGAGCGCGCGTACGAGCCGGACTGCTTCGCTCAGACGGCGCGGGACGACGACGCCCCCGAGCGCCGGCAGCCTTTCCGCCAGAGGGCCATGTCCGAGTCCGTGTCCGCGGGCCAGCACGACGCCGTGTCCCGGAGATGCAGCCAACCCGTGTTCGAGGAATTTTCATACGCCAAGGAGTCCTACGTCTGACTTTGTAAACGTTTTGCAGGTTGGATTTGAAGTCACGTGAACCTTTCTCATGGACCTAAAACGCTCACATGCATTCCGATTGTGTTTGACACAGTTGGAGCGCTTCACTTCTTTTAGTGGCACAAGAGTTTTCTTATCTTGTTCAAAAAGATTGTGCCCGCTGAATAGATTTGTCCGTCTCGTCAAATGTTTCTGTTTTTGACTGTTTCAGTTTAAATGAATGTCAGTCATGTGCCGTCTTCGCGATGGCACATTTACAGTAGTGCTATTAATAGTACGAAGATTACATTATATGTAGTTACTAAGATAGAAGTTTAATCTATCACAATGAAGCTAGAAACACAGGCAACTGTGTATAAATATGCTATGAATTTCTATGTGTATTTTTGTTGTTTCGTCTTTTTGTTTGCTTTTTGCAAATGCACCTCACTTTGCATGGTCCTGTTCTTCCACTACACTAAAGCACTTTCAGGATGATTAACTATGCTTTTCTTATTTGTATGCTAAACTGTAAATAAAGTGGGACAGCAATAGAATGAGAAGTGTAAAGTTTGTTAAGAACTGTTGGGACTAAATCGGAAGTGATTTAAGATAAGCGCTAGACAAAATGGAAGCATAGCAAAACAATAAAATCCTCTAAAAGCTAAGAAGTGTCCTATTCAACTATTTTATTAATTCTTTTTTCAGCTGCAGACAAGTGAAAGGGGTCCTTTGTCGTCCTCCCGTGAACTCATTAGTGGAAGAATAAAAAGAGAACGAGACGCAAATTAGTAGCTGGGCTCAGCTTGTCTTTGCTATATGTATTGCATAACAGAAGCGCAGACCCCATTGAGAGAACATCATGTTCTGGTACACGCTGCAAGCTAAAACTGAAGGAAACCAGACAGGGTCACATGGACGGATTTGGTTTTTCTCTGAATTGCTGTTCCTCTTGTCTGCGATGGGCTGATGCCACCTCTTCTTCCTTCCTTTCTAAAATGTTAACACAGTTTCCTTCCTCAACAAGTCGACTTCATTTATCAAAAGAAATTACATTTCATCGAGGGCAAGCACAAATTTGCAGACTTTAAGCTGAATGTTAACCTGAACAGATTGAATCCAGCTCTGCATATATGCTTCAAAATTAAAAACCTTACAGCATAATGTGATGTTAAGCAATAGCACTCGGGTATTGTGTGCATCCTGAACTGCGTAAGCTCAATTGTAGAATTAACTTCTCCATCTCACTCAATACTCTCTATATGCAGTTTTCATTCCTACAGCAAAGTGTGAACAGAAACTTGAGAATGTGTGGTTTTTGTGCATAGTATTATTAGATAAAGCACCAGGGGCAGCACCATGCTTTGCATTGGGATAGAATGCGTGCATAAAATACACACTGAGGGTGTGATTCTACAGTAGCTCGCATGTGGGTACGCTTAAAAAAACCTCTCCAAAAAATACTCAGAGTAAATCACATTGTCCAATGCTGTCAAAGCATGAGGAATCAGCTGAAAGATCTCCACCAGAGATGGGATTATATAACTGCTTGTTTCCAGCCTTAAAAACTACTGGAAACAAGTCACAGGCCTATTGTGGTGATGATTAAAAGAATGAATTCATTTTCAGCATTTTCTTGAGATGCCATGTTTACATTTGCCACTACGCAATGGCTTCGTGGTTGGGACATTGTGGTCGAAAGCAACGTCAGCACATCCATCCCCGGTCAACAAAAGATAGACTGCTTTTGCAAATATGTTGGAACGTTTCTTTCAACATTCTTCAAGGAAAAAAAAAGGACCTGCTTTCCCATTCCCTTCCAATTTTAATAATCATTTGGTGCTGCATGGGATATCTTAGAGTTGTTTGGAATAATCCAAAGTGTACTTTTGTATTCGTTTAAAAATGTAGCTCTTTCTCAGCTGAGCATTGGTTCAGTAACGAGAATCTAATAAGCAGAATTCTCATGCCGCACCTTTGATTTTGCAGACACAGCGGACATGTCCTGCAGCTCCCATCAGAGTGCATTGTACCGGCTCAGCTCACTGTGACCACATGCTGCCGTTGAGGGCTAGAGCTGGACACTCTGTGACATACCAGTCTGCTCAGAGTGAGGAGGTCTTCAGCGTGTGCATTCTGTATCAACGCTCATGTGTCACATGTGTGTTCAGAAGCACAGAATATAGATTTGTTCTCATAAACGGATTAAATATAAATGCAATGCACATCTGATTTTTAAAACTTTCCTTAACAGAACAATAATAAAAAAATCCCCAGCTATGTTAGCCTATTGGTCTATTTTTGTTTTTCCTAATTCTGTTTTTTGCCTTTTGCCATTGACACAAAGTTTTTTCGGTTCTTCTGAAATAACTTTTCTGGGTTGGAAATTTCCAAACATTTAAATGAGGAAGCGCACCTGATGGAACTTTCTGAATGCCAAAGCTTTTTTCAAAAGAAATCCCTCAACATAGGAGATACCGAATCATCCTTTATTAAAAGATCAAGACAACAACTTAACGTTTAACTTGTGTGTTTTCAGATGCACAAATATTCACACATCTGCACATTCAGTACAGTTCAGTACACACTGGACAGGCATTTCAAAGACAAAATAAGCATGCTCACTCATTCACCCTGCTAATGTCGATTAAGTTAGCCTGACAAGCATGTTTTGGACAAAGAATTTAATCTCCAGAATACCTGGAGATGCAAACTCCACACATTGGTGAGATTCAAACCTAAATATTCCTACTTTTTGGCTGAGTTACCAACAATTTTGATCATTTTAATTTAAGAAACATCTAATCAATACTTTTCCTTCTCAATTTAAATGGATTTCAGACAGAATTTGTGGACTTACGTTATCATGGACACCGTCATGAACAATATGAAACTGAATAAAAAATCATGCTCAGGGAAGCTGTCCAGTCAACAGAGTGAAAAGCAAGATTAATTACCTTAATTACCTGCCCTGACAGTGGAGGGGTTTTATATAAACATCTTCATTTCTGATGTAATAGACAGATTTTACAAAAACCCACCAACCAAGCTTCCTAATTCCTAATACACAGACCCCTTATTTGAAAGCTTTCCAGGCAATTTACCACTTATCTACTGTGTCATGTGGATCCACACATTATAAAGGTCGTGTTGTGTGTACAATACTGCACTGGCAGTGTGTAAATGTGCGTGTAAGGATGCCCTGCTGGTTGTGCAATATTGTGGCCATCACTAATGAGAAAACGCTAATACACGGGCAAGCCAATCAGTTAGTTCTTTTAATAATGCATAACGATTTGGGACAGCTGAAGTATAAACAATGCAAAGTGCACAGCGGAGAGCCAATCCCAGCACCGCACAGCACAGAAGCCCCTCGTTTCAACAGAGGTTCATTATTCTTTTATGAAAAAGATCAAAAACAGATGACACAGTTTTGTAAACTCCTCCAGACGCTATATTTAGCTGTTTGTGCTGTGAATAAACACACCTTTCATGGTAATGTTGTATAATGATCTATTGTTTTTATTTTTCAATCATAAACGTTGTGTGTTATGTAAGAAAAAGCAAAATGCGGATGCAGATCTGAATCACTGAGATGGGCACAAAAGATGGCACTTTTGTCGTCACAGTCATTACAATCCTCCAACATTTGTCCTCACAAATATAGTTTAGCATAGATACCTGTGTCCTACTTTTCTCTGACAGTTTCAAACCTTTTTTTTTTGCGCAGATGAAATGCTTTGTGTGGTTTGGCACAGGTTCGTTTCGAGTTTCTGCTTTTTACTAAACACCTCGTGCTGCCCACATTTTGGTATCTGCTGTGAGCTAAACAAATCTTTTCTCAAGCACACAGTGTTGCTCGTGTTACTTTAGACATGAGAAAAGCAGCCCATTAGGCCAGCACCAGCTCTCACACCAATATTGATCTTTGTGATGACATAAAAGACATGATGAATGCAAGGTTAATACCAAAGCTCTTTTTGATGAAACACCTTGACGTATAAGATGTTGATGTGCCACTGGAGGATGACTGTGTCACCTTTTGGCTTGTTGTTCAGGAAGTGGTGTTAGCATCAGAGGGTTATACCAAGAATTTCTGAAATGTGTCGTAAGAGAGTATGGGTAAAGCATGCTTTACACTTTTACAAAAAATCTTTGATGTGCCTTTAGTCAGTGCTGCATTTGATCAAGAAAACTTTGCAATAGGAAGCAACGTGTCATGGCAGAGTTGGATGTGGTGGTCAATTTATAAAAATACAATTTATTGGATTCAACAAAACATCCAGTAACATACAATATAATTGTCATAGTCATATAGATGAACCAACATTTTAGGTTGAAGGAGCACAAAAGACCCTGCAACTGCACAACATATGAGGCCAAATCTGGGCACATTCATTCACGATGACAAAGTGCACATGAAAATACACCTCTGAGGATTCCTCAGAAGGCCACTGGGCAGACATCTAGAAATGGCCATTGTTTAACGAATTTGTGGCCCTCTTTGCTAACTTAATCAATTATAAAAGCAGAAACAAAGTATGAGATCCTATAGCGGCGCCACCCGTCCCTGTCTTCACCAATCACTCCCTGTATATACTCCAAACACACAGCCACTTTTTGCTCTTTTGTCCTTTTCTAATTTAAACAGGGGGTGTAGGAAGAAGCCTCAACTCCCTGAGGCCTTTTCTGCATTCTTTTCACATTTTTTCACATCTTCCCCCTGCTTAATTATTTACATTGCTAAATGTTAAATAAATATAATTTTGCATTTAGAAATAAATTCCTCATGTTTAGCAATAAACATTCACTGATTTGCAGAGTTCTGCACCTCTGGCCTTTAGTGGTTAGGATGTGGTTTATTAGCATGCAAGAGGATGTAAGAGTTAGTGAAAGGAGAATCAAAATGACATTCAAGGAGGGATGTACTTCTGTCAGGCAAGTATGCAACATCCTGCGATACAAATATGTTTTTTCAATAATATTATAATTTTGCATGCAAACCTTCTTGCAATTACATTTGTTTTATTTTAGTCACAAATGTTTTTGGTGATTATTTGAGCTAAAACATGATAAAAACGGTATAAAATCCTCTTTAAATGCATTTGTTGGTCAGCCTGGTGGCAGGAAAAAAAACAGCTAATTTAGAAAATGTTCTTTTATAAACAGCTAAAAACGATTTAGTTCTTTTGGAGGGGAAGTGACGTCATGTGTATCCTCTTGTACTTCCTGGAAACGGTTGCTACAGCACTTGTCACAACAGTCACCAGCTTCTGCTCCGTTACTGAAGTATTAACACAGGCTGACCGGATACCTGTCAGCGTTGGAGTTACTTGATTCGCTTTAGCCACAGTGTTGGGTGGTTTCTGAACTATGGCTTCCGCTTCGCACAGCCAGAGAAACCCAAACGGAACGTACACTTTCTCAAGTCGCCCCAGACCTGTTGATAACCGCTCCAAATACAGGGAGCCTGCGGATGAACTGTACGTTTCTCTCAGGAGTGATTGGTAAAACCTCTGACATTGCTCAAAGATGTATTTATAACGTCTTTTTCGTCCAACCCTTATTCCTTTTCGTTCTAATGTACAGTCATTGCACATATTTGAATTGAATGAATGCTGTATTTTCCTTTTAATGTCTAAATACGAGAAATGAAATGTTTTTTTTTATGGAAATAAAATGTAATAAACATAAAGGCAGAGGTTTTACAATGATGTAAAGTACTCTACTGTAAGTCTGGCTCTACTGTAAGCCAGAAAAAGTTTACCAAATGCTGTCTCATTTAATGATCAAATACCTGAACAAAATGCACCATATATTCCCCTTTTTAGGCTTACAACAATTTAGATGTGGATGAGCAGCTTGTTTAACCATACTGTGCCTTTTCCTGTCTTTATAGAGCCCAGCGCAATCATGGAAACATCATGTATGACCGTCGTGTTGTCAGAGGAAATACTTACGCCCAGCACATCATACCTAGTGTACGTATGAGGCCTCAATTTTCCTTTGTTGTTCCTTGGCCATCTGTATTTATTGTTATCATTGACTATTGACAGTCCGCTCAACCCGACCCCTCTGAGATACAAAAACAAGAAGCAATCAGAAAGAGAGCCATGGCTCGCAAACGGGCCAGGGAGCGGTCCAGACCCAAGACCCCGGAAGCCCTGCAGGGTAGACAACACATTGATGTGCAAACGGGTAAGCTGTTTTTCTAGGCAGCAATCTTTTACCTTTTTTGCTTTTTGGGGGCAGTGTTTTATTTTATCCATCTTCCCTTTATTTGACTATTTATTTCAGATCTTTACCTTGAAGAACTCAGTGATGTAATTGTAGCTACAGACATTGAGTGTCAGACTGATGAATTCCTGGACAGACCGGCCACTCCGCTCTTCATTCCCGTCAAATCTGGCAAAGATGCTGAAACGCAAATAGAGGAAGGAGAGGTAGGCCATCTTAGCTAACTCTGTAAAACATCTTGCTATACCTAAATAAGTGCTTATACTCTACCATAAAAATGACGCAGATAATAGAAATGTTTCTCATTAAGCTTACCAACTTGGACGCAAGGGAAAAAGAGGCTGCTGCTATTACTATAACTCAGGATGTGAATGGAGCAGAAAATGTAAACTATTAGTTTGTTTGATAAAAGTGTTCTACCTGATCCCCCTGCAGTTGTTCGACTTTGACATGGAGGTGCAGCCAATATTGGAGGTCTTGGTGGGGAAGATAGTGGAGCAGTCACTGCTGGAGGTGATGGAGGAAGAGGAGTTGGCCTGTCTGAGAGCCCAGCAGAGGGCCTTCGAAGAGCTCCGCAATAATGAGCTTGCAGAGGTTCAGCGGCTTCAGGAGCAGGAAAGACGCCGCAATGAGGAGAAAGTAAGCCAAACCAAAAATGGACCGTCCACATTCTGTCTATAGGACCAAGATTAGATTCAGAATTCCTCCAGAAATGTAAAAACTTTGCTAATAAGAATGATTACAACAAGTGAGACATCACATAAAAACTTAGACTGCACCTCTTCAAGGAATATTTCTGTATTTTCAAGCTGTTTTTTTAAAAGTTTTCGATCGAAATGCTCTTTGATTGTAGGAGCGTAGAATTGCCCAGCAAAAGCAGATGCTGAAGAGAGAGAAGGAGGCGGTGGAGAAGATCGCGGCCCGAGCGTACACCCGGCAGTACTTGGCCGGACTCCTGCCGGCTGTCTTCACTTCAATGAGGAGCCATGGCTTCTTTTATGACCCCGTGGAGAAAGGTGAACCTCTTCAGCTTTCGCCATCCTGCCCCCTAGGAGCATCACTGTACCAAACTGCGCTGAAAGCTCCCTGCATGACTAAAACATGCTTCTGGTTTTCAGATATTGAGACTAACTTCATCCCATGGCTCATGGCTGAGGTTAACAACAGTTTGGAGAAGAGATACGCAGCTCGAGAGCTGCTGGACAGTAAGATATCCGCCCATCCATTTTCTATACTTGCTCATTCCACTTCACGCTCACACATTTTTTTTAGATTTACCTTTAAGATAATTTCTAGTTAAAACCACACCTTTATTTAAACTGTACCAGATGATCACCATTTTCAGAAGCTGTGGTTTCCATCAGCATCTCTGTCACTGCAAAGTCAGAGTGCCATCTTGTGGTGGCCTTTAAACATTACAGAGGTCACTAAAATGACTTCTACGCGACCTGCCGAACGCCCCTAAACCCTGTCTATGTGGCCTGTCTGTTTCAGCTCTCATCCTGGAAGTCACCCAGAAAAGGCTGGAGGAGTTCAAAATGCTCGAGACACAACCAGACAGATCCGACTCATGAAGAGATGCACAGAAATAAAGGATCTCTGAGCAATAAAGTGTTTTTCCTTGACTAAAATACTACTGTGAGAAGAGTCTTTGCAAAGGAAAATGTGCAGAAAAAATCATTTAAAAAATCCTTCAGATCAATATTATTGAATGATTCACAAATGTGAATGATGCCAGCTCAGCTGTACACTCTCCATCATTCTGTCACTGTGGGGGAGACCTTTGTGAGCATGGAGTACCGATCATAAATGTCGTTGAGAGCGTCATTGTGGATAAACGAAGCATTGTGTTTACACTGTCCAGAGGTGTGGCTGACCACTTTGGGATCAGAGGAAGCTGGAATGGACCGTGACGCAGTCCAAATGTGTCATGTGGTCAGGCCTATGATGCTGAGTGTTTCAGATCAAACATGGAAAAACACACCGTGCTGACTGTAATCTGTCAGAAAACACACCCCATATGGATCTGTATCCCATGAGAATCAGCCGTTTTCATGACACATAACTTGATTCTGTCCAGCTTCTAAAGGAAGTTTTATTGTGAATGTAAATTCTGTATGCTTTTCCCAGAGCCTTGTGTCGTGTCTTATCATAGGGAAAGTCCTCAACCTATACACAGACCAATCACAGAAAAGCAAACAAAATATCACACTTAAACAGGTTTTTAAACAGGCGGAAAACAGGTTTTCAAGAACTCTAGATATTTAAAGGTTCATTCAAAGTGATTTTCATTGGCTTAAACTATTTGCATTCGGCTTTACTCTGGAAAAGTCCATTCAAGTGCCGTAACAGGCAAATTCAGGAATGTTTTGCATTGTCCATAAAAAGCTTTTAATAGCCCGGGTTCCACTTTATCAAGCATCCAAGGGGAAAAAATGTTCATGGTGAATTCTGTTGCTTTCATCCTAAAAGGCCTGTAAGGGCTGTGACGCGTAACTTGACACACATTGGATTTCCTGTTGGTCCCAATAAGGGGATTATGGTAATAAGAGTGGGGTGGATGGACTGGTGGGGTTCATGGAGATGCAGTGGCTACTTGAAACAGATATTACATAACATCGGTGGCTTGTCACATCACTTCTCGGTTTCGTGTTATGCTGAGGAGCAGGTCTGACCTCCACTATATACGCGTCTATTTTGGTCCTGGCGCGCCATTGGCCGGCGCACCTTTGACGCCTCCCCTCCCCGGCAGCGCCTCCTGGGCTCAGCTGAGCACGCAGGCGGATGCCGTCTGCACACTTCCGCCGTGAAAGTTTCTGTCCGTGATGCACGGACAGGTGACGTCGAGGTCTTTGCTCAAGTGGACGATGAGTGAGACTTTGGAGGCGATTGTTACGTAATCCGGTTATCTCAGCCGCTGTAAGGCAGAAGTGATCAACATTCGACCCAACCTGTGTGTGTTTATGTCTAAAACTGACCAAAACTGCTAGACAAACTAAAGAAGGGATGTGTCTAAAGAATAAAGGCTGCTTTAAACAAAATCGTCACTCTGGTCTGTGTATTTAATACCAAATAAGATCCAAACAACCTGCTGTTAAATCTCTCATGGAACATTAATAAAACAGGGAGGGGAGCCAGAAACCACCCCGTGCCCCTCTGCCCTTGCCGAGTGCCCTGAGGATGAAATCTCAGGCTCTGCGGGCTGTGCGCCCTGTAGGATGGAGGAGCGCCATATTGTGCCATATTGCGCCATATTGCGCCTGGGTGAGCAGAGGCAGCAGACATCTGTAGCTGGTCGCCGTTCAGTCCTCATCCTCATCATCCCTAAACAGCCCCGGTAAGACTCCTAAAGCTCAGCAGCTGCTTGTAAGAAGCCAAAGTTGTTGGAAAAATACTGCTTTTGCACTTTTTTTCCACCCCAGGCGCTACTGGGCACAAAGGACGCAAACGTCACAACAGGTGTTTGTGGAGGATGTGAGCTGTGCCTCTGCACAAAACGAAGCATTTTTCTATTGATCCAACCGTACAAATCCAAGAATAATCCTTGTGTGTCATAATTCATCATGAGAACTTGGGTGGAGATGGAGTTTTTGTGTCGTAGGTTAGTTTTCAGGTCTCGGTGGGTGTGAAACCAACGTAAACAAAACCATCCCAGGGACCTATTCCCTGTCCATTATCACATTGTTACATTTCCATACCATGTGGACACATCCAAAGGTTACAGGGTAGCTCAGAGTTGCTTATGTTCTTTGTATTGTGTATTTTATTCCTTGACGACTTTGTCACACAACACCAAGAAAATTAGGGCATGAAAGGATCCCATAAATGTAAATTGAGGTGTGGGTTTATTAGATTAAGAAGGCGCCACAAAGGAAGGCTAAAACAGACACGGGCGGAGACCACGCGTTTATCCCATGGAGAGGGTGAGGCTAGTTTAAATACCCAATTTAACCTGATGTGATTTTGCGAATTTCAAATGCCTTAATTACAGACAAAATAGGTTTTGTTTCCGGTGTTAGATTTCAAAATAAAACTTCGACTAAACACGTTTTATGACAACTGGTAAACATGCCCAAGAGGAGGGCTTCACATTTTGTATATAGATGTTATACTTATCCACAAAATGTATACATTTGTCAAGATCCCCCCCTCCCCCCCCAAAAAGAAAAAAAACCTTGAAAGAACCTATATGAGGGATGCTTTTGTTGGCATTTACAGGCATGTCTATGCACAGACGTCCTGTAATTTGTCAGCACTTGCTACAGTTATAAAATTGTCAGTTTGTTCATGTCCGATGTTGGTTTGAGTGACGATTAATCGACATGTCTGCTTGTTTCTGTGGGCTTCCCCCTGAAAAGAGAGACGGCAAGGCATGAGATCAGGAGCAGGAACAGTTAACAGAAAGTTGCAGAACAGGTGGAAATTTGTCATGCATGCTGACATCCCGGATCCAGCTGAGTATGAGTGAAGCTGAGTGCATTTATGCAGGAGTGACTTCATCCCTGACCACATGGGAGTGTCTTGAATCTGGACTTGTGACATTTACTGATGCATTTTACAAGTCTGATTTAATTCAGAGTAACACAACACTTCTTTGTTCCCTAGTGTTGTGTGAACCTTAAATCTCGGGTAAACTCCCTCTGTCTGTCTTTTTAATGCTTGAATGAATAAAAAGAACTGAATAAAGATTTTAATGTATGATTTGGTTGAGTTTGATGGACATCAGTGTTGGTTTTGCTGTGGAGAAGTGGGGACTTTGTGTGAGAGTTAGATTGTTGCTGCTCTTGTTTTGAAGCGAAATGGAGGCCAGCTTCCTGTTTCTGTGGTGGTTGCCGGGAGCCTGTCTGTTTCTGCGGTGATTCACCCTGATGACGGTCGCCCATAGGAGTGTCCATCTGCACACAGGCGGCTTTAAGAGAGGGAGAAGTCGGTGAAACTCGTTTCTCCTCTTTTCTCTCATTTCAGGAGCAGGCATTGGGAACAGCGGCCACACAGAGCTCGAGCCTTTTTTTTTTGTTGGAAACACTGGTATTTTTGTTTTCCATTTGACTGATTCTCCTGCAGAGTCGCGAAAACGACAGAAAAATGCCCAAAGCGGTAAGTGACTGTTTTTACTGAGCCTGCTTTAATCGGTGCTACAGGTGGATGGCACACTGACATGTAACAGGATCCATTTAAAAGTGCCATTAACTTTGTTTAAACACATCTACATCCGGCTTATGCTCAGGTAATCTAATTAAAACCTTGGGATTTATCATAATAAATACGTATATTGTAACAAAGACTTTGTACTTACTTGACAAATATCATGGATATACTTTAAACATGTCACATCAGAGTCAATGAATGGGTTTGTTGTTGTTTTAGGGATGATATTTCATGTTTGGATGTACTTCTTACATAAAAAAACATTTTTTAATATACACTGACTCACCTGCCAGTCTATATTAACAGAGATACAAAGTATGAAATCTTAAACTAAACAGGAATTGAGAGATGTCAGTTTAAAAGGACTCAATATGTCACCATAGCAAATAAGTGTAAAAGTGGGGTCTGTGTTAAAGGGGAATGCCAATCACAGCCCATGTCCTCACCATATCCTGGGGGTGTCCTACCGGTATTACATCACTTTGCATTAAAGCTAGCAACAGGAGTTGTTTGGGTTTGTTTCCTGAAACAAGCACAGATGCAGATTGGAAATGAAGTGTCTGTGTGGGTGGATGCAGGCACAGATGAATTTGTCAGATTAGTCCCTGTGCTTCCGGACGACATCACAAACAAGACGCAAAAGTGTCTTTTTGGACTGAAATCTGACAGCTCATAAGTCAGTTGTGGATTTAAGCTACTATTTGGACTGGTTTTTGCCTTCAGTTACTCCTGACTCACTCTGCCTTGCCCCACCCGAGCTATTCCATACTGAACAGTCACACATTTGGAAATATTTGGTCAGGCACATGTGGATTTGACTGTATTTAGGAATAAGTGATGGATATTTGTTGAACACAAATGAGACAAGAGCACATTTAAAGTTTTTTAAAAATAATTTTTAATCATTTTTAGCAAAGTTTAAAAAGTAACCGCTTTAAACCGGCCGGGCTGTTGAATAGAGCAGTGTTAAACAAAAACAGCAATCGGTGTCATAAAGTCTGCTGTTGGTTTGTTTCGAATGATCTCATGGTTGTCACGAGCGTTGCTGTGGAAGTGAAATGATTCCTTTTTGACGAACGGTTACCGCAAACGGCCATTCTGGACGATTATGTCAAACTTTTTTCCCCTCCCATGACACCCAAAAGAGCTCACATGAGCAAACTCTGACTGTAACACTTCAGTGTGTGACCACATGACGGGTCGCGTCTTTGCAACGTTGTGTGAAAAATATCAATAGGACACAAAGGCTGTTTTAATGAAGCTGTTCCTTTGGTGCTGCTCTGAGCAGAGAGCTGCTTGCTTTGAATTAATTCCAAAGCTAATGCTGAGTCTAACCTCTGGCATTGGCGACATATGGAAATAGGAGATTATGCGTTGACATAGTTTTGACTAGACAGAAATGAGTTGAGCAGTTGTTAAAAAAAAGAAGAAAAAAATAGTAATTTTAACCTACTTTCAAAATGTTTTATTTGATTGATTTAAAAGAGTAAAAAAACAATTAAAGTCAGCAGACGGTTAAAAAAAAAAGAAGGATCCAGCTCATATCTGTCAAAATTTGGATGGATGAACAGAAGGATCAAACAGAAACTACAAATCTTAAAACCTGTGTGACAAGCCACAACTTTCAGGTCTCTAAAGTTAGGTTCCTCAGCACAAAAAAAAAACAAAGAAAAAATTATTTCTCTATCTGCTCAGCGATAGTCACTCTAAAGGAAAACTCTGTCACTTCCAGAACTCGCTGTGAAGAAACTCGAGTGTGAAGTCACAGAACCGTTTTCCTCACTGCGGCCGCTCACATCAAACCCAATAAAAGAAACTTGTTTTATATCTGATTCTGCACGGCACAAATATCCAGACTGTCTGTCTGGTTCGTATTCCTGGCTCGGCATCAGAAATTCCAGCCGCCCGCTGCTTGTGTTGTCTGGAGAGCAGAACTTCATTTTCTTGTTACGGGACTGTGGGGCCGAGGCTTGGGTCAGATTTAAGGATCAGGGAAAGGCTCCTGCATTGATGCCTGGGTGACTCATGTTTCACCTATTTGAATGACACATTGTTGGACGTAAGCGATAGCGCTCCTTGGCTCTCCCAGAATCCTGTTTCCCTTTGGTCCTGAACCCATGACAAAAACCGCTCTAGGTGTGGTCACCATCAGCGTGGCCGGGTGTTACCTTTTCATGTCCTTCTGTAATTATTTGTATTGGTATTTTTGGGTAACTGCCCCACGTGGAACCCGGCCAGCACGACTCATTATTCCAGAAATCTTTTTCCTAGATGACACATGTTCAGTGCTGGGGGAGCCTGGAGGCATATCCTCTCCATTCTTAAAAGGTGGCACTCACTTACCTCATACCATTCAGTGAGATCTCCATGGCAACGTTGTGGGCTCTTGTAAGGCATTGAAACTATGCAGAGGGTTAAATATTGAATGGTCTGCACTGGAGAATGCAACACGCCCTGTTCCGTCTAACCGCAGAGGTGAAGACCACTTCATCCTCTTAACTTGACCCAGATCAGCTTCCTAACCTTACAAAGAGGGATTCAGCTCGGGGATGTGGAACCAGGGGAGGGGGCATTCCATTCTTATGGAATGACTTGATTTATTGATCAACCAAATCTAATCGACTCAGGAATTTGTATGACTTTCTCTACAAATACAGTTATGAGGACGGTGTAAAACATAAGTGGGATACAAAACGATTAAGTTTGCAATAAAAATAAAAAAAGTGTAATTTATTGGGAATTTAAAGCAAGCCTCATGTCTGATCAGGACATGGGGAAAAAAAAAGGAAACATTTGGCAACGGCCAAAAAATTGTGTGGTAGATATCTCAGAACTGATTGGGTTAATTGTCAACAGTTCAGTTAGATAATCGGGTAAATTATACTATGGTGGTAGTAGTAAAGTTACAGGTGTGCTTGTGGGTCCGCAAATGTGAGAAGTCACCATTAATTTGTCGACAATACGGGCAGCGTTCCTTTTAGAATTATAAATATCCCTCTAGAAAAAATAAAATGTTTTTTTCTATCCCAAAACAATATTCAAATACATTGATGTGTTTAGGTGACTCTTTGCTTTTGTATCAAACTTCTCTCTCTCTCGTGTTGTTTCCTGGTCACCATACCTGTGTGTGTTGTGTGTTTCAATATTTGAGTCGCTGTAGATAAATTAGTGTGTCAGTTATTACTTTAAGGGCTTATGAAGATTGAATGTGAATGGTTAATACAAACTCTCATACTTTCCTCTTACTAAACGTACTCTTTGTGGAACTCTGGGTTCTTGCCTGGTGTATTTTTAGCACATGTGTCATGTTTTCTTTGCCGCTCTGAATGGTCTCAGTTTATTGTGTGTTACCGTTGGAGGACCTGGTTTCAGATCAGATACCATTCACTCGGTAGTTTTTGGCTCGTCTTTGCCACAAATTCCCACATTCCACCCTCTGTCTGTTAGGGTGTGTTTTTCTAGGTGCTCCATCTGTAGCTGCAGTAAATAAAGGCCATGATGTTGAAAGAAGCATCAGATATGTCCATTACGCAGTACTATCTTTTAAAATGAGGGGAAAGTAAATGCGTGCACTCATTAGAACACTTTCTTATTACCTCTGGTGCAGTTTTTGTGGTTGGTTTTTGGGATCCGGCTCCAGTAGGATGTGGATTATGATAGTGGGGCACTGTTAGTGCTCTGGAGCTAAAAGGGGAGCTTTGTTTAGTGCAAAGTTAAATGCAAGTTTTCCCCCTCCTTCGCCTGCTCTTTCGCTTTGACTTGAAGCTGGTTCCTTAATTAAGTAACCGACTCCAAAATTTCAAATTGTACACACGTGTGCCATCACTGGATCGAGCTGAAAGTCCTCGCAGCAGATTCATTGCTTTGCTCCAACTGGCCAAAAAGTCAGTTTGCCTCTGTGGAGCCTCTGGCTAAAACATGCATTTGGTTAAGCATGGTTAAGTAGATGGGGGAATCTTCAATTCCACTGTCTAGACTTCTGTTTCCTTACCAAGATGCGCGGTGCTTTGGATTTAGCTTCTCTGTCCGATTTGCTTCCGTGAGTTCAGCTGTCAGCACGGGCGGCTTCATAGGAATCGGTGAGGCAGTGAGTCACCAGACCTTTGCCTCCATTTTTTTTTTCCATTGAATTGATTCATCGCTGATGCTGCGCTCACAATGGCCTGGAGATGAAAGATGTTACTGGAGGCTTCTGTTAGGACGCTCTCTCTCCCTCCACTCTGTGTCCACCACGGCCTTTGTGTCATTTTCACCGCCCATTAATAAGCCGCGTCAATACTCAGAGGGGCTTAAGCTTTTCAGAACCCCCGCAAATACCGGAGACGTGTGACACCTTACCCACGGCGGACATTCATGTTATCTACCTCAAAGCAGCCCTTGTGAACATCTGCCCATTGTTTCACGGCTTTTGTGTTAAACTCAGATGCACTTTGCTGATAACTACCAAAAAAACCTGCAGGGCTGCAGTTTTTTGACAATTGTCGTACACAGATGTCAGATTTCTTTATTCCATGTAGCTTATGCTGTTTGCAGATGAGGGGAAGACTTGAGCATTACTCGGAGGGGCGGATCAAAGTCTATTTAGAACATGATGAAGCAAAATTTTAGTTAGGCAGATATCCTTTTTTTTTTGCGGAGGTCGCTGTGATCAGTCATTAACCAGGCATCTGGGAGACTTGCAATTTCTCTGTGATTGGGACCAGAGTTTGGCCAACACTCGACAGTCATTGCTGCTTTTGTTGAACTTGTGAAACTAATGTTTGACCCGCGTCTAGTTTTGGACATGAATGAGTGCGTTATCTCCCGAAACGAGGTGAAAGCATCGCAGCCTTCTCTGAATATACTAGTGCCTCTGACTTTGCTCCAGAGTTCACTTCAATCGGCCGGTCTGTCTCTGAGAAAGCAGAGCCCCGTCTGTTTACTCTGCAAATACACCCCCTTACTAAACATACACAAACACACACAACTCCCCCCCCCCGAGGCAAGGCTGTGTGCAGTAGTGGGCCACGCTTGAGCTCCAAACCCCTACCCATGAGATCTGCTCTGTTCCTCTGTGTCAGCCGCTGAACTCCTCCTGTTTTCCCACAGGTCAATGTTCGGGTCACCACCATGGACGCTGAGCTGGAGTTTGCCATCCAGCCCAGCACCACCGGCAAGCAGCTGTTTGACCAGGTAGAGTTCACATCGGTATTCGCTGATTTGAGGCAGCGCTGTGTAAATATCTGTCCGGAGGGGAGAGTCGCTGAGTGATTTTGGAGATGTCAAGAGGCGTCGCCATGCAGATGGGAACGTCTCACACCGATGCGCCGACAGATATAATCCACCAAATTTAAAGCCCACATAAAATGATAGTTTATGGTCAACACCTGGTTATTTTCTAGTCTCGAAACTGTTGCATCAAAGCACCAAAAAACAAAAACAAAAGAGAAGTATTAAAAGATTCAATAAGTAAAAGCAGCCAAATTCCCATTATGGGATCTGTGTACTTCAGAGGGAGCTGACTGAAAGGTAACCCTGTGTAGTAGATGAGTCTTTTAAAAAAATGCTAAATCTAACATGATTCACCAGGACATATCAGAGCAATCCTATACCCAGCTGGCAAAAATACAGATCTGTATTTTCCCGTGTGCTTTCAAAACTGACTTTTCCCCCCCTTTCTCCGATCGGTTTGGATTCTTCCCGTAATCAGTGACAAAATATTTGCAAGCTGTTATCACAGTTGTCTTTTCATAGGCTTCAGGAGTTCTCACCAGTCACTGTCCTCCTGGTCAGGTTCAGGGACTATTGCTGCGTGTCAGATTGCTGTAATTATAAGGGTGATGGCTTTCGTGTTGTTTTAAGTTTTGAATCCAGTCTGTGAGGTAAGTTTCACAGAGTCGGCAGACAGTGAAGGGTGTCAGCTCTGTGAGAGAAACTTAATCCTTTAGTAGCTGTCACAGTCAAGTTTAGGACACTCTGATGCAAATGAGTTCAATAAAAAAAAGATTTACTAATTATCAATTACTGGAACTGGTTTAAAAACATGTTGCCATGTTTGTAGACTGTTGGAGACTTTAGCTATTCTAAATGCATTTCCTATTTATTCCCTTTGTGCAGTGGACAGTTGCAGATTAAAACATGTATTTTCTTTTAATATTCATGTGCTTAGTCGAGAATAAAGTGCGTTTTTCTTCCTGTTGTGGTTTTCTATTGTGGAGTCCAGTTAGACTGAGAGGTGGCTGTCGGTAGTATGAGCACCTCTGTGGCTTCATGTCGGTGACGGGGGAGTAAAGGCATTGTTTCAGCCACTTCCTGCATAACCCGTTTTTCAGCACAATCGTAGCAACTGTGTCTGCACGTCAAGGGATTCATCCACTCAGCTGAGCTGCTTTATCAAAGTTTTAGGTTAAGAGATTTTCATGCAGTTGTAGTCGAGGCAACATCCCCTAAAAAAACCAAACATAAAACAAAATTTATTAGGAAAAACTGTCTTTCAAACGGTTGTGTTGGTCAGTTTGTGAGGCCAAATGCTCTGTGAGTGTTTTTGTTAAATGAAACAATCACCTGTCGGCCCTCTTTGACATCTCTCTATTTATAGCTGTTGGTTTCTCCACCTACTTGTTAGATTGGCTCCCAGTGGGGTGTTCCACTGATAATCACCCCCTCCCTGTGACAGTGTCAAAGACAGTTCAGTGCTCTATTTTCATACAAAGACACAATTCATTAGTTTGAACATGAGAGAGTAGCTCCCCGAGTCCCTTGGCTGACATTTAGCCTCAGTGTGCCTGAAGTCTGACACTGGCTTCATTTAGTTTAAAGTAGGTGGCTCGGCGGTAATCGGCAGCAGAAGTGCCATCAGAGTGTTGAACAGGTTCCGTGGAAATGATGAGTAACAGCAGTGAGCTCATTCTGGTGTGGTGTGGCCGGTGTGGTCAACACTGATCATAGCCTTCGTCCCTGTCATGCAGCTCTTAAAAGAGAAACGCCTGCCACTCCCCTACACACCCTCCTGCAGTTTCACTTCCATATGACTGTGAACTGATGTCTTTCACGATGTATAAAGCCACTCTTGAAAAGAATAATTAACATTGTTATTAAAGTCTTTATTATTTTTATTTTCTTTTTTTCCTTTAAGCTGCTGCCCCGCCATACTGGTTTTCATAAATAAATAAATTAAATCACAAGAGTTACCATAACTATTTAAAAAAACACAGTAACATTTTAAGCAGTTCAACAATGTATTGAACCTCGTCCAAGTTCAGATGATTTGTCTGACAGGTGCCAGAAGCAAAATGTGAAACTCGCCGAGGCAGCCCAACCCACACGTCACAGTTTCATTAAAAAACAACTGCAGATTTGTTCTAAAATGTGGCTGGGAGTGTTTTTGTCCTGTCAAATATTAGATTTAATCATTTAATTTAATAATGTAATCCAGACAATTTACAGATATTAAACCAGGAAATACCTGAAATGTGGTTTAAGAGTACTGTAATAACCTTATTTTCCTGGTGTTTGACCCACCACTGGTTCCCACCTTGACACACACATTTTTGTGCTGGTGGGTTCCTTGAATGGGGCCCTACTAGGTAAACTCCTCCCTGCCCCTCCTCAGTCTCTGGAGGATGCTGTTGGCGATGCTGTTTCAGGCATTCCCCTCCCACCACAGGCCCTTGGCTCCCACAAGACTTCCACTCTCTGTCTGACTGTAGAATGCACTGCGCCAGCAGCATGGACGTCAACCTAAAACGAGTCTGAAATGTCCAGTGACCCATCATCTGTAAAGGTTTAGCTTCTTTGGCCCGGCTGCCTATGTTTCACAGAGTTCATTTTCACAATGGTTGACAGAACCAAGCAGCTCCCTGCACGCTGCTTGTGAAAGCTCATTCATATTTGTATCGGAATGAGATATTTGGCATACAACAAAACACAAAAAAACGCATAAAAAGTTACATTAACAAGTAATTTTTCAGATGGATTTGATGAACTGCAAACCACTGTAATGTTACATTAAAGTCAAAGCAACCTTCCTAAATAACCTGCAGCAGAGTAGTTTGATTTAATCTTCCTCAATCAGACTGCATTTACGGCATTTTATTTTAGCCTGTTTATCTCCTGGTGAGGTAAATCACAGGGCTGTTTATGGTAGATAAGCAATCACAAAGTTGCAGCAGTCATTTTTACTGTGGAGTGTAAAACTGATGATTGATGTCCGTACGGTTACCCATTTTCCTGCGTCTTTAACTGCGGACCCTAAAGCAAAAACCCAACATGAAAGGCCTGTTTGTTTTCTGCAACCTCATGAGTTTCATTACAGGTGATGCAGCCCGGGAGTGCTCTCTCGTTTCAGGCCTCCTGTGGAGCTCGCTGCTAAATGCAGTCCATTAAAAGGCGGCTGAATCAAAGCCATTCATCTTTGCTCCCGCAGCTCAGCCGGACACCAAGACACAGGGGCAGTTTGAATTTAATTTGAACCTTCCCAGGAGCTCATCATTGGAAACAGATTTGGCTGCCGTGATAGCATGCAACTTAGCACCTCACCTGGTGGAAGGGTGCGGAATTTGGCAGCGATGCTTTTAAAAAGGGCCCAGCAGCAGAGGATTAAAGGGAAACTTAGTGACACATGCATTCGCAGAAAACCTGATTTCCAACTCTGTGCTGTAGGAAAAACTTTTTTCTCCGGGCTGTAAAGAGACTCTGGTTTCTCTTTGAGAGAAGCCAGTGGAAAGTGGTAACTCGTCCTGCAGCCGAAGCGATTATTCCAGAGCTATGACGGAGTTTTCCGACTCTGCCACATCTGCAGGGTCAGAAACGGGTTGTTGTAAAATATCTTCAAACTGCTGACCTTTTACAAAAAGAAAAAAAAATCCCGTTTGGTTTGATGTGAAGGGTTTCCAATGCGGTCGAAATCAAAACTGGCTTCATGATCTGCAGCTGAAGATGTTAGTGGGGAGCAGCAGTTTTGAAATGGCCACGGTGTCTAGCCCTCTCTGTTCGTTCCTGGAGTCGGAGACTGCCATGCAGCACACCCTCCTCACACAGTGTCACTCCCCCTCAGCCGTCAAACAATAGAGCTGCTTTGTCCCAGCAGCATGTGTCACCAGACGCCGGTGTGAACCGAACGTTTCTGAGGATGCACTTAGGATCACTCATCTGTTTTTTCATCCGATCTAATGGAACCGTTTTGTAGTTTTCACTTGAGTTTTTTGGGGGTTGGACGAAACAAGAAAAGATTGACAATTCATCATAGGATCGAACAAACGGTCAGGAATACATGGATGGTTTGCAGTGGTCCACATGTCTGTTTTATTTAGGTGATATCAGACATGCAGTATTTAGGGAGACCACAGTTTGTCTCTGCTTACTGCGTCGCCTGCTTCCAAACTTTCAGCATGGGAATGTGTAATTCTATGAGGGTTGCCCAGGAGATTAGTCTGGGACTTGATCATATCAGGTTAAATTCTTCAGATTCTGCCTTTTGAAACAGGTCATTTCTCAGCTTCTTGCTTGTTTGAAAAACTTGACCATGTGTCAGCAGAGGCATTATTCCTCATTTCGTCTCTTTTCTGTTGAAAGGCTGTAATTGCTAAGTCTAGCAATATTTTATACACAGAAAACATTATTCATCATAACAACAAAATCAAACATTTGCTGCAGCCACATCTAATCATGCCTTTTCATTGGGCAGGTGGTGAAAACCATCGGTCTACGGGAGGTGTGGTACTTCGGCCTGCGGTATATGGACACCAAAGGTTACCACACCTGGCTGAAACTGGACAAAAAGGTAAGAACTGTTTTGAAAAAAAACGAATATTCATTTTAATTGGACTTTGATAAAAGGATGAAAATGTGGCACTCTATGTTTTGGAGGAAAACCTTCTCCGAAGTGTTTTTCTTATGCACCACTGAAGCCCAACAGCAAACTCGTGTGTGTTTAAACCAGGCAAAAAGCATGCTAATATATGTAGCAGAATGTAAAAGTTGCTGCTTTGCATTCTGTAATCATTAACATGGGTCACTGGGAGACAGAACGTTGGGCTCGCATTAGTCAGCCGCAGTAAAACTCCTCTGTGTGCTGACATGGCGCTGCAGCTAATCAGCACAATGCAAAGCTCAGACGGGAATATTCCTGACCCCATTCTCTCGGTCCATACTGCTTGGTTCCTGTTTTGAAATTAGAGGAAGAGGGCACATTGTGCAAACGCATCCAGTAACTGGCAGCTAATAAAGTCAGTTTTCAACTGACCGAGAGGCTAAATCCTCTTTTGTTATGATCGCTGCAACACAGTGTGGTATACACTTAAAATGGGACTGAAAAACTGTGCTGTTCAGTTTTAAATTGAGGGAAAAACATAATAACTCTCGTAGTTTTGTTTATTTTTGGATAATGGTGTGAAACCAGTCTCACTCTGTCTACCATCAATCTCAGAAAGAAAGAGGGCAAAAATTGAGTTGCTCAAGGGTCAAAGAATGGCCGCTCACTGGGGTGTTTTGATTCTCCGCAGGTGTCGTCTCAAGACGTGAAGAAGGAGAACCCGCTGCAGTTCAATTTTCGTGGCAAGTTCTTCCCAGAGGACGTTTCTGAGGAGCTCATCCAGGAAATCACCCAGAAGCTCTTCTTTCTCCAAGTGAAAGAAGGCATCCTCTCCGACGAGGTGTACTGTCCACCGGAGACGGCCGTGCTGCTGGCCTCTTACTCTGTTCAGGCCAAGTTTGGCGACTACAACAAAGAAGTCCACCGGCCCGGATACCTGCTGTCCGAACGGCTGCTGCCTCACAGGTGAGGGATTTATACACAGAGGGTAAAATATTGAAAAATAACCATAGCAGAGGAATTCTTTGGCAAAGACCAGAACATTATGTCGATCACATACAGTTTTATACATTTATACGAATGGCACATTCTAAAAGACCTATTATTTGTCCTATTCTGGCTTCCTGCTTGTGGCACACCCGTTGAATGATAACCAGGTATAGTTTAGACAAATGTAGCCCTCATTTTGGGTGTGTCAAAGACTGGGGACTGTAATTAAAGCATACAGTCCTAACACTTGCAACAATATGATACAAGCTCACTTGTCATTCCTTAGTAATACATATCCTATTGCACTTTCCATCCTTTGTGAGAAGTAACCAATACACTAAACAAGGAAACATTACAGGTGATGCAGTGTTTTTTCTTGGTATAATGTGGTCGCATGAGAATAGAGTTCATATTGTTGCATATCAAATTGTCTGGTTTGTATTTTATTTTATCAACATGAAAATGTGGCTAATTATTTTTCCTGTTTGTATCTAGAGTCCTGGAACAGCACAAGTTAACTAGAGAACAGTGGGAGGAGAGGATTCAGGTGTGGCATGAAGAACACTGTGGAATGATGAAGTGAGTTCACGTACTTGATCTTGTGTCATAATGACGCCTCGACATCTGCTTGACATTTCCATTTCTGAAATTTTGAATCGTAAAGACTGATCCTGTTCTTGGTCTTCTTGCAGGGAGGATGCAATGCTGGAGTACCTTAAGATTGCCCAGGACCTGGAAATGTATGGCGTCAACTACTTTGACATCAAGAACAAGAAGGGGACGGAGCTGTGGCTGGGAGTGGACGCACTGGGGCTCAACATTTATGAGAAGGAAGACAAGTAAGCACTCTATTCTACCAGACGCTTGGAGGACACAGCTATGCTGTTGGTTTGTGTTCTGGCTCTTGTTCACAGCATGTCCCTGGCTGCAGCCCTGTGATTAAGAGCTAAACTGGCTTGGCGAGGTCCATGTCTGTGCCTGATCATTATTTATGTTCCTGTGCAGATAGTGTGACAGGAATAACAATAAAAAACAAGGACTGTGAAATTGAGAATCAACCCTTTAGTTTAATCTTTTGTCTGTCTTACTATGTTGGTACCTTTTTTTTTAAAATAGATATAATAATAAATTAAATAAAGGCTTTTCATTTATTTAACTTTTTAAGAATAGATAATAATAAAAAAGAGAAATGGTCTAAACAACCACTTTACTTATTTCCATAGTCTGATATTCAGAGATTTCTGTAAATGCGACTCTTGTACTTCTTGGTTGAAACATGAGGTGTCTTTGGACCAACAGTGAGATCACACAGAGGTCCTACACTGGAAAGTTTCCATATAGTTTGTGTCTCTTTTTTTTGCACACTGCAGGAACTGAAGATGAAGTAGAATGAAATCTGTGACTGTCCAATAATTGGCAAAGTAAAACGTAAAAAAAAGTCCTCTTTAAAAAGGTGTTTCTTGTGTAATTTGTATCTTGGACTTTTTGTGGGCCTGGGTTCAGAAGTGTAACCTTTCATTTTTAAGATTTTGGTGTGTTCTGTGATAACTGTATGTGGGTTAAAAACGGTTATTGTTCTACATATTGCTGCATTAATCCTGTTTATTTCCCCCTGACTGTCTTACTCGAGCTCTTTAACTCTCAGATAAACATGCTAAACTAGAATCATATCCAGGTGTCAGTCAGTTTGCACTTTTGTTGTTTAAAACACAGAAAAAATGTAAATAGACCTGTTTTGTATCCTCCTTTGACAAGTTTTTGGCATTGCTTATGGGGGAATCTTCATTTTGGGATGAGTTGGGGAGTGGTTCTGGCATCCGCTCTGTCTTTGTGATCTTGTTGGGAGTTTAAAATACAGGACGGTGTTAAAAACCTGTCTATTGGCTGAAACGAGTTCTGACATCTCCCGTGGTGGATGGCGTCGTTTGTGGGGGTCGGTGGAGTGAAGTACACCGTGTCAAAGGGGCGCTTCAGCCCAGGTGACTTGCCTCTCAGTCACTGACCCTGCGCTGGAAACTGTGCCAGTGCTGCTCCGGCCGTTGTTGTAGATCAGATCTTTTCCCACATCGAGGTGGCTGCTCTGTCTGAGCTTTCTTGCCAAACAGTGTGGTCTGAAGTCTGCCAGTGGAAGAACTGAGCACAGCACAGTCATGGCAGGGTAATGACATAGTTAAGCCAGCAAGCTGCTTCATAAGGGCCCCTACTTGAACCTTTACTGACTGGTTCTTTGTCTACTTGAGTCTAAATGCTTTAATTAACGGGAGTTCTATTGTTTTAAAATGTATTCAGGCTTTATTTAGCTTTGCTATAACCTAACCAGAGTTTGGAACTAATAACGAGAGGGAGAAACTCAGGAACGTACCAAGTCCAAGTGTAAGTCTGTGCTTTTATGTGCCTCTCTGGATCAGCAAAGAAATGCCTCTCCTCCACGGTGCCCTCTGCTGTTACCATGGCTACACCAACTGGTTTTTCAAGCTGTGCGGCACTTAAGAATGTGAGGCTAACCTCATACGCTGTCTCTGCAATGAGGGCAGCTGGCCCACAATGCAACAGCACAGCCAAGGCTTAACTGGGCCGGAGCACGCACTTGGCCGAACCCCTTACGCTTTTTTTCTTCTAGCTTTACAAGGCTTCAGTAGTCGGTCTCAGTCACAGACCCTCGGAACATGCACGTATCATTTAATTTGATGTGGCATACATGATGAATGAACACAAAAAGTTTTGAGATGATTTCCAAGCAGGTTGCACTAGTATCTGAAAATATTTTTTATTCAAATCTGTGACAAACTGGTTAGGGGAGATGAGACATAAATTGGTAATTAGATCTAATAAGTGTAAATGTTAATTCATTATTCTTTGGGTCTCTGCATTGTTAATTGAACTAAACAAATTCACTATACGCCATCATTTTCCAGTAATTGATACTTTCTAGACTAAACAATTGGACTGGTTAAGTAATCACATTTTATGATTAATCTTGAATACTCTGTTAGTTTCACATTCTTTAGTTTCTTTTAGTTAAGATGATAAAAAAAGATGTTAAGATGAATGGCCTTTCGAACCCACATGTTTTCCTTCCATCCGATTGGCAGTTTCCTCCAACTCAAATTCATTGATAAAGCACAGCTCAGGAAACCACAAGTCTCAGACTGAAGTTCAGTAGATAGCTTCATGTTATTTTCTCAGTGCCACAAGCATGTGTCGGGGCCAGTGAAAAGCCTAAACTAGAGGTCAGTTCTAGTTTAGGCTTTTCAGTTTCACCACCGGGAGTTTCGGTGGTGGACGGCTGCTGATTTGGATTACACCACTACTGGCTTGTCCATTTTTACACGGCTGCTTTGTGTTGTGTTGAAAGAAACTGGCCGTGGTTCAGTTTGTCTGGCACAACAGAGCAGTGAGCCACCACACCCCAAAATTCATCCCTTATTCCTGTTCGCTGTCAGCCAGAGAGAGGATTAGCTGGACAGCTTGATGAGGTGAATGTCGATGGCATGTGATTGAAATGTCGAATTGTCTGATTGGGTAGACATTATCCTAAAGCTTCCCTATTGGTGTAATAAATACTGTAAAGCTGCTTTGGACGGATAGTTTCAGCACAACTGAAGCCAGTGTGTTTATAGAAAATGTAACTCTCAATTCACTCTTAAATCCAGTTTTTTTTTTTTTTCTTTAAAACTTCGGTCTCACCAAAAGCAAAAGTGACTAAATAAAAATCTAATATGTGAAATATGATACTATCAACTAAAGTTGATTCACTTTCATTCAAATGATGATGCTCACAGTGCATTTCAGTTTTGGAATCATTATAATGTGGTCTATTGTCAAACCTCCCACAAAGATCCACTCATACAAAGTCATCAGTCAGGTCGATGTCCTCAGGCAGCAGCTTTGTGTAAAAAAGCAGAGACAATTATCACAGTGTGGAGATTTAGAGTCTTGTAAACTATTAATAAAACTGCTGAATCTATTCTAGAGGAGACAGGAAACCTGTGTAAATATGATAAAAAGTGGGTGTGACATGATCTGTCTGGTTGACTTCCAGCAGTTTAAGTATTGTTCTCGTTCTTAAAGGAGAAATGAAACTATGAGTAACAACTACTGCATTGTACATCTGATGGAGAAAGGTGTGTGCTACAATTGCTACAATTGTTTCGCTTGCCCTTATCCTGTATGTTCTAAAAAAAAAAAAGGTGTATTTTTGCTTTTAAATTATTCAAATATTTCATTTTCTGAGAAGAATACATGCTATTTTCTTACACCTCCTGTTTGTTCCCTTTCATTCATTACCGATGCATATTTCTATGGTTTCATTTAGAAGTGTAAAACAGGTAGGTGGGGAACATCACAGTGTCAAGTCCTTCTCAGCTTTCGCTCAGTCTGTGTGTAAACTGGAGGCAGGACGGGCCTGGTTCTCCTTCTGTGTTTGTGCATGCCTCTTCAATAACATTCCTGTTTTTCTTTTTTCCCCCTTTCTTTCAGACTGAGCCCAAAGATCGGCTTTCCTTGGAGTGAGATTAGAAACATTTCTTTCAACGATAAGAAGTTCATCATTAAACCCATTGACAAAAAATCCCCAGTGAGTGAACTGTCGTCCTTTCTCATTTCGACCTTCTACCTCTTCATAAAGCCGCCTCCCCTTTAAACCTTTTCGAACTGATACTGTCTGAATTATGAGATATTTGCTTAGCGCAGTCAAGCGTACACAAAGTCAGATCTGCTTTCTGGGTCATGGCACCTGTGCTTGACCGCAGAGGCACACAAAAATAGCTGATACAGAGCTTATCTCGGTACCTTGGAAACGGTCTTTTTGCAAAAAAAAATAAAAATTAGCAAGGTATGCAGAGTTGTTTTAAGCTGAAAATGGACATTCAGCTGTTGCTCTCCTATGCTTTTGGTCTTATGCCTCTGTGTTTCCTCTTTTATTTACAGGACTTTGTGTTTTATGCGCCACGACTGAGGATCAACAAGCGCATCCTGCAGCTTTGCATGGGCAACCACGAGCTGTACATGCGTCGTCGCAAGCCCGACACCATTGAGGTGCAGCAGATGAAAGCCCAGGCCAGAGAGGAGAAGCAGCAAAGACAGATGGAGAGGTATGCAGCGTCTTGGAAAGTTGGAGTAATGTGAGGATTCAAAATATGTCTAATCATCTCGGCACGGAGAGTGTGTTGGTCGTTTACCTGTCGGACTGTGTCTCGATGGGGAACAGGATAAGATGTCCATTTCAACTCTCAATGTCATGATTTAGCATCGCTGAGCCAAATGAATGGTTCTGCTTTCTTTTTAGTAGGTCAAAGGTCATTAGATCCACCCACCGAAAGCACATAAACAAATTGGAAATCTTTTTCACTTAATTTTTTCGGATACGCTGGCACATTCATCTTTCATGCTCAGATGTGTCCTTTAATGTAACTGAATGTATTCAATGCAAGAATAGCTGCATTTCTGTTAAAAACGATCCAATGAATATGGGACCTTAGATTGTGAGATCTTTATCGCCTGAAGAAACCAGAGATAGACCAGTGGAGCATTTCGGGTTGTAAACAGAGGCACACTTTTCTGGTGAAGCTTGCCTACTGTGCTGGCTGAACTGAAAGTGAATATGACCCAGGTCTCAGCAGCAACTGTCGGCCCACTGTCTGTCCCACACAGCTGTTCAAACACGCTGACGTAACGCATCACACACAACGCTGTGAATAACAAAAGGAGAAGCGGGAGATTTTCAGCGGTCTTAATTTAGACGCCCGGGCCGGTGTCCAAAGTGTTGCAGGAGTTTTATGATGTGTCCCATCAGAAAGCTTGTTTAAACATAAACAAACCCTGAGGAAGACATCTGGCAGTGTTGGAATATTGCACGGAAATGAAAATATATTAAATGAGAATACACATAGCCACAGTAAATAGGAAAAACGTTGTAAGTGTAAACATTTTTAAATTGAAATCTTCTTTAACACATTACTTATTACTTGAGACAATTTAAATAATCTACCTTTCTGATGACTTTAATCAGATGGTTTAACTTTTCTTACATCCTGAGCTTTCTTCATACATCCTTTAAAGCTGAAGTCATACAATCTCAAATCCCACGACTTTTACCTTTTAAATGTTTGCTTTTATTAGACTTTCTGTGACCATCACAGGCGTTTTGGCTTCGACCAGCCACGCAGGGCAGCTCCTTCCAACGCGCCGGGGTCCCCTGTCCGCGTGTGCCTAACTGCTTTCGTGCGTGACCGTGCATCAACCCTGTCAGCCCCTTTGTGCGGGCTCACACTGGCTGTGTCTTATCTGTAGGGCCCAGCTGGAGAACGAGAAGAAGAAGCGAGAGGCCATAGAGAGAGAGAAGGAGCAGATGGAGCGGGAGAAGCAGGATCTGATGATGAGGCTCTTCCAGTTTGAGGAGAAGACCAAGAAGGCAGAGAAAGGTGTGACGGCTCATCAATCACTTGCTGCAACCCTGAGGTTGAAAAGTTGTTTGTGTGGAAAAATAGTTTGCATATCTGTGTGTCGTTATGCTGGCAGATACTGTAAACGGAGGGCTAACAGGTTATTCTGTACATCTGTTCCTTGTTTTGCAAATGCAAAAGAAATATTAATGGAGGCAGACAGGTTGAAACAATGGCAGATGGACATATTTGATTCCACCAAAAGCAAAGTATGGGTCTCGACTACACTAGTTTGGCCTTTTTCTTTTCCTTTAAGTAGCCAGAACATAAAAGATGGTGTGCATTTGTCTCCATGTTGCATGAGATAAGCTTAGAAAAGTATAGCAGAGGACTTCCACTTTCTTTTTTACACATTCCTGAAGCTGTGCGTAATTTTTATGAACCTGAATCAACTGGCTGGAGAGGTACAGCTGTTTTTCTTATTTGTTCGGAGTTTAAATGCAATACGTTGCCCCCCCCTCCTGAATTTCAGATTTGCAGGACCAGCTCAGTAGAGCCATGACGCTGGAGCAGGAGAGGAGGAGGGCCGAGGAGGAGGCCGCCCGTCTGGAGGCGGAGCGTCAGGCTGCCCTGCTGGCTAAAGAGGAGCTGGCCCGCCAAGCTGAGAGCCAGAAGAAGACTCAGGAGCAGCTGGTCGGTATTTTAATGGCACTGTTTTGTCATTTAGAGTATAAAGCAAAGGTTGTAAATCCTCAAAACCCTTCTTCGACAACATTAGATGAGAATATTTATTGACAGCATTCTGGAATTTGACAACAGGTTTGCGAGGTCATTTATTAGTTTTACAAAGGTCCCTATCTGTCACATGCAGTTGTGTTTTTTTTCGGTGGATGCCTAGCCACTGTGGCTGAAGACAAAACCAAAATTGTACCTTCAGCTGGAATACAGGCTGTTTACCTCAGAGTAACAGCCCGGTCACCTCGAGGTGCCGTCTGGGGACCACCCAGGAGCCTGTGTTTGTCTTTAACAGCCCACAGTGCAGGGCAGCAGCTCCCAAACAGCAGCTGTTTTATGGGGAAGGGTCCTGCTGGGACGGCCCTTTTACCTCACCCCCGTTAGGATGCTTGCGCGATGGATCAAGTCTCCATGCGATGTTACAGAGCCTCCGTCCCACCTCATCACGTTTACAATGTTGGAAAGCATCTAGCTTAATGACAGACAAACCCAGGGTTGCCGAATTGATTGATGGGACTTGATGACAGCAAAACTCAAGCAGTGCGAAAATTGTTCCTTGTCCAATAGTTCCTTGTTTGGAGTTTTGAATGACTTTTGTTTCCGATTCCTCTGTACCGGTAGCACAGGATCTAGATACGCGTTGTGCTGTTGTCTCGGACGGGCGGTGAGCTCATCTGGGGACAAATTGGGGGAGAGCTTCCCCTGTATTGTGATTATTTAAATGGAATACAGCAAATAGAACACAGACAAACTGAATAAGAAATAATGCGAGAGGGTGCAACTAATTCGTGATGAAAAATGATTAAAGCGGAAGTCTACCGTAGGGTTGAGACATGATCGTCATAGAAACCAAGAAAACAAACAAAGCAATGTTAGAGAGCCGCTTGTTTTTTTTTTTTTGTTTTTTTTTTTATGAATCACAGACAGTGCCTGTGGGTTCTTTGTGAACAGAGAGACCCATTTGGTTCTTAATTAGTGACTTAAACCATCTGTAATTTGGATAAGAAGTCGCATTTTGTTCCGTTCCTTTTCTTGACTGTACCAAATGTGGTGTCTTGCATCAGGCTGCAGAGCTGGCGGAGCACACAGCCAAGATTTCGCTTCTCGAGGAGGCCAAGAGACGCAAGGAGGAGGAGGCAGACACATGGCAGCTCAAGGTCAGCGCTTTAGCTGTTGTTAAGTTCATTTAAGCAGATAAATTCAGCACGTCACAGGAATGAAACTGGACTTGCTTTGTCACAAATCTCTTACTGAAACTGGAAGAGAAACGCGACATCGTGGCTGTCCACATAAAGTTAAAAAAAACCCTCTGTTGTCTCCAGGCCCGAGAGGCTCAGGATGACCTGATCAAGACCAAGGAGGAGCTGCATATGGTGATGACGGTGCCCCCACCCCCTCCGCCCCCTCCCATGTACGACCACCTGGACGACAACAGCGACAGCGAGGAGAACGCCAGCACGAACAGCGCCGACCTGCAGATGGACGGCATCAACGACCACCGCCAGGAGGAGGACCGCCTGACGGAGGCCGAGAAGAACGAGCGTGTCCAGAAACAGCTGAGGGTGAGGCAATGCACCACCGCCAGACATCAGGCCACAGAGATAGCTGAAGTTTAGCCAAAACCAGACTATGGGTAAAGAATCTGTGTTGGACTGATGATGTCTGTTATAGAAGCAAAAAATCAGTTTACTACCGATGAGTCTGTGCTTCCATTAAGCACATCTGATCTAGAAACCAAACCAAAAAGCAAACTTTGCCAAGGTCATTTTTTCATTTTTTATATCAGACTAACTGAATTTCAGATTGAAGGATTTTCCTGTTCCAACTGTTCGTTTTGCTTCTCGTGCCTTCTTAAATTTCCACAAAGATTTTAAAAGTGACGCAATGAACGAGAGCAGAAGATGGTGGTGGTTTTATACAAAGGCCAGGACAGCCCAGCAGGGACAGAGAGGAAGATGTTTCAGTGTCATGATGACATTACTGTGGCCTGTTTGCGTGTCAGTGGGACACGGCTGGTTTTGTTATCTGATCTCACCAGGCTTCTTCTTGTCCCCCCTCAGGCACTGACCTCAGAGCTGGCTCAGGCTCGTGATGATTCCAAGAACACCCAGAACGACCTCCTTCACACTGAGAATGTGCGGGCCGGCCGAGACAAATACAAGACCCTGCGACAGATCCGGATGGGCAACACCAAGCAGAGGATTGATGAGTTTGAAGCCTTATAAGAAGCCTCTGGCGCTCAGCCGCGTGCCCTTTCTGAATGGTTACTCCGTTTTGTTTCTCTGCTGATGCAAACACACTCACCCAAAGACATAATTATCACATGGTGGCTACAGACTAAACCGAAGCACAGAAATGAACTCCTGTTTGCCCCGGCAGGTTGCAGGTCTTTGCAAAACCTTAGTGCCAAAACCCCCTCTCGCTCTTTCTCCTCTTTATTTTAAAACTCTTAATTGACTTGATGAGGTCAACCCAAAAAAATGTTGTTGTTTTTTTGTTTTTTTTACTCAGAGCTGCAATAAAGATGGAGTAGGCTAAATCTTTTATCACAAAGTGTGCACCTAGAAATATATAATAAAAACCTTGTTCTTTTCCACATAACCTCTCATGAAGAAATGGGCAGTTTTGTGTTTATAGCGACCACTCAGAAAAGGGAAGACAGTATATGCAGGAAAATGTATGTTTGTTTTGAATTATTTTTTAACACTTCCATTTATGTTTAATACAACTTTTTAAAGTAGATTAAAATCATGTCTAGTTTGATATTTATACTGTATATGGGAGATTAAAAAGGGTATTTCATTGTGGTTTGTATATTTTTGCTATCTTCTAATGATAAAGCATTTATGTTTAAAAGGTTTTATATATTGACCACAGTAATAAGTCTCATTTAGATCACCTAATTAAAGAGATTTAATTGTAAATTATTATTATTTTTTACTGTAGGACAAATCCAGCTGCATGCCATTTAAAAATCAGATGAGGAGATTGCTAGCTGCCTCCCGGTACTCTTGATTAGCATTTTTACCATGCTTTTTGCCGCACACGTCACTGGGATAGTTATTAGGTTTTCATTTATTGAATCTGTCCGTTCTGTGTCACGTTGGCGCACAGTGAGAGACAAGCATGTGTTGTGCGCTTTCAAGTGGCCTTTCTTTTTGTCTTTCCCTCTGGAGTGATCAGCTCCAGACCGCTGGTCTACACCTCTCAGCTGAGGTGCAAAAATCATAAAAATGGGGTCAATTGTTGGACCTCTGCTGAGCTAAATCCAGGGTTGAAGTCAAAGATTTAAAAACTGATTCAAACAACGCCAAACTCTTTTTTTCCTCTCTGTGGACAAGAGTGACACGTGCTGACATTCTAATGATAACGCACGGCCCTGCTGGCCTTTCCATATGAACAGGATTTCATTATGAGGTGTTCAACATACTGGCAATAAAAAAAACTGATGTCACGTCATTGTGTGTTTACTTTGTTCGGTTAATAAAGAAAGTCCCAGATATGTCCGTTGATGTTTACTGGATAGTCTGAGACATGGATTACAGTGCTTTAAGTGTTTTATGCAAATTTATGACTGGCTGGCATGCAGAGAGAAAAGCAAAGGCAGATGATCCATTCGCTTATTTCACACATGCCGTTTTTCAGCTATCTGTAATGCATTCTTTCATGGCACCCTTTAGATGATGGCTTTGATGACACATCTAAGGTTCCAGGAAGTGGAATGGAGCCAGTATCTAGAGGCCCATATCAGGATCTGCAGAATACTCACTAAAAATGTTGTTTTATATTGTATAATTGTATTGTATTGTATATTGTTGTGTTTGTTTTTTTGGGGTCAGGTTTGAGTTAAAATTTTTTCCCAGTGGGCTAAAGGTGAGAGCATTTAGCTGATTCGTGTGAGAGGCATTATGTTAACAGTCAGACCCCTTAAAAAGAAAAACAAAACGTGTAAAAGATAGTGAAAAAAGTATTATTCAAAACTGCTCAAAAAGAACAGACAGTGTAAGAGAGATCCACTTTGGCAGTCTGACAGTAAATGGCTGAAAGCACTTCTGCAGCCTCAGCGAGCTGATTTCACAGTAAACATACACGTGTACATGGAGCTGGACAGAGAAATAAATAGTTAAATTAATGAAAACACAACCATCATCTGGAAGCTACATAAGACAATTCAGTCATTCCCAGCCAATGGCCGCAACTTAATAAATACTGATAACAGGGAATAAAGTGCGGACGTTTCATTTTTAAAACAACAGCAAGAAAAATAAATAAAGCAAGTGTCGTCATGTTGGACCGGCGATGCCACCTGTTGGTCCCCCAGTTGCCATGGTGCATTGAGAGAGTACAGAATTCCAGGTCAGTGACATAAGTGCTCTTTCCAAAACAACATGTCGGCACTGTGAAACCAGAGACTGAGCAAGTCTTTCACATGCTGCTTCCTCAGAGACAAGAAAGGCCTTATTGTCCAGGAGGAAATGCTGAAGAGTCAGGCAGGCCCCCAAGCCACACTCTGATAGAACCGTTTCCTGTGTCGGGAGGGTGTGGCCCCAGGTTTTATTTGTCAGAAACATCACCCAAAGTTTCTCATTCATGCTGTTTGCAGGAATGTTTTTTTTCTCCACTGACAGAAGACCATCGTTAGAGAGGGAAATTCATCTGTAAAACTGCTCTCACACCTCTCTTTGACTGTGAAACATTTAACTTTTAACTGTTAACATTTGGAGCAGGAAGTGATGTAGTTAGAAGACTATGCAAGCACTTCTTCACAACTCCACCAATGAAGCATTCATGAGTGGTAATTTAATAATCCCTATAAAAAGCCAAATATTTTAATATATATATAACTATTTGTTTGAGCTGAAGAAGGTTCACATATTATTAAAAAACATCATCTTTAATACGATACTTTCAATTCAAGTTTAACTTCCAAATCTCTGAAATGGTACATTACCTACAAAATGATTTTTTTTACTTTAAAAGTTTGCAAATAGACAGTAGTGTAGTTGTGAGGAGGGACAGAGGATTTGAGGGACAGAGAGATTAATCTGTCATAATTTTGGAGACATTTGCTTCAATCCAAGACCAGTTCAAGATTTCAAGGCCTGACTTTGCATCGTCAGACAAATGTGCAAATGCAAAAGAGTCTAGAGGATCTCAGTTCCATTTGCAAGCAACGGGAGGAGAAAACGCCTCAGGACAGAAATTTAAATAATTGCACATATTAAGTCTGTTAAGTTGCGCTGTGCTGTAAACCACAACAATTTTTTTGTTGTTTATAAAGTTGTTTATTATCAACTTCAACATAATTCTTCCTCATAAGTGGTTTGTGTTAGCTAATTAAAGCAGGCCTGAGCGAACTATGGCCCTTGACGGAGGATGGTTTTATTTTAATGGATATAATTAACAGGTAGAATGACATTTTATATAGCTTTTTAGATTATCTTAAAAATAAGTTATTAACTCCCAGAAATGCTTACTATAGAAAATTGAATTATGATCTTTTTACGAAATCAGGTTCTCATGAATGCTTCACAGGTGGGTAATACTAAAGTGCTGTCTCAGGATGTTGGAAAGAACATCCCCGCTGTTACTTGAGCACATTTAAGACCCACTCAAGAGAAGGGTTGGCCCCGGTTCAGTGACGTCCCAGATAAGAGGCCCTGTCTTCCTCCAGAACTGGACGTTTTCTCAACAAGCGCTCTGCCAGCTTCCAAGGTCAGACACCTAAACACAAAACACACATAAATAACTATCTAAACACTTACACAGCAATTGTCAATGTATTCACTGAACACACACACACACACACCAGAACACGCACAGCACACCTCACAGGCACCAAAGTGTGCACATAAAGAGGCACACAGAGCCACAATGTCATTATTTACACTCTGACACAGATATCTTGACCCATGTTTGCATTAATAAGGAGGATTAGGAAATGTCGATTAGGACAGTTTGTTAAATATAAGGAAACAGACAATTTAAACAAAATGAACAGACCAAAAAAAGATGCTCTTCTGACCTCTAGTGCTGAAATTAAACAACTGACAGATGCGACCTGCTGCCATCTCTGTGTAATTACCTTGTACATACAGTTTTTAAGTAAGTTTTGACATCTTTTTCATCTTTTCATTTAAGTTATTGGTCTGTGAAATGCTGATAGTCCATATTTGGATTGTTTGTTATCACATATACCATGTTAAACCAAAATATAACCACTCCAAAAACACACCTGCATAAAAATCCACCTCAGTACTTCGGGCAATGGAACAAAAGTCTAATGCTAGACAAAAAAAAAAAACATCTCATCTCAAGTCAGATTTTACTTTTGGTAGAATGCCCTAGATGCAGCTCAGACCAATCCAACCCAAAGCAGTGCGATGTTAAATAATGTGGAACAGACGTGTATTTAATGGAGCCGAGCTGCGCACCCAGGTTGTTGGAGCTGTGCTTGACTCTGTCGTGCTCCGCAGCACCTCCACTTGAATTCTCAGGCCGCTGCACACAGAAACATGAAAAGAAGATTCAATAGCTCTGACAGCTACACTAATCAAATCCAACAAGGAAAGATATTACCAAAGCCATCAGTGTGTATGGAATAATTTTAAAATCAAGGTGTCTTTTGGGGTTTTAAGGTAGAAGGTTCTATTCTTTGTGGGGGGTTTTTCTCTGGACCTGCAGTCTAACAGCTTGAGCGGCTGGGTTTTACCTTTGGACACAGCGGATACCAGTTGAAGCCCTGCAGGTCCTTGTTGTTTGACGTCCAGGCATCTAGTGGGATGAGCACCTCACCAAGAAACACTTTTCGTTTCAGAGTTCCCGAATGCCACACCGAGGCCTGCAGCCGCTTTCCGTACAGCAGATGGCGCTCTATGTCAAACTGTTGAAAGGCAAATCAATCCACACAGTTACCAAGCAAAGTATAATTGAAGACTTGCTGAACCATAGTGTTATCCCCTTTTTATTTTTACCTTCAAAACCTCATTAAACACTGGATCAGTGGTGTTTTTCTTCACCGATGTCTTCAGCTTGCAGCTCTTGTCTGGCAGCACGTGAAGTTTAACGAATCTACAGAATGACACGAATGCAACGTTGAGGCTTTGTGGGAGAAAAACTCCACATCAAATGCAGCGGTGGTTCCAATCTGTACTCACGGGCGACATTTCTTCTTGCCGTCTCCGCACACGAGAGCTCTGCAGGCCCCCACTGTGATGTCCAGGCAGGAGCTGCCGGGGTTGTAGGCCACAGCCAGTTCCAGCTCCCCAGTCACGGAGAGGCCGTCCAAGATGCTGCAGTCTGTGCTGATGCTGCTGCAGCTGCCCTGGGAAAGAGAACGAGACGCTCCAGCTTATCGTGCTATGTCTCAGAGGACGTAGAGATGCGGTGTGAGGGACCGTTATCCTGTTTAGGCGGGACCTGGCTGACATGATCACAATCTGTAATCTGATATCTTTTCAACACAGGATGGGGATTTTTTTTTTAATTATCGCCAGGTTTGACTCACTCTCTTTCCTCCAGATTGCTCAGAACTGAAGGAGGTTTCCTCCTCTGCTCCGGTGGAGGAGCCCTCATGGTCGCTGTCCTTGCTTTTCTTGAACAGGTTCGGAAGACTCGGAACTTTAAAGAGCTGAAAAATACGAATCGTTTCCTCTTTTAACACATTTACTCTCAAACATGAGATAGAACTGCATTCATCAGATGAAATAATGTCTGTTACATTCTTAGGTTTTTTTTCAGACCTGGCACATGCCCTTTTTGGATTTTTTAAACTTCTACTTCTCATCACTTGCAGGGACTACTATGACTTTGACAAACACAGGTCCATTTCAGGGATCTCTTACTGTTGTTTTGAAAATCCTCATTTCAGTTTGTGTTTTGTAACAAGACTTAGAAGTTTAGAACTTCTGTGGGGTTGGTATCTCCAAGACCATATTTGAAGTTTGAGGTTGCTGGAACTGTTGCAGAAAGTGGAGGCTGGCTTACAGTGGAGGATTTGTTGATGTCGGTGTCGGACAGGCTCTTCTGGGTGCTGAATTTGAAACGCGCTGGTTTTCGTCCACCGTCGACACTCAGCAGGTCTTCTCGAACATCATTCTGAGACGTGGAAATTTCTGCAACAACACATCGAACAACGCTTTTAAAAAAAAGAGCTGAGCAAAATGTTTGTCTACATTTTTTGGCGTAGGAAGCTAAAGATGTTTGGACTGCTCAAAAAAGCTGTAGCTAACAAGCATGGCTTTCTCTATCTGATAACTTTTTCTCATATCAGTGCTGACAAGGCAGCCCGGTACGGTGTCATCACAGGGGTTTTTTCTGCTTTGCCCCGTTTTCTTCTGTGGTCACAGAATGCGTGTTTCTTAAGCTCATTGATCAGAGTACGTTATGATAAGAACCACAGGAAGTCATGCTTCTAACCGTGTGCAACTCTTTTTCACCAACACGATATTAGCCAGGGCATCGTGTGTATCTGAGTGCTGCAATCAGTTTGTGTCCATCATATAACACACACAGTAACACAAACTTACTTTTTATGTGACTTGTGAAGGAAACCATTAGGTTCTCCATTGATTTGGTGAAAGGCCTTGAGTTTTTCAGGTCCTGCAAATAAAAGAAACGCCAATCAATCCATGATTATTAATTTTTTTTACACTTTTACTAGGAAGGTGTGCTGAATTATGTTAGTGCTTTACCCCAGATCTGCTCAGAAAATTATAATCCAAGTGGGGTGGAGGAGTAGGAGGCACAACTGAAATATGGCTGCAAAACCAAGTGAAACAACAAAATGATGTAAAATCATGAAATTAACTGAATGAGTGTGAGCTGCATCAACGTACAAATGTTCATCATACCTCAGCACATTGGAGATCTTCAGCAGTTTCTCACCGACTGTCTCATATTTGTCTGTAAAAGGACGCATACGCCAGTTAAACAACTAGCCTCTTATATGACACAAACTTGTGATAATGAATTGACTTAAACTCCAATTGAAGCAAAATATACGATTAAACAAGCAGCTGGAATCATCAATATTTTATGACACAGCTTTGTTAGACTGAATATCAAGGAAGCATACATAATTGACAACAACAAATGTGGACATGTGCAGTCCAAATGTAAACAAACCTTTGGTGACCGGAAATTTCTTAGCTTTTTCTTCTAAAAACCACTCTCCAGACCTGATCTTCACGTCCCTGTGGGGAGGACACACACTGATCAGAAACAATTACCACTGATGAGAAAAAGAGAAGACAGTGACTGGGGTTAATTCACTTATCTGACATTATTAGTTTGACAATATCCTTAAGGCCATCTTTTTCTAATTTCAGCTTGAGTTGTATGCATTTAATTTGTTTATGTTGATTGATTTATAGCAGTAGAACAAATGCATACATCTTGCTTTTTAGGATGAGCATACATTTCATGTGATGATTCTCTCTCTAGATTTGATCAACAAAATGATATACCACGCTTTTAATTTGTCAATTTTTACACTTTTTCTTGAGTTCAATGAGATATCTTGAGATATCTTTTTTAGTTGATCACCACTCTAGTTCTTCTAGTCTTGGTTTTTCTTTGAGAACCTCTCATTTCTTTAATCTGTACTTTTTAGATTTCTCCTCCTCTCCTTCATTTGATTGTGATCTAGAACTTGATTTTAGGAAACCATTTTGAAGGATTCATGGACATGAATTGAGCAGGAGTTAGAGGAGAAGAGGCCAGGGATGAGCTTTAAGCATAGATGCAAAGGTACAACTTTCGCTGAAGTCTTTTCTGACTCTGTGGTCTATGGAAGAGTTGACCTATGAATGCTTCTTGAGTCCTCTATTCTTTTGCCTCTCCCTCACCTCCTCTAACCAGTCCGGAGGGACTGAGGTGAGAAAAGGAACCAAGAATGTATGATTTATGAGTTTGTGAGCACACTGAATGACACACACAGTCACTCAGTGCTGTGATCTGAGTTGCACATTCAGGCAGGTACTGGTTTAATCTCTCCACCTGTAGGCGTGGCACACTGTGCACTTCCAGTCCACGGCTCCTATGCGGCACTTGCTGCAGATGCGGTGGCTGCAGCCGCGGCACACCGCACCAGAGTTCCAGAATTTTCCGAGCGGCCTCTGGCAGCGGGCGCAGGTCCGCTCTCCGTACTGTCGGGCATAACTTTTAGCACCCTTCCTCCTCAGTTCCTGGAGCTCGTACTTCATCCTCCTGAAGTGAGAAGAGATGAATGGGCATGGAGATCTTTCACTGGCTGTAACAGCTGGTTGCACAACATCCTTCCAAAAACCTCAGTATATGAAAAAAGCCTAACAGCAGCAAAACATGTCGTTACAAGTTTAGATAAAAATACTATATTGTGTTTATATTCAAGAGGATTGCTAGCATTTAAATGTGAATTTGAAGCTTCTGGATGCTTGGATTTGCAAAGACATGACACAGAGGGAAGCAATCTGACTAAAAAGCTCACTCACTGAACAATTGCATCCTGGTTGAAATAGATTTTATTTAGAGAAAGCACGAAGCACATCATATTTTTGCTCACACTGTCAGTTTCCTGTGATGGTCATGAGATGCCATTTTCAGCACCACTGGCAATCAGTTTCATTAGAGATCATACGATCATACACAAGTTGCCTGAAATGACTCACCTGATTCTGTCCTCTTCAATTATTCGCAGCTGCTTGTCTCTGCGAAGAACCTCTAGGACGGTTTCTCTCTCCAAAACTTCAAGGAAACTTAAATCCATCTTTGAACGACAGTCTTTGATCTCCTGCTAGCTCTCCTCGTCTGTTTGCCTTCCACTCTGTTGGACGGTCTTCTTTTTTCACTGTCCCCTCCTCTTCCTCTTCTTTTATAACCCTCCCTCTTATTGGTCCCGCCTACAGACCTCCTCTTTTGTCCTCTGAAAAATTAAATAAAGAGGGATGATGAAGATCATTCTGGATGCTATTAAGACCCCTCCCTCTGCTGATTGTGATCTTCACCTTTCTATATCTGCCGGAACCCCAGATAGAACCCTGACTTCCGGTTGGATGGCCACATATAGTTGTAAATTCAAACAGTGGAAGTGCTCCTTTCTCATATCCTCCAAAGTAATCTCTCTGATGACGCAGAATGTCAGCTTCAAACCCTCTGCGCTGGAGGATCTGATGCAATATTTCTAGCTCTAAAATTCATTCCCTCTCATTCCTCTCATGCTGCTAACATCCTCTCATCCCTCTCCTGTAAGTGTAGTCTAGTACTCTCTTTTTTCCCCTCCCAGAACCGAGCCTCTCTTCTGGCAAACCACCGCGGCAGGAAGTGCAGCGGTGCTTCACTGATGGCAGCAAAACAAACCAAATGCCAACACTTGCATTATTGATGAATGATGTCCCCATAGCCTGGTTTCTGTGCTTTATTTAAAAAAGAGCTGTTCTGTGTTTTTACATGTTTTCACAAACCAAATTACACATCCTGCAGAATTGTCATTCATGTCTGTGAATGGATGAAGCTGCTGCTCTTGGTTAGATGTGTGTCATCCGTTCAGACTAAATGCATTAACCACTCACTAAACCAGAGGTTGTGGAGTGTAGTTGTTTGCTTGTCCGCTGAACTGTAAACTCAACTGAAAGTTCCGCTTGTCATGTTTTCTCCCCCACTCTCTCTCATTGTATGTGTTATCATCCATTTGTTAATACCTTCTCTTGGTTGTGATTCTTAAAATTTCATTTTGTTTAGTTTTGTTCACTTTTAGTTTTTGGAAGTCCATGGTGTGTTACATAATAACGCAATCTAAGGAAAAGGTACCATGTCAAGATTTTAATGTCAAAGGTTATGGATCTTGATCTTCTGGATCGTCTTTCATAACAAAAAAAAGAACAAAAAATCCTATTAGGTGACTGCATCAAGGAAACCACGCAGACATGCAGATAGTTGCAGAACAGAAGTGGCTCCATGTATGGCTTTAGGACCGAGGCCACAGGGACGCTGACGCCTGATGAAATGGGGTATTTTAAGTGTGTCTGACCATCTCTTGTGGCTTGACTGATAACAGATGACCAAACATATATTGCGGTGCTGTGTTTATATCTTGTTAGAATAAATAAAGCAAAGGGAAAATTAATTAGTTGGACACACACACTAATCGTAGAAAGCCTCTTCTGTAACTATGGTATCACATGTGAAAAATACTGCGCAGTGCCTTGTAATGAGCTTGTATGTCGTTGTATATCCTCTCATTCAGATTTTGCTCATGGCATAAAATGAATTTCCCTAACCCTAAAATACTACATTACTCCTGAAGTTCTAACCCATCTAATAATTTCCAAGCAAAGCACATCATGATGTGGAAGCTATAAAAAAGGGTCCAGTTCAATAGCTGGATGTCAGTCTGTATTTGGAGATAAGAGCCCGTGCTTGTTACTAACCAGAGCTGCCAGGAAGCTCAGAGAAAACAGCTGTAATTAGGCCTCAGAGCTCAAAGGGGGACAGCTGTTATCTATCTTCTGCTGACGTGAAACATGCTTCCATCACGCCGTAAATTTCAGTAAGGGGAGGTGCCTGATGCTGTCAGAGGAAACCTTTGGTCATGTTAAGTTTCACTGTGAATTCATCACTCTCAACTCAGAGCTGTCGATCGTGTGAGGAAAAAAATATACTCATTTCACATATGCACAACTGTGCAAAATGCTATAATGATTCAGGCTTTACATGGTTTAGTGGTGACCGCCTTAACACCCGGATGAGTTGAAGACCTTTTTAGCTTACCGCAGCGGTGACAATAAAAGGATATCCAGGGCCCAAATATGGCAGCTGAGTGTCGTGAGAACACGCCAACCAGTCACAAGGTATCTGGCCCATTTCCCCCCCCCGAGCAGATGTTCCTGGAACGCCTGAGGTTGTCAGTGTTGCACTATGAGCTACAATGATCACCACAATCCATTTCCAAATTATGATCAAACACCATCATTCAGAGTAACCAAATGACCTGCTCGTTCACATACTGACAACCCCCCACAAATCCTCTTGAACTGTCCCTGAAGTTACCTGTCAGTTTGTTAGATTGTTCCACAGCTGTCCACCTTACTTTTAAATACTCATTTAATACAGTTATTTGAAGAGATTAAAGCTACATGTCAACCAGAGAAAAAAAAGTTTGGGGTGACTAGAAAGGAAATGAGTTGTGAAAAACCAATGCGTTCTGTACGCAACACAAGGCACAAGTCGGATGAATGTTCAATGCAACCAAACGACACTAAAAGCAGAAACAGAAGAGTAATATTTCTATTTCAGTGAGCACAGAACATGAGGTGATTACAACACGTTGACTCAACAGTACATTTTCTTGCTAAATCTCAACCGACACATCAGGGCAGTGGTGGCAAACTGCACTCCTTTTGTCGTGTGTTAAAAACGAAAGCAAGCCCTGTGACATGGGAACTAGGTCACCGCAGACTTAAAACGTGCACAGAGCTGCAAGATCTTACCTTGGGACTTACTGCATGGTCGAAGTGGTCAGCAGGAGGAAGTGGCAGATCTTATACAGAGGAAAATGTGCAGAGCTCTGCCGCGCATCTCACAAGCTGCTGTCGTCTGCAGCGTACTCACAAAGCAACTGCTGCTCAGTTAAAGCCCTCCTTAAGATGCTGTCTTGTGTTTTTTCCCCCAGTGTATACGGATGCAAAGAACTTTAAAAAACAAACAAGTCACAAGGTTTTGGTAGAAGTGTTTTATATTAAATGATGTATTTGGGCACACCTGCTGTTCACATAATGCTGGAAGAGAGTTGTGTGACACATAAAGGGCACTTAGAAAAGTCAACATGAAGGACAGGCAGTGTTTTGATCCAAAAATAAAAGTAGCACACATGGAAACATTGTTACAAACATTCAGGGATGGACTTTTGAACAAGGTTTCATTGAACAGAGGCCCTCTCTTCAGCTGAGACCTGAGAGGTTTATTTCAAGAGCAAAATGGCAAATATAATATATATATATATATATATATATATATATTTATATATACCTCACACACTGACAACTGCATAACAATTGCAAAATTTACAGAATACAAAAATATTTCCATGTCTGAAAATGTGTGTGTGTAAATATGGCTTGTTCTGTAAAAGGGACTAAACTTCCCGGAATTCCTATTGCTCAAAATGCTCCTATCTTCTATTTATGAAATACTGAGAATAAAAAAACATTTATTCTTTACTCTCTAAATCTTAAATAATCTAGCCTAAGAGAGTCTCCATTTAATCAAATTTTGAATTAAAACTTACAAGCCCCCCTTTCATATGGAAGTCGGGCTGAAAAAGCTCAGTGTAATCACATGGGAGTGCAAAGAGACAAAGGAAGGCATCTTTGGGTCGAAATAGCTCGTCTAAGGTAACGAACGAATGAATGATGCACACCACACACTCACATGTATATAGCACACAAAGAGACAAACCAAGACACAGACATGCTGCATACTGTATAACAATAGCAAAATGTATAAAACACGTAAACAACACTGGTAAAAAAATTAAAATACAAAACAATTTGGCAGGAACTAAATGTATTTGACAATGTGTCCCCATATGTGTATGAAGACTCCTTCCACAAAGTGTTCCCAGATGTTTGGATCCCATCGGTTTTGGGGCTTCCTGATAGGTCATCTAATAGGTCATCTGGAAATGTTTTCTTTAACATTTAAAAAAAAAGTTTTCTTTTACCTTTTCATTTTTTTCCCCACTGTGATTTCTGAAATACCTGAGCCATTGAACTTTAAAACAAAATCCCCTCTGTACAATTGTGATACAAATCAATGTATGGCTTCCACAGTTAGATTGACAATTAAGAATCAGCCATGATTTAAAAAAGGATGGAACTTCAATTTTACTAAGAGAAGCTTCTGTTTCCAGATTAACAGTCCGATAGCTGGTGACCAATACGGCTGTCTTTGAGAATCAAAGCTCAGCGTAAGAACGTCTCTGACTTTTCCATGACTTTAATCGATGTGTAGAAATGTCTTGAGCTGTAGCGTCTGTTCCACTGATAACCTGTCGTGATAGAAGCTGAGTCCTGTGAGAAGCTCGATGTCTCTGACTCGAGCAGTGTGAAACTGCATCCACTCCTCCACAAAGTCCAGTTTATCCGGGTCCTGAGGAGGCCAGAAAAAAAGTTTGAAGTTTTAAAATATCCCTGTCGCGTCTGCCAGCAGGTTTCCCAGAAACAGGAGGAATGCTTTTGAACGCGAGCGGGTGGTTTTACTTACGGCACAGAATTCTGTGTTTTCAGGCCTGTGGGGAAGGATGAAAGACCTGACCTGAAGTGGACCCTCACAGTTAAGGGGGCTGAATGTGGAGTTACGGCAGCTGGTGAGGATCAAAAAGAAATGTGTCGGGACGGGAGCTTCATTCCTGTGGAGGCCAGAAAACAAAGTATTTTTTTTAAAACTGCAATATTGAAATTCCAAATATATCAGGACACTGTGTAAAATAAAAACATTACAAAATGACTGGCAAATCTCATTAGAAGACATCAGTTGCAGACATTTTACTGTTTCATAAAAAATGTTTGCTCATGTTGAAATAATGGCAACAGCGCATACTACAACAGTACAAGTACGAGTTATTACGACTGGTTATAAAACTCTAAACCCCAACCAAAGGGTTGAGTGCCTGGGGCTAAATAAGATTTGACTGAAAGTGACAGAACAAACCACCTACTTATCAGACTGCTTTATGTCTATTTAGTAACAGCATTACAATGTTGGACATTTCCAAATGGGGACCAATGCCTAATAAGTTTAGAAAAAGGAAATGATTTCCCACAACCCCAGTCTAAGTCAATTCACAAACTCTTTCCTCACACTCGGAAGACAACTAAGAAAAAACAGGTTTTCACACATTTCCTACACCACCTGACTTTAAGAAAAATGTTTTGATTAGTCCAAATGTTACTGTAGGCTTAGTTGGACTTTAGAACCAGACACTTCCATGCAAAGCCTGGATAAATATTTCCATTTGTACTTGAAAGGAAAGCTGTAGAAATCATTGACGTGAAAGATGTCTCCAGCAGACTCACGCTGAAACTTGGGGAAGTGGATCCTCATTTCCATCGAAGTCTTTATCAAATATTGGCCCACTGATGACGTTGACTCCATTAAGCTGATTTGAATAGTTTATAAGTATAGAGAAATGGAAATGGTTCCAAACATCTGCGGGGAAAAAACACAATCATTTGAATTCCCCCTCAGTACATCTTAGTACATTGAATAGTATAATATTACTACAACTAAAACTGCAATCTATCAATGATAATTACTATCATATTCAGCATTTGGAGTGCATTTTCCACAATGCAATGTCATCCTTCTCACTCATGCATAGATGGAGATGACCACCAGGGAGCAGCATCTGTCTAATTGTTAATCAGGCTTTCAAACCCCAAAAGCGAATGGATTTCTGTCTCAACAGATTAAAATGAGTGAGAGTTTAAATCTTAGCCTTTAAGGGATTTATGTCAAGATTATAAGCAAACGCTGAAAATTAACTAGCAGTATATCCTTATTAAACCAAACAACTATGTTTCATTTCTACTAAATTAACATATCACTGCTACTTATTTTTTACAGACATTTTTCAGACGGCTCAACTAACAAAGTTAACAGCCTTTTAAATATGACTCAAAAAGACTGAAGGACTGACTCCAGACAAAATCTTTGAGGGCGATTTATACAGGAAGCTTAACTTAATTAGTGGAATAAAAAGTAAAATAAAAGTTGTCATAAAAAGCTAAAAAAAAACTTCTTGAACAGACAAACAATACTGCACTTGTTAATCTGAAGCTATGAGAGTTATTAGTGAGCGTTTGATAAAGAGGACAGAGGAGCAATGTCAAAAAAACATTTGAAAATTTGACTAACTTTTAAAAGCAGGAAACATTGGTGCCATGTTGCTGTTGAGAATAGAGTCTTTCTCAGGGCCGCGGGAACTCAGATCTGTGGGGACCAAACAGGGGATATGTAGGACAAATCTCTGAAAGCGTGATAGTGAGAAGGAATATAGAGAGTAAACAGTAAAGAGTAACAAAGGAAATGAAAGAAATCACCTGTAAAACATACAAGTAAATAATAAATTACACAACATTTTCAAATGTAAAGAGTATGCTGCAAACAAAGAGTATGATGTTTTCGGTTAAAATGACAGCTTGATTCCTATTAAATTGAACAAACAGTTCAAATGACTAGACTTAAAAGTGAATTGTACAGCACTGTGTGTCCTCAAACATATTAGAAGAAAAAACCTTTTGGTAATGGTATACCATGACAATGGGAATGGGAGCGTTTCTTTTCAAAAGGCACCAAATCATCACAGAAGAATTTAACTGAGATAACTTGCATGTAAAACCTGGGTGGGGATGACAAGCTGTGCCGCCCCACATAACACAAACATATAAAGTCTCACACACTCACAGTAAGGGTGCAGCGGGCCATAGGACAGAGCGGGGTCATCTCTGTAGCGCAGGCACAGATGGCTGGCGGGAGCTGGGACGCGAACATCCGCACGAACACAGGCCTCCAAGTCTGGTTCCGGGGATATCGTTCTGGTCTGAGAGAGGGGCTAAAGTCAGCGGTGGACGCTGCAGAAGAGCAGTCCAAGCAAGTGCTCCGATTATTGCGCAGGGCCACTCGGCTGGGTTTGGCTTTATATGAGCTTGTGGGTCAGTGAGGGTATTGCTCTGGTTTAGTTTGCACAGCTCTCTAAAAACAATAATCGTTTCACATTCCGCTGACACAGCAGAAAAACGGCTTATTTGTTTCAGTCAAATTCTCCATAACATTATGGTTTATGACATGGGGTGTCACTTTTATGGGACGCTTGTAGAAATTCAGAGAACGAAGCATGAAATGGGGGGGCAAAAAACTAAAAGGATCCCTCAGGCCTGTAGTCCAATAAACAAATAAATCTGCCTTCAATTCCTGCTGACATTTGTACAAAGCTAAATAAAATATATAAAAATGCTTTACTTTACAAAATATCTGTGTGTATCTGTAGGGATGCCCATTTCTTTTAAACTGATCAATCGGCTCTCTCAGTAATTTTTACTCCTCATTGGAATTTCCCTCAATCCATTTTCTTTGCCCACAATTTCTAAGTAGAGTTATAGAAAAATCACATTTATTTCCATTCATATTAATATTTTCTTGAACTCACAACAGTTTCAAAGTTGCTCTTGAGACGTACCTAAGAGTGTTTTGTGTCCCTACTTCCATGAGAAAAATTTTGAATTATTTATTGATTAATTAATCTTACAGGTCCTTCCCCTTCCCTCTCTGTTCTGCTTTAGCTCTGTCCCCAAAGCAAATATGAATAAAGTTATTCTTATTGAAGTTTATTTAGAGATAAACCCATAAACCCTATGAATCTTGCTAATGAAATTTGATAGAAAGAATACAATACAGACTGATTTTTTCTTATGCTGTACTTAAATCAATTACATCTCACTTTCCCTGTAATTGAGAAAAGACAATTCATGGAGGAAAATCTCCCTGGGATTTGCCGGGGGTCATAGTTTACATGAACACTCAGCCGTAAAGCAGGACAAGAGCTGCTTGAGCAACGATCAGCAGGGACGATAAGTAACAGCTGATTCAAATGCTAAACATCCTCTTCCAGTCTGAGGCCAAACCCTACCATAGAATGAAACATGGCTGGGACAACCTCGGCCGAATGGGCTGAGTTTAGAAATAAAAGGCAGCTCGAGCGGTGCACTAACCGAAGGCTGGAGCGTGTACGACACCCAGAGGGGCATCATGCGGTTTTTACTGTATCCGTTGAGGTAGTCAGAGTGGTACAGCTGACAGTAGGAGGCACCTGGCTGGACAACCGTAGGGCTGCCAAAGGGCTGGTGAAGGCGACGTAAACTGGCTTTGGTGCCTAGAGACAACATGCATGGTGCTTGAACAAAAATGTCTCCAAAAGCCATCGTGAATGGAGAGATACATTTGAAAAAACCCACTTGAATCCATCGTTGTAAGATTTCTGTTCATGAGGTCCTCCTGAAAGAGAAGTGCACACATGTCTATTAGCTGACTCGTCGAGGTTGAAAGGATACGCGGCTCAACAAAAGAGACAATGAGCACACCATAATGGTTTTAGATGAACAGTTGCAGTGCAGGGGGTCAGTGGGGAGGAACTCAGTGGCCTCGCAGGGGGTCTCGTGGGACCGCTGTGCTGGGTGCACTGGCAGGTGGACGGGCTGCCTCAGGAGGTGGTTCAGACTGCCGTGGGTCCCGTTGTTCGGAGCCGGACGAATACCTAGAAGATCTGGCGGACAAAGGGTGAAGGTGAAGAACAATTTCTGCAGTCCAGATATTTGGCAGTTCGAGAAAGGAAAATGAGATCTGCTTAGCCACTATGACTTCATAGGTTCTAGTCACGACAGATCTCTATAAAACACAGACGCACAGAATGTGTTTAGAGACGGAGTCCACGATTAAACCATGCTACCTCAATAAACTGTAGAGTGGAACAATACACATCATGTGTTGGCTGTAAACATGTGGAAGAGGTTGTTTTTCACTGAAATACTTACACAATCTTTGTCTTTCTACAATGAAGGGAGTGGTACCCTGACTGAGACTTTATCCAGTTACTGGTGCTATTTCTCTTTCCCCCCCTTCTGGTTGGTACTATTGCCTTTTATTCCAACTGTTTTTTATTGGACAGTGAGCAGAAAGCTGAAATTCAGTGAAGCACATCTGTTTCCTTTCCTAACCGCACCAACTGTCAACTGCCTATAAGCAGCTCTAATAGTTAAGCAACTGTTTGCATAACTGGGATGAACAGTGGCTCACTAAGCCCTCTTAGTCAGAAAAAAGGGAAAGTTTAACACAACTGGTTATGTTGTATCAAGAAAATGGCTCATGATATTAGGTTTAGACCCCCCAAAAAAGTGAACCAAATCTTAAAGTCTAGAGGGTTCAGTTAGAATGTTTAATGTTAAATTTCATGACAGATAAAGGAACAAAAAGACTGAACAAGTATAACTTTTTTCAAGTTGTTTAAAAAAAATGACCCCAAACAGATAAGCAAATCTAAAATATGGATATTCATTTTTTTTCCAAATACATAATGACTGGTTTAAGGGTCACTTCATTTCACAAAATATGAACAAAAAAGGGGGGTCATAAAAGGGGGGTCATACAGCAAAGAATGGGGTAAATTAGGAAGTGTAACTCAGCAAAATAACTCACCACACATGAGGTTATATAGTTCGATGTTTTCAAAGGGGGGCACAACTGTGTTTTCTTTAAATCCTGGACCGTAGCCTATGAAGATCGCCTGCAAACAAACAGACAACATGCCAACTCACATTTAGTTCTTTACAGAATCGTTTAAATACAGGTGTTTGGAAACTATAATTCCTGAGAACTGCAGTTTTAAAACACCAACACTTCCAGAATGTGAACTGAGAACCTTCACTTAAACTCTCTGTGTAAACAACTCATGTCAAACACTCAATGCCATAATAAGGCCCTGTGTAAATATTTGAAATGGATAGAAGAAGTGAACGTATTTTACATAAATTTCAAAATTGTGAGGGTTTCTATTCTTAGACAGATAATTTGGGGGCATTCAGTGATATTTTTAGCTAGGTAAACAGTCTACTTCAACAAGACTTTGACCGTCAGCAGGAATCAGCATCCCTGGAAGGTAATTACCGCAAGTCAAGTTCCAGTTTAGACCGTGAAAGGAAACATACAGTAATGACAACACTTAGGCACCAATCGGTCCAAAGCTCAGTATCACTAAGTTAAATTGAAAGCAAACATATCCCTTATAAAAACGTAGACATCTCTTTCTTGAAAAAGATTATCTTTACTTTCGAATTTTAATAAGAGTAAGTCAGTCTCATCATTAGACATGCCAACTGAAGTCTAGTTTTGGAACAGTGATTTAACCTAAAAATGATTTAGAAAATGGTTTCTGTGAATAAAATGTTGGTATCTAAGTTTAAAGTTGATTTCCATGCTTCTTTGAACTTAAACATGAAAAAATATAACAAGTGTCCCCTTCTGTTCATTTGGCAGAGTTAATAATTACAGCTTCCTGTTAATGATGAGTTTGTAATCACTAACAAACATCCATCCATCCATCCATCCTCTGACCTGCATGTTGGTGAGGATGTTATCTGAGCCGTGGAAACCCCCAGAGCAATACTTGATTTCTTTTGCGCTTCTGTGGAGAGAGCGTTAATAATAGGATGAAAGATTGTGAAAATACTGCATGACATTTACCTAACCATCCACCTTCATAGATATTCATAAGTCTGTTTAATCTCATTTTAAAGAAACACCTAATCCCATTTCCCACTGAGTCATATTACAGGGCTGTTTATTGTCTATTAAGTCTGTAATAGTATTTCTGCATCCTGAAGCAATTTTCCACAATTACATGGTTGCTACCCATCAAAGGATTTGTACAACCTCTCTCAGACATACTTGATTCATTATATATAATTGCTATCACTAATTACTGCAAGTGCTTCAACTTCTGTTTGGGTGGTTATCTTTTATCTAGAGTGATTTTACATTAAATGCGTGCCATCTAAGCTCTCATCCTCCAAGTGTCTTGTGTCAGAAAAACTCAAACCTGCACAGTTACTGACAACACATGCTGCTTTTCTGACATTTTACCGAGCTACTAATATTCAAATTCAAAATGCCTCTTCATCATCCACTATGAACCAAGTTTCTTTGTGTTGGTGGGAAAAGATGTAGCTCAGGAAAGGTTGTTAATTGAATACAATGCTATCTCTATTCATGGATTTCCAGGTCACACTGCACCACAGGACACAGCAATAACTCCTCTGCTCGAACAATGAGGCTGTATCCCCGGTCTCAGTGTGTATCACTTTACATCCCCTCAAATGCAACAGTGACATCAAAAAGCTCCGATTAAATGTGCAACTTGTGGTCCCAAATTAAAATCAATCTAATTTTACTCCTCTAATCACCAAGAGGGCTCGTGGAGGTCCGACCTCTGTGAAGAAAGTGCTGACCCAGCTTTTCTTGCTCTTGTTCTGTTTGTGCTCACATAAATGGGAACATCTGACAAACCTTTGATTTAAATAATGATAGATAGACAGTTGGAAATGCAAAAGAAAGACCACTGAGAGTTGACTTACAGTGCGGCCTGCCAGCCTGACTTCATATAAAGGTGCCCTCTCTCTATTCGGTGGTTGTTCGCAAAGTGCATCCTTTTGGGGAGGTTTTCTTTGAGGTAAGGCCTCATTTGCTGGTCAGGGGTCCTGCACTTCAGAACAGACGCAGATGAGGAGAATCAGCACACAGCAGAGGGGCAACAGGACTGTTTGCCATGAGGCCGCTCAAGCGGGTTAATTTTACATTCTTCTTGTCAACACAAAAGTCCAATTGGAATATTTGGCATACCGACAGGTTCTTCACCAGGCCCTCGTAGTCGACTGAGGAGAGAAGGGAAAGACGAGGTCATGCCCGGCTGTGTTGCAAAGGAGGAAAGGTGTATTGGAGACCGGAACTCACAGGAGAAGTAATCCTCTGGGAGACGCTTGGGTCTGATGCGAGCGGCTGGGCCTTGGATGACATTAAAGTCAGATGTGTGCTGCAGGTAGTCTGAAACATACACTGCCTTTTCACATGTAGCCTTCTCCATGCCTGTTAAAAAAATATATCATTATTTAGCACTATATTTCCTCAGAGGACAGCCAAATATCATATTGGAATATGTTTATGGAGACTTTTGGATTAGATCATGATGTCACTTTAAGTTATCAGTGTCTGTTCTGATAGCTGCACGAGCTCTGGGGATTTCTATGGTTTGCACTTTGTCTCATGGTGAAAGTGTTAAGCTTCCATGTGGATTAATAAATAAACACTTACATTGACATTTTCACAGACCGCTTTTTCTAAAGTGATTGCACACTAACACACACGGGAGTGACATCTGCTGACAGAGTTTTGGGTGGAACCGTGAAACCCAGCATGTCTCCCTTGTATCTTCTACATTATGACAAACTGCAGACTGAACACTAAAACGATGCTTTCAAATTGAAAACCTCCTCTTGGCAGTGATGTCTTTGATGCGGATGGCAGGGCATCGCCCTGGGCCAAATTTACTCCAACTCATTGATCTTCATCATAATTACAAGGCAAAACATATGGTCCCCAGATATCCACAGACTCGTCTCCTTGGAAAAAAAAATGCAGCTACTGAGAGTAGTTTTCCCAGTTAACTCCCACATTTCTGACTTGTTTTTTGTTTGCTGACACTTACCTATAGTTTCCCCTAGGACAGGTGCTGTGTCTCAAACAAGTTAACTGACGGTAAACTGTGAAAACCCCTTCTTTAGTGCACAAGTTAGACCACGACACCAAGTTCGGTGTGAAATCATACCAATGTGTTTAACTGATGCACAGCTTTTAACTTCACTTCTTTTAACTTTTCACTATTTTCTCTCTTGGTTTGAATGAAAGTGTCTTGAATTTTAAAACCACCTCATATTTATTCAAGTATAAATAGACAACTGGCAAACAGTCGTAGAGTGTCCTAACAGTGTGGACACAGTAGTTATCTCACCATGGTCAGATATGATTATAATGTTGACACACTGGTGCAGGTTTCTCGCTACGAGGCCATCCATCACCTTGCCCAGAATCCTGTCAACCTTTTCCAAAGAGTAAATCACCTGAAGAGAGAACAATACTTTAATCTATATGATGCAAGTTTCCTTGAGTGACCAGAAAGAAGACGGGCAAGTTTTTGCAGTAACTATTTGTAAGCAGTGATGTCAAATTTCAATTCTGTTTGAAAAGATGTTTTATGTCAAAAAACAGTTTTTTTTAATTAAAAAACTCAAACTCCCATTTTTCTTCATAACATTAGTTGTTTGTCATCCAGAGACTTAATCTCCAGGCGAGATTTCCTATACTGTTTCTGATTTTATATTTATAGATTCAAAAATACTTTAACCTTTTTTTTTGCGTCATGTAAAATGAAGTGGGAAATATACACATGAAAGCACAATACATCATGGACTCCCCCCTCAGTGGATGTTTCCGTGGGAAATATATGTGTTCTTTATTAAGTAGTCTGTTCCCTCCGTTAATCAATAACATGCTTAAAAGTGCAAGTTTAGAGAATAACTGACCTGTCGGCTTCCTGGGCCATAATAATGTCCTGCAGTGTCCGGTTCATCCAGGTACAAAGTATAAAAGTCCGGTCTAAAATACAAAAGGGTTGTGATTTTCATAATTCATTCATTTATTGGAGCCAACTCTGGAAGAGCCATGATGAGCAGGGCGTACCTTTCTTCCTCAGGCAGGCTGAGCCACTCAAGCAGTGTTGACACTCTGGTCTCAAATGAGACAGACCTGCACATAAAAGAGGCTTACAGTGATTTACGATGGCATCAACATTCCTGCATTATGCCGTAAAGTTGCTTTAAAAGCAAACGTATCATATGGGCATTGTTCCTACTTGTCATAAGGCTGGTAGTAATTTGGAAAGGTGCCATTTATTGCCACATCAGAGCCCGGCCAGAAGAAAGTTGCTGCTCTCAGCTTCTGGCGCATGGCAGTGATCCAGACCTGAGGAGAGGGGAAACCCAAGTAAGGATGATGATGGAAGAGAAACAGTGTTGTTCTGGCTGTCTTTCTTATAATCAATGAACGAGCTGTAAGAAAAAGCTACGGAGTCTTGCCCATTACTGTAAGTGGATGCTCTCACTGCTAAAGGAAATCGAACAGCGTGCGTTTAGTCAAGATCACTACCCATCAGACCAGTCTGCAGATGTATTATCATGTAATTATGTATGTATCATGTATGTTCTACTAATGTAGCAGGGTTATGAACATTTTTTTTGACCAATGCACTTTATTGTATTGGTTTAGAAGTCATTTTGGAAGACCTCAGTCATGCACAGTAAATTGCTCAAAAGGGTTCATCCATCTGTCCTTCCCTCAGTGGAAAGTCATAAGTCCGCTGCACGGTGGATTTATTTTTTGGTAGCAGCTTGTCACACAGCAGAGGAATAAGATTTATAGCTTCACAGTCACATGGAAACCACAAGGCCTACAGGCCAGCACAACTAGCAGCCCCCACAAGTTGTCATTTCGCATGAGCTGAATCCATAATTATATCGAGAAGCTCGTAAATGGGAGATCTTACACAACAAGTGTCTTATTCTGAATCATGCTAGGCTTGCCATAAATCAGGGAGTGTAAACTTTCTTAATACAGTGACTCAAACTCTCAGATGTAGTGAGGAAATGTTGCACAGGTAAAAAAAAAATCATGACATTTTTCATGAAATGAAAAAAACGCATCTGAATTTTCATTCAGATTCATTCAGTACAATTTTCATGCGGACTATGAACAGATCCACTTACTGGTTCCCCTTGATACCAGTTGGAGTTGAACTTTTCATTAGTTTTCAAACTGAAAAAGCTGTTGCGTGTCACATCATACATCTTGTTGTCCACAATCCCATGAGACTCTGGATAAAGACCCTGTAAAAGGTAAAATAAACACACAGTCACGCACAGAAAAGGCCCCCTGCGGGGATTTGAACCAGGAACCCACTTGCTGTGAGGCGACAGTGCTAACGTAGCCCTTCCTCTCTAACTTTTTAACCTAAATATTTCCGGTAACCACAGCAGTTTATTTTAATTGCAGGATTCTACTTTGTAAGACCCTCAGTTAAGTTATTTTTCCAGGCATATGAAAGCTATTAGGCCTAAACAGTGCAGAAACGTTGCTCTTTCTGGAGAAAATACTGAGCGTGAACTCTTCTTTTAAATTGCAGCAATGGAGGGAAGCCACTTTTATTTAAGCACTGCTTTACATTCAAGGATCCCTTAACATTGAATGTTACACTCTTTGATGCTTCTAATTGATTTATCAGAGAAAGTTTTACCTCTTACTTTGACAGTACTTTGACAGCTATCATTAACAGAACTGATATTTTACATGTTACTAGTTTTCCCAACTTTTTTTAACATCGTGTAAAGGCACCTTTCATGCTCAAGCTCTCACTTAAGCACGTAGAAATAAAAAAGACATACAAGTATATAAAGAATACAGAAATACAAATAATGAAATGCAAAATTGATTAGGAGAACTTTACCTTTTTTACCTTTTAAAAAGAGGTAGATTTACCTCTTTACATACCAGGGCTTCTATCAAAACTGGATTCTCACAGGTTCTATATATGGCTCTTACAGTATATCTCCTAACAGGACTTCTGTTTTCTGTACAATCTGTTTGGGATTTTCAATTAAACTTGACGCACATTTACATTCCTACAGTGACACTGAAAGACGATAAGATTTTTCTGTTTCCTTCCGTAACTCACAGTCCGGAAAATTCTCTCTTTATCATCGACAGATGAACTTCTGACATCAGCTGGTCAGACTTACGGTCACAATAGTGTAGTGGTTGGGGAAGGTCTTTGTGGGATAGATGGGCCTCATGTAGGGTGCTGTTGTTCCGTCATTTCCTGCAACACAAATATTTCCAGTCACACTTATCAGTATGCCTGATAAGAGCATGAAAAGGCGTGGAATGAATTTCAGTGGTGACTCACGCAGCTTGTTGATAATGGGCACGTGGCTCTTGTGATCTTTGAGGTACTCTGCCCGAAAACCGTCCAAAGACACCAGGATGAGAGGAGGCTTGGAAAAACTGAGCAAGAAAAGAACAGCTGATCAAAAGAATTTCTTAAAGGACCCTCTGAAGAAAGTTTAAGAAATGGAAACAACCAGTCAGCAGGACACACTTGTGTTTCTGCAAAAGATAAATATAACACACATGAATAATATGATGTCATATTTCTGGCCTCCTTTGCTGTCTTTTAGTAGCAATTAGCAAATGGTTCATCTGATGTTGGGCTGTAAATAAGTGTCTAACCATATAGATAGCTACGTTTGAACTAATACAAGAAGTTGTATGTGGGAAAATAAAAAAGCAGATGGGAACAGGTTACTTTAAATCAATTATATGAAGATTCAGTCGTAAAAAAATGGATTAAACAACTGTAAGGATAAATTCTGTCTCTTTTTCTCTATTTATATGGGGCTTTTCCACGGTTATTGTCACAGACAGAAATGTGTTGAGAACGTGGGATTTAGCATCTCGCCTCTGGACACACGTGGTGTGGGGAGGCAGGGGGTTGAGCTCTTAACCTCGCAGTTATCAGATGACTGCTTGTGCTACAGCAGGCCCATTAAGGCCAGTCTTAGCTACAGAGTTTCTCTATTTTAAATCAGTCTACTAAGAAATGAGGAGACGACTTTTCCTACAACAAACACAGTGGGTGTGGTCTGTGATGTGGATGGTCTGAGCTGGGTGTATTTTGCACTTTTGCAGTTGGAATAGTTCCCTTATTTTCCCACAAACTCAGTGGCTTTCACAGTCGGATTGCTGTCTGTTTTCTACTGATGTGCTTTACTGAAAGTGACTCAATCTGAGAAAACAGTACTTTTGTTGTTGTTGTAAAGTCTAGATTCTTTCTTGTTTCTTCATCAGAACCCACCTGTGACTCATTACCACTGGAGACCATGTAGGATCTGACTGCCTACACATGTTGATCAGATGAGTGTTTTTTTATTCTTAACACAAACAGCTCTAAACTCTTTTCTCTTGCCATCAATTCAATGCAGTGTGACAGTTTTCCAGAGTAGTTCTGGGTAAAGTCTAATCTAACCTCTTTTGTGCTAGAGGCTTATGAATAGTTTTCACCTTCTAGTGAACCCTGTATTTGCTCTGGTGGAATTTTCTCTTTATAGTTGGTAATGCTTCCTTGCCCGCTGGAGAGTATTCTTCACTTGGCTGGAAGCTGAGAAAGAGTTTTTCTTTTCTATGGAAAGGATCACATGTAGTCTTCCGGTGCAAGTGAGGCCTCTAAAATTTCTGCTTTGGGCCAGTACATTTGATTTTTGGTCTGTATCTGTTGATTTGGACTAGCCTGTTAGGAGTAACTGTGAGCAGTCCTTCCTCCTAACTGTAGATCGTCCAATATACTATAAAAACAAGCTTAATAATAAAGAGCGAATGGCCATCCATGAAAAGGTTTACATGAGGAATTTTTTTTTTTAAAAGAGGTTCCAGACATGAACCAGCTTTACATCATCAATTCTTTAAGCAGCTTTGTTGAGAATAACCTCAAACTTGAGCTTGGAAGACATATTAATCATACAACTATGCATTCATCCTGGTGTTATTTCAACTGAAATGATTGAAATGCCTTGAGATTATATTTTTTTGTTGGGAAATTATATACAAATAAAATAAGAGTAAAATTTTATTTGATTCAGTTGAGTTAAACATTTTTACTCAAAAGATAAATATTAGGATAAAGAAAAAATTGCCAGAAAACCCAAATGACCATATTAATCTGAACCCGAACAGGTAAAACAAAATCCTATATATATAAAAATAAATATAAAACATTAAAATGTTCCTTCTTCTTTACTAAAAGAAAAAAATATTCTAAAAAGTAACAGCAATCAAAATAGTCCAAGAGTGTAAAGCCCAAACCACAGCTAAAAATACACACGTGGCTTACCACTGGAAAACAATACAAGGAAACCCAGCAGAATATGTGACAGATAAAAAGAAAAAAACGCAGACAACAGTCCTGGATCTGATATTTTCAGACCAAAAACAAGACACAGGCTTCCTTTTCATACTGTGATGCGCCTGTCTGGGGCTACTCCCTTACCAAAGCAGCAACACACTCATGTGAGTCCATCCCAGGCACACAAACAAACACTGACGCCACTCACCAGCACATGCCTGATTAGTCAGAGTCATTAGCCCAGTTTCCATAGAGACTGGTACTTTTTTTCCCAATAAAATGATGCCATTGGAAAAAACACAAGCCATGTTTTTAGGTTATTTACGCACTTCTAAAAACAGAGAGAAGTGCAGCCTAAACTGAAAGAGAGTTAGGGTTAAACCTTTTCACTTTTCTTTGATGTCATAGTTCAATTTCCACCAAGAGCTTCCAAAAGGGAATACTGGTTCCAAATGAGGATAACAGTTGTTGATACTGTGAACAGTTCCAATTTACAGCAACTAAATATGCAGAAGCATATCCCCCCAAAAAAGTAGATGAGCTGATGTCATCTATAAATTAGCTATTTGATACCTCTGATGTAATTTCCTTTTAAAATTACACAATTTTCCCACATCACAGCATAAACAGGAGTATGTCATTACCCAGGTGGACACTGTGGCTGTTGGACTTCAGCAGAGACCTCCATCCAGAGCTCCCCGCCTGCTACAGAGAAAGAAAGTTGAATGAGAAAGGTTTGATATTTTCTGCGTCCTTTATGGACTAATGTGACTGTTACACAATCTGTGCATTACTGAGTAATGGCAGCACAAACGTTAAACATTCAAATTCAATAGCTATCCCACAATATGGGTTTAAACACCCGGAAACATCAAAAAGCATCAAAACTGTGAGAAAGTAGTTTGAAGAGTGCAGACAGACTCCATCGACTGACTCCATGAACAGATGGGAGAAAAAAACATTCAGCTTTATGCCAGATTTGCTTGGAATACCTTTAAATCCAACGGAAAACATCTGGATATGGTTTTCTCAGAAACAAAACAGAATGAATGTGACTGTTTCTTTAAAAGGAGACCATGTAACATGCGATCACATTATGTTATTCTTTATCAGGTCCACACAAGTTGAATATCCTGAGCTGCAATGTGTTCATCTTTTTTTTCTTTCTTTTTTTTCTTTTTGGCAAATGTTTGAAAGCTCCCTTGGTTGATGTGGGGATAGCGCAAAAAGCTGTCACACAATGCATAATGTGATCATGTTTAATAATGTTTGGAACTTCTCTTCCAAATGCAAAGAAAGTTTAAATGTTAATGGATCCACCCTTTCCTGTTAAGGACGCTGGCAGGAAAAGTTTTTCCGGCTTTACAAAAACCCTTCCTTGAAAAACTCAAGGATGGTTGTGAGGATATAAAAAGGTGACCATAATATTTCGCATGCTGAGGAGGACTGTACTGTCCTGATATTCCTCATGCGGTGAACTTTTGGGAAGGAGTACTTCTTGGAACAAGTGGTAGATGTGTTCCCATCTGATCGAGCAAATGTGAGGTGAACTTTTGTATTGTTGTGTCTAAAAAGAAGATGTGCATCGCACAATTTCCTTTTAGGTCGACATACAGTGTGTTAGTGTTCCAAAGAGAGGTGTGGTGGTTCAACTACAACACAGGAAGACAAATCTCTCAGATTGGCTGTCCTTGGAACATGATTCATTTCAGTCTCATGCCAAGATGTCATGCTTCTTTGTATGTGTCATTCTCTGTGTTTTTTTTTTTTTAAATGTGTGTCTCAGTTCACCAAAGGTCGGTGTTGCAATGAAGCATGAGGTGAGAATAAATCCGCAAAAGGAGAGCAAACATGTTGACACAAAACCTAAAACAAACTGATTTTTTCAAGGTCTTTCCCACAGACAAGGTGACACCAACCAGGGAAACTCTGGGCCTTCTATTTCACCTTTTAAACAAAATCCCCCCTCGACCCACCTGTCAGCTGATGTGCTGACTGGACATATGACAGGAGGAGTCTTAGCGTGTTAGTGAGAGGGCCCCTCCTGGCTGCCTGGAGGCCAGCAGTGCGGTTTGGAGTCAGCGCGGGGATGCTCTGTCTCAGGAGAAAAAGCTGCTGCGTTTTGCAATAGACGGGAAAACCCGAATCTCAGGCTTTTGGACTAAACGGAGTGCGCCATTGAGATTAAAAAAAAGAGTCCCGGGCTATTTCCACTTCTTTTCATCTGTTTCCAAAGGCCACACCAAGAAAGCAACACTACGAAGGAGGCAGAGGTTCCAGCTGCCTGGCGTAGATGTGCACGAGACATAAATAAAAGTCTGGGCGAGAGAAAAAATCTGAACGTATTCTTTCCATATGGTTTTCGTGTTAGCGGGGCAGGAAAAATAAGTGAATGCCACAGCAGAGGGAGCACCCCGCCCATGAAGACAGCTGCCCACATTCACCACTGCTGCCCCAGAAAAGGAAGAGGGGTGTTTTGGCATGACTGTTTGCAACAAAGAACACACTGACGCTGCTGCCCACGTTCAACCAGAGGCTGCAAAAACATTCCTGCCTCATGGAAAAAGTGTGCGAATGACATACTTTCTAATGTCGGATAAGGAAAGCCAGAGGGGAATGTCTCCTCTTAGCAAGTCCCACACAGTCTGGGGGTTAATGTTCACCTCCGTTTCTCTCTCTTTCCCTCGCTGCCCTGTAACTTGACCCACTGTCACTGTTCCTCTAAATACTCCCAGTTTCAGGTTTCTGAGGGATCGGCAGCGGGACTCTCTCCGGCTCAAAATTAGGTGGACCTTCTGCTATCTTTAAGCTGTTTTGTAGGCAGACTTGGTTGTATTTTGCTGGGAACCCACCCACACAACCAAGTCCTTCAGTGGCAGAATGTAACCTGACCGAGTCAGACTCGCGCTGCAGTCAATGTGCTCCATTCACTGCCGCCGCTGAATTAAAGGCAAGAGAAAATGTATTAATTGATGTGGTGGGGGAGAGGAAGCAAAGATATGTTAATGCCTGCTTATGGAAGGCTACATCGTAGGGTTACTGGGTTCTCCAATAAAAGGAGAAGTAGATGTACACTGCCTGGGTTTGTTTGGTTGTTTATCTCTGAGACAAACACTAGTTCTTATCAGATTTTCCCACAAAAAGCACCAGTACATATTCTATTTTTGGTTACCGTCTTACTAATAACCCCAACAATCTGTGTGTGGGTGAGTGTAAGTTCGCATCTCTTATCAAACATCCATTTGATTTCCTTCCAACTTGGCAACTGCATTGTTGATGCTGTGAGTATGCATGGGTGCAGTTGTCTTATCTGAGGTACTACTGCCTCTGAACCCACCGCCACATGCTAATTCTTCCGGACTCTATATCTGGGAATAAAATGAAGCGGAATACGGTGTGGATTCTTTCCTGAGCTTATCCCACAAGCCAAAAATGTAAGTGTTTCACACACTGCGAGAAGACAGCCGGTCGGTAGGCAAACGTTACATGCCGGCCAGCTTGGCGCTGCATGACAAAAGCTTTGACAAATGAGAATGAAGATGTGCAACACACCCTCAAAGATTGTATTCTGTAACATGTACACACAACTACACGCATTCATCCTAACTACCAACGTGTTATTCCAACTGAAAACCTGATTGTAAAGTAAGTTTGTATTAGTGTAGTCTTTAGTTGTTATGTTTACTCATTTTTTTAAATCTGTTAGACAGTGGTCTATGTTTTCTTTTGTTCCAACTTTCCTCCAAGGGTGATCTTCATATTTCCTAATCCAGTCATTAGCTTCTGTGTTCGGTCTGCCTGAGCTGCAATCATCTGTCATCACTTTCCCCACAGTCCTTCAGATGAAGTCAAGTTTGTCTTTCTTTGGTTTTTGTTTAACAAGGAGGTTTTAGTGCTTCAGCTCAGCTTTAAAAAAAATCAAGTCTGGTTCTTTCAGCCTCCAGTCCGCATTTTGAGCCTTTGTTTGCCACCATCTACCAAAAATGCGGCCTTGGAAGAGCAGTAAGGTACAACGATAGCACTGTTACATTATGCCCAACTGATGTAACAAAAGGTCTGAAAACTGGAAGTCATTAAGTAAAACTTACCTCTCTCAGCAGCGCCCATTCTCACTGAAATAACCACAGCCAAGAGGATGACCAGTAAGCACAGCAGCAGAACCTAAATGCCAGAAAGCAAATGGTTGTCTGATACAAGGAATAAAATGGTTTATCAATCATAGTTTGTCAAACATAGCCAAGAATGTTTATTTTGAGCTGAGAGGAAACCAAATGTAAAACTCTTCAAGAGCCATCACCACAATGAATGTTCCAAATAATTTATTTTTGGCATAATCAAAGATTTGCTACCACAGTGTCTGTCTATCTTCAAACTTAATGTAAAGCAGCCAAAGATTTAAAAAGAAAAATATTTGGAATGACATTGTGAGGAAGATTGCTTTGGCAAAAATTCAGTTTCCAGCCGTTGTCCAGAGACGTTGTCAGTTGGATGCCTTTGTAACCAAAAATATTGTCGCGAACTCTCCGCTGACCAGAGGCATAAATCACCTCCTTCTGTAAATACAACCGAACATATGCTGTAAATACACTTCCACGCTTGAAGCATCAGCTCTGGGGAGGACAGCGCTGGTTGTTCGGGTCACCACTTCAGTTAGTTCCACACTGAAGGCCTCTCAATGTTCAACTGCTGGATAGATTATTGCCAGAATGAGTACATGCATTCCTGGTCCCTTTGGGATGAATGGTTTTGTTAAAAATGTGAATCGGAGCCTTTTACAATTGAACACATCTTTTTTTTTTTTTTCCAGCTGCTGAGTTTATATCTGCTGGAATAGCAGCGAAGGGTTTGTAATTAGACAGGCATTTCAAAGAAATCTGAATCTGTTGGGTTGGGATGGGGGGGCTTGTTCAGCCGTGTTGTAAACAACCGCAACGCCTACAGCAAGCTTTAGTGGTTATTGAGGTTGTTTACTTATCACGTAGTCTAAAATAGTTTGGGAGTTTCTGTGTCGCCAGATTTAAATTTGTTTTGTGACGCCCTTTGTTACAGTTTACTACAGATCCCATGTGCCCCTGAGGGACAGGATCCATGATTTGTGCAGACATTTTTTAATCCCTTTGATTGGAAAGTCAAATTCAGAGTTCCTGAAAAAGATTAACTTAATCTGCACAAATCTGTCCATTTTGCTCTGTTCCTCTTATTTCTCATTTTGTTCAAACAAACCTCAACATGTTTTTGTCCATTATCTTCTCGACATGCTGGCTGTAAATGAAAAAAACAGCAAAAGGAAAATCTGAAGTAAGCCAATGTTTGACTTTTAGACACAGACTTAGAATAATCCCCAAATTCAACTGTGTTCCAGACTTTGTTCCATTGGTGACCTTCTTTAAAAAGTAATTTGGCAGTTTGTGACAGTTTACCTGCTTTGAGACAAAAATAATGCCTGGTATCCTAACCTGTCTGCTCCTACTCTGCAAGAAAGCCGTGGTACTGCCCTGTTACGTCTCAAAAAGCAGGGCTGTGGGAACCATCAACCACAAGTAATCCGCTTACTGCGATTCACACACACAGAATTGGCATTCCTACACAGTTATGAAAATGTGCTATTTGTGCAAGGTGTCTGGGTACTTCTTTTCATCAGTCACAGGCGGATTGACAGGAAACCTGGATGCACTTTTCAGGAGACCTGATATATAATCATCGTAGGTCGTGAAAGGAGACAGTCTGTCTGGTGCAAACCTACGAGTCTGACTCAGAAATAAACTTTACTACAGCAGGTCATCACAGCTCTCTGCCTCTACGTGCGACGTGAAAACTAAATGGCGCAACTGATGTTTGAAGTCTCCTTCAAACATCACACAAACACACAAACAGGCCCACTAGAGAGATCAAAAGTCAGAAAAGGTTTAATGAGTAACCCTTGTGCTGCCAAAAAACCCCAAATGCTGCTATTTGTTTTTCCTAGAAGGATGGATTGCAATTATTCTTTTTTAAAAGATCTCTAAGCACGCTGAGGTGTAAAATGTTTAATTACTGACAGACGTGCTGTGGTGGAGCATAGCATTGTCTAGACTTTGGCTCTGGTGTGTCACATCAATGCCAACCAGACTACAGCTGGTTCCCGTGGGTTCCACATTCACTTTTTTCCGGAAGAGTTTGAAATAGAAGTGAACGGTCAGATAGTTTTGAGTTTAATTACGCTCAAATTTCTTTTTCAAACTTGCCATTTGGCCAAATAAATCCATTTGTTACTTTTGAACTGCAAGAACTGAGACCACAGCAACCGGAAAATACCAAATCAATTTCTTTAGAATTAAATGAGTAACTGTATGATTTTACACTCCACTCAGAACAATAATCAAAGTTTCCGCTTTATTAGATGTTCCCTCTATGTTAACAATACGGCTATGGGATATACAAAAAAGACTTGCTGGAAGGTCCAATCCCATTCCAGATGTTTCATGTCTATGATCAGTCAACTTTGTGTTGTTTTTCAGCCAGCAAACACACATGGTTGTTGCTTCTTCCCAGATAACATCATGGTGACTAATGTATACGAACCAGGACTTGGAAGAGTGCCACCTCTTCATGGATTCATCAAATAAGAATTAATCAAACTTGCAACATGAACTAGGATCAAACATTTTCATGACCATCGCGTTTGAAAACTGAAGCGTGGGTTGTTTCCTCTCCATGTGTCATTTAAAGCGAGTGAATAACATGTTTTAGAATGCTGTTTAGAATAAAGGCAATGATGTTCCTCATAGTCATCACATACGTGTCGTATCTTTTTCCAGCAACCCAACAAGCATCAACAAGAGCACAAACTACGGTAGAGCAAGACTGTGTTGAAGATCTTCAGGCGAAGCATCCAAGTATATCCAAGTAAACGCAGCGTGGTGGACAGTCCTGATTTACGGCTACAACTGTTGGTCATGTCTACCTGCTGAGACAGGTTGGCCTCTGTCTCTTTGCACTGAGGTGAAAACATTGAGTTTCCAGGTTCCACTCTGCCAGCACCCGGAGTCTCAGCTGTGTGACAGCTGTGGATTAATGAGGGTGAGAGCAAACAGCGTCAAAATGCAGACGTGAGGCCGTGGTTTTTGATTGCTGCTTTTGCTCAGAGTGAATTCTGTTTCAGGAGCTCGCCAAGACATGTTTTCAATTATTGAATACGTTGACGAAATGAAAACGTCCAAAGTGCCAATGTTTTGTGTTTGGCTGCAAGCCTTTGGCAGAAAGTTTTTAATTGATCTATCCTAAAGACTCAGAACCAAGATGTGTTTAATGCTTGCTGTGGGAAAAATGCTATCAATCTAATAAATCTGATAAACTGCAGTTGTTTATCCTTCCAGCACCATAATCAAATTTCATACATGGATTAAACAAGTTTGGCTTAAAGTCCTTAATAAAGCTGAAAGAAAAAGTTTTGGTTTGACTCAGAAAGTGTGATATTTAACACAGCAGGGATTTTCAAATGCTGCCAGCAGAATGAAATCTACAACCAAGAGGAGTTCCCTGACAGCTTTTAATCCCAGATAACCTACCCCAATAGTGATTTTACTGTAGTAGATCCGTTTCTTTCTCCGCTCAGCATTGCTCCTCTGACCCTCCAGATCTGATCGTCCGAATATAGACGCAGCCTGTCCGGCTGACAGCTCCTCTGCTTTGGCCGCTTCCATGCTGCAGGACGCACAAACCCCCCTGCCAGTGTTTTCCAGGAGAGACTGAGAAGCATGCAGGAGATTCCTGGTGAGGAGCAGAGTATGAACCTCCACTCAACTGTAGCGCCGCCTTTTTTTGCCTTCTTTTTTTTTTTTTGACGTCTTGAAGTTTTAAAAGCAGCAGCTCTGGCAGAGGCCCGGCTGATGTGGAGGCATGGAAGGGGCTGCAAGTGCGCACTGACTAAAACGGAAAAGTTCTCCAGTCTCTGGCACTGCGGTTCATTTCTTCGTGGGGTCTTTTCGACTAAAAGAAAATCCAACTTTAAACAAGCTCTCGCCTAATCTCGGAGATTATCACAGTGAATCGCGACTGGGTAACCCAGGCGTGCCAAATGGCTTTTAAATCCCCTGGCAGGAGGCTCGACTTGCGGGTTTTTAGGGGACAAGAGAGCAGCTGTCGCCACCCTGTGGTCAAACTGAGGCTGTTTGAAATGCCCGTGTTGCGCAGAATACTCAATACAAAGCTTCTTATTTACCTTTTTATATTCAGCCTCCAGAATGTTTATGCAGCTGCTTAATTTGGATGCTTAGGTCCTGCATTTGATAAGGGAAAAGTGGGCTGATATTCATTTATATTAAGAAAATCTTTCCTCTCCTCTTCGGTACAGTGAGACATCCCAAATTGGGGAACAAAGATAGAAGCAAAATATGACATCCATTAAAACTTCCATTTTGAGATTCTGCAAATAAAATAAAATAGATGCTTTTGGACAAGTCTGGGCAGAATCCCCCTGACTGTTTTATGAGCTCCATTTCACTCTCTGTTTGCTAAATCTTTAAAACCGCTCTGTAATCCTGGCAGCTTTGGCCAATCCAACCAGAACGGGGAAACTCCAGAACATTTACTTCTAATCCTAATGAAGCAAAGTTCCCACCTTTGTTCTCTACGTTTTGTTTTTCCCTGTTTGTTGTCTGTTGTCAGGTCCCTTCTCCAGGAGTTTCCATCTTAACAGAGCAGTCTGTGAATTCGAAATCTGACATCAGATACTATGTGTTGAACATATTTAGACTTTCTGAGTCAAACAAGTCAAACACATCATCATTTCCTATTAGCTTCCTACCGTCACCACATTCTTAAAGTTTTGTTCTTAAACAGCGGGCGAGCTTTCTAAATTCTGCTCTGTTCCGGTCTGGCTCTGGTTTCTATCCTCTGTAGCTGTAAATGTGTCATCTATGACACATCTGTCCCATCCACTGAGCAAAAATGACAAAACTCAGAAGGAACTCGGTGCAAATGACTTGCGTGTGTGGGAGTATTAGTCCTTTATGAATATGTAATGCAGAAATGTGTGCGAAAGAATCCACAAGATGGTGGTGTTGCAGCACTTCTCATTTTGCATCCTGTTGCAAGAAATGTTTTTCTGTAATGAAAAACAGAGCTGGATCACATGATAGTCATCCCGATCCATGAAGACTTGCATATATTTGGGATCTGTGATGTCCAGTTTTCTTCTGAGTGGGGCAGTGTCCTGTGGAGTGACAACAGAGAACACATGTGGCCGGTACCCCTGACCTCTGCGTATGCCTTGCACACGTAAAACGCTCAGAGTCACATGTTGTCAGTCTCTGTTTATTCTCGTCCCTCAGAGCTTGTGAGCATGCGTATGCAGGCTTATTGCAGTACATGATTCTCACGTTGTGTTACATTCACAGCTAAAATGTGTGTGCACGTCAGAGCCGGAGATTTTTTGTTTGTTACTATGTGTGTGTGTGTGTGTGTGTATGTACTGAATGCCTCTCAGCAGTGTCTCCCTACAGCTGTCCTGACCCCTGCAGGACATTACAACATGACCTTTAATGTTGACCTACACATGTGGCACTTACTGTCAATTTACATTTACATGAGAAAGTCACAAAAAACGGAACTGCAAAGAAACAGGAATTAACACTAATTTGCTGCATTATTAGATTTTGAAGCTTAAAGTAAAACCAAACTATTTTCTCCATAGTATAAAAAAATGTAATTACATTGAGTATGACTGCTGTACATTTTGATCAGGTGAAGCCAGACGCACACAGAAAATTGACACAAGTCCCACATAAAGAGATGCCTTTCTTCATCACATCTGCACCAAAAGTCTGGGACTGATTAAACATTTCAAAGCATCTGGCACCACTCCCAGACAGTCGGAGTGGCTTTAACCCAGACCCAGCCTTGATTTATAAATAATACATCAGTGAGGACCGGTGGTACGTGTGCTTAAAACACATCCTCCCCTTGAGATGTACGGCAGGCACTTGTAAATCCACTGTGAATTATTTATTCAGTGCGGCTCATCCTTTTGCACAGTACATTTAGGGGCTGCTGTCTTTTCAGACGTGCGTATCACTGATTACCTGTCAGCCAGGATTTGCTGTCTGTAGCCGGCTGTTTGCTTTGTCATGAAATAATGAACACTGTTCAATTATTTTCATTCTCGCAACTGGGAAAATTGGCAATGCCCAGACACAGACTCAAACGTTGATGTGCTGTATGTCACATCGCCAGCTGAGCTGATTATATAAAGACAGATGGCTTTTTATTGTTATTAACTACAAAGATATTTAGTTTTCCATTGCAATGCATTGCTGTGTATTACACAGACTGCTTTTGCTAGAAAATGTATACATGATTTAATTTATGTTACCTTGTCATGAATATTAATCACTTCATTACTGTGATAGTATTACTACTGCTACAGTATGATTTGTATGAAATCTACAAATACCAACAAGAGTTTTGCAGTGGAATGGAGGCAAGAGGTGGGGCACATCGTGGGGTTAACAAAAGGAGATTAAGTTATCCTGACTCATTCCTGTGGTTAGTTTAGAATTTGACCCAATGTGAGCTAAACTGTTTTCAGTAATTAGAAAAATTAGGGAATCCCTCATAAAAAAAAAACGCAAAAAAGGTCAGTCACAGAAAAGTTTAAATGGAATTACAGCAGCAGCAAAGACTGCATGATAAAGTGTGTCACACACAGTTTGATTTCCCTGTATTTCACTGTATATTTAATGATTCTTTTTTGTTATTTTTTTTCTAATTCACTCATGCAGCATTTAATTGTTACTTTTAAATCATGTCAGTCACCTGAGAGGTGACTTATCATCACAACTTATCATCCTCTGGCAAAAAACTCAATTGAACTATTTATGCCCGTCTTCTGCAGCTTGACTTCATGCTTCATCATTTCTAATTCGAAAGTGTTATTAACCTAACTAACCTATCTAACATATCCACTTAAGATGTTAAAGATGAGCAGGTAACAGATAATGAAGATGCCTCATAGTGCTCTATTGGGCACAATTTCTTGACATTATTCAGCTATGCTTCTAATTTAGCAACAGATGTCAAAATACAAGATATATGTTTTGTTTATTCATTTTTCGCATGTTTTGTGCAAATGGAGTATAAATGTTGCCCATGTGCCATCCCAAAGACAATATGTTTAACCTTCATATACAGTATAGGCTGCTCTTTTTTTCAGGGCTAAAAACCCCCAAAATAAATAGACAACTGCAGTGGGTGCCATGTACAGTAGGTAGTGAATATTCAACGTGTGTATTGGACATACCATAACAGACAGCAGTGCACACACGGCTGTCATGGGCCTGTGGAGGCGTTTAGGTAAGTGTCTGCCGATGGAGGAAATTCTGTCATCTGGACCGTCAACTCTGATAAAAAATAAAATCTAACCTTATTTTACAACGTGGGCCAGCCACCCTCTGTGGTCTCCACATCGTATCACAGGTCAAGTTTTCTGTTGTTTTTCTTAGCTCTCCACATTTCAGAGACTTTGTTGTTGCTGGAATGCAATCAAAAGAAGCAGTATCACAAATTTTCCAAAGGATTTTTCGTCATTATGCTGTCTCCCATGTCAGTGTGTGTGTTTGTGTATGTCAGGATAAAAAAAGGGACCATTTTCATGGGAGAAATAAAACAAACGCACAGTTTCATCAATCAGTCTGTTGAATAAGAGGGCTGCAATTAGTCATGAATAACACAATGAAAGTTGTGTAACGCCTGGTGAGGAGAAAAGACAATTAATCAAAGCATTAACTGAGACTTAGTCCCATCAGCAGGTCATTGTATGTTCAAAAGGTAAAGAGCACTTAAAACCCAGCATCCAGTGGAAAATGTCACTGTTCAACATTACCAATTTTGTGTTTATGTTTCAGTTAACGCAACCACTATTCTTATTGTATTAGTCTTTAATGTTTTTCTGCTTTTTAACAAACAAACTCATAACTTTATTTATTCATTTATGGCATTGTCAGACAGAATGAACATATAACCCAAACAATCAAATCTTCTGAATCATTTCTCACAGCAAAATTAATACATATACAAAGAATCCTTACATTTAAAAGAAAACTATACAAGAAAGCCACAGATTAAGTCCCTCCATCCATTTTCTGTACCTGCTTTATATAATTTGGACAAGTCAGGTCATTGCAAACCACCACGAGTAGTCTCGAGTAGTCTCCTGTTGCAATATTGAGTTCTGAATTATTGTATATTTAAAGTTTATCTTCAAATAGCAATTGATAATAATCAGGGGAAACATTAACAGCCATATCCCTTTATGTCAAAATGTCGCCTGGAGTGACACAAGGCTACAGCGGAAACAAAACCTTATACATTGTTAAAATTGATCAATAAAAAGTCAGACCATCAATAACTGAAGCCCCAGAGTCTCTTTTAACTTTGTGAACATTTTTCTACTTTATCCATTTTTTATGATTAATTTCAAATATATTAGCCTTGGATTTTGGAGAGGGAATATTTTTAGAGCCCTGTTTTGAAACTGAAATCCACACATTAGTAAAAATGGAATACAAGTTGCACTGTCACAGATCTCTATGTTCAGAGGAATTTTTTCAGTATGATATGAATTAGGTTTCTTCTATTAATTATTTCAAACTGCACACTGAATAATAATTTAAGAAAGTTATGATCACTCACATGCAGTCATATTCGAATCTGCTCATTCCTGGAGACCTCCTGCTGTGTTCATTTGTGCCTGATTTATAAATACATCCATGGTGCTGTGTGTTATCGATCCATTTTAAGAGCCGACAAGTGACCTTTACGACTTTAGTGTTAATGAGGTTCACGTTGTAAGTGTTTACCATGTATGTATGGGAGGAGAATCTAGTCACGTGGTGATTAATCATAGCAGAAATATTCATATAAAGAGACAAGTATTATGTAACAACACAGGACATGTGACAAGTTCCATTAGAGCTGATGGTGATGTTGTGGGCAGCCGGGGTTACTGCTGAGGAGGGACATACGGCGGGGTGACATCACGTGTTTGAGCATATGTTTAGGAAGTGTTTCCTTCGAGTAGCCAATTAAAGACATGTTTTTTGTGAATTAATCAAAAGCTTTTTTTTTTTTAATTGGTCATCAATGCAGATATCTTTTAAAGTGCAGTTGTCAAAGAACCTGCCTCTCCAGTTCTCCTCTGAGTTGTTTTACTAAGTCTAGTCACAATGGTAAAATTATGGGCTACTATGTGAGCAAAATGGGTAAAAAGATGGTTTCTTTCTTTAAAAATTGTTGGCTTGTCTCAAGGAGACCTTGAGACTTTGACTATTCTGGGAAATTTGCCTTGAAACTGTCACAGTTATGTGCCATGACTGAAAATACACTGAAATTAAATTCATGCAAGAACTGCTGGATATTTTAAGAATTCTCTTCAGAATTTTGTCATTTTGTAATCTAATAATTAACTGACAAATCAAGCCAATAATCTGCACCTGAGACATTATCAATACTGAAATCTTTCATTTAGTTGTGCAAAAATTCTTTTAGAAGCCATTAAAGTCCAGTTAATGGAAACCTGGTTTTCATACGAGCCAATTTCATGCATCATTATTACACATTTGACCAGAGCCTGTCTGTGCTGCAGAACACGTGACCACCTGTAACACCGCCCCAAAAGGTTTACAGGTCAAAGGTCAAGACACATGACCCAGAACCTCTTGATCAGCCAAGCATTCCTACTTCTAAATAATCCAAAATGTGTATCATAAGATATTGTGCATCGCCTCACATCACGCTGCAGAGCAGCAGCACAGGTGCTCCTCCCTCACTGGGGGGCCACTGCCCTGATAAACAGATTCACCCCTAATTGGTAGGATGTTTGGAATAATTAGTAAATGACAGCAGGAGCAGCGGCAATGTCACAAAGGCAGAGCCAATGATGGGAAAATGAAAGAGTCTAATTGAATGTCAGTGGGAAGCTGTGGGCCACGTTGAACTGCATGTAATGAGATGTGGGCTGCTAAAGGGCACCCCTCCCAAGATGCTTTTAGGGTGTAGCGGGGAGGTGGGGGTGGAATCCGGGGATGGGATTGCTCCTGTCTCCATGGCATTGCCCTTAATAATGTCCTCATGGAAAGGCGTTATGTAATGTGTTCTCCAGTAAAGTTTAGTCATCGCCATGCACCCTAAGCCCTGGCGACAAGTTCAAAAGCTAGCTCAGTGTTGTGTGCGTGTAAGACTTGTTGTCTGTGTGTTTTCTGAGATGTCTGATGTATGAGAGCAACAACTGCAGTGATGTTCACCTGGGTGTTACTGTGCACTGTTGCATTGTTTTACCAGTTCGTCCAGCACTTATTTTTACATTTTTGACTGTTTCAATTCACAATATTCTAACAGGAAACTGGTAAATGGAGCAAATCATGTCACAAAGACTCATCAGGTGTGGAAAAAATAGTGAAAAGTTCTACTTGAATATATTGTAGGTGCATTCAGACGTTCGGAATAAGTTTGTGACAGCATACCTAGGCAAACAAATATAATACAGTACAACAGAATTTGAAACCATGCAATAGAGTGCCAGATAGTACTACTCAATTGTCATTTCAGAATGTATTTCATTTTTTATTTCCAACCCTCTCTACAATCTATTTTATTCTTGTTATACATAGGAATTCAGCTGCTTCACAGTTTGCCCCCATTTTGGTTCTTTTCAATATATTTTTGTGAGAAAGAGATGCCAAAGCCATTTCATTGGCAGAGCTATGCTGCTGAAATACACGCATCACATGGTCTGGCAGTGTGTTACTGAAATGAGCAGAGTAACTGTGGCTTTCACTCATGTGTATGTAACCCATGTCATTTCCAATACTGAACTTCATAGGTTTTTTTTAAACTGTGCTAACTCTCATAGAAAGTCATGGAACTTTTTCCTTTGGTGTCACCTTTTGTAGTCGGTGACCTGCCTGCATCAGTTGTTTCTGCCACTAAACGTCCTGCTAAGTGCTCCTGGATTATCTGACTTGTAGCTATGTGTCTTTATGCATTACAGATGACGTATTTCAAAGAGCCAAAGGCCTATTCATTGGAGGTGGGATTCACATGTAAGTCAGTTTAGACAAATGTGTAAAAGGGGAATAACGTGTAAATGTTTTCTATTTCTTACTTGCTGCAGATAGTAAGAAAGAATTCTTAAAAGCACATGCATGATTTCAGCCACCGGATATGAAAAAATCTGCATACATACCATTCTTTCTCAATGCTGCTGTTAAGAAATGTATCAGTGTTCTTTTTGGAGGCTTCTTGAATTAATACACTTGATCAAATCAAATAAAAATCTCCCAAAGTCTAAAGTTTAGACTTTGCAGCCTTTCCAAAATCGCAGTAATGAGGGTCCGGGCTGGATGGCCTGTCTGCTCGGCCAGAGGTCAGACTGCCATCAAAAAGATTTTTTGATGGGCCTGTGACTTCATAAAGTGCTTGAACTCTCGTGGGTGTATCTATGATTGTACAGTGAAGGAAATAACTATCAGCCTAAAACTGAAAAAAGCCCTGAAGGTCTGCAAGATTTGACAGCTGAGACTGATTTTTTTTTTAATCCCAAAAGCCAAAAATAACAGCAAAATGGAGCATCATATTAGAGACTGTTTTTATTTCTGTCATTCTGTCAATTAAGTCAACGATTTTTATTTATATATGTATTTCTTTTTCACCATCTTGTTGCATCTTGTGATTCACAGTATCATTAATTATCCACTATTTGTCTAGAAAATCCCTAAGTAGACCTTAGACCACCAGACCAAAATGTTGTTCCAAAATTCTTTTAGAGCCACCTTGTGGTCATTCCATGAATTTCCCACCTTGGACACTGTTGACACCATTTCCAGGCAAGAATGTCCCAAAGGACCTCTTTCCTGGCTGTATGAGTCAGTTGTGATGCTTAAAACTCTGCAGTATTTCTCTTTTCCCCCCACTTTTTTTAACCATATTTCTGAGACCCATAACAAAGACGAAAACGAAAATAATGACCATTAGTCCATGTGATTGCTTTTATATTAAATACTGAATTTTGAATGGACGAAGTACAAAGTTTCATGAATTAATCTCCGTATTGATAGGTCGAGGCTCACTGCACTTCATTATGTGAAGGGAGGATTTGTGCAGGCTCAGTCACAGTTGACTTCACTGACCTGTTTATTGAGTTATTTTTGGCCTGGCTCATAGAGAGGAACTTCAGATTAGCCAAGATTTATCAGTAGACAATGGAAACAGTGAGGTACAGTACAGATTTTTGTCACAGGTTGGTTGATGTATGGTCTACAAAACATCAGAGCAGGAATAATTAGTTATTTATAAGAAATTTGCTCAAGGAGGAGTGAATAATGTAGCTCAAAAGCCAAACAAACTCTTTCAGAAGCATTTTTGTGCACAGAAACGAGAAATTGTTTTTATTTATGATGATAAAAATGACAGCATTGAGGAGTGAACCAAAGTACCGTCAGAGCAATCTGACGAAACTGTTTCTAGATCTCAAAATGACGCAAAACACGTCAGGGAACTGCTTACTGGAAACCAGTGACTCTACAGGTCATCAAATTTGGCTTCACTTAAACTTTCACTTGACATTTCTTTTCCTGCGTCATCATCATTCGGCTTTCTATCTCGGCTTAAAAAAATATTAAGCTGCTGACACAAACTTGTTGTGTTGACAGTTACATAAGGAATTTGTTAACGGGGCAGAAAACCTCCATCAATGTTTTATGTGCTGTCAAATTACATGAGATCAAAGTATGGACATCTGAGTTTCCTTTAGACCAAAGTAACAGCTGGGGTCTGTAGGACTTTTAGAGTGAGTCCTGTTGATGCATTAGAATCATCTGACCATACACATGAGTGACTGAAAAGAGAATTTTGACCCTCAGCTGCCACGATGAAGCGGGTCAGTGGTCAGCAAAACAAAACTGCAAAGCTGTACGCGAAGTCTTGCAGGAGTTCACATGAGTTATTCCAAAAATAAAATATTTTCATGTTCCACCGGAATAAAAAAAAAAGTGTGCAATGCTGTTTTAAGCATTGATATACAGTGAGGTTGAAATATATTTTGTATGGTTAAGCCTTTGAGTTCATGACTATTTCCTTGATTAATCAGTTAAAATTGCAGTGAATGCTTATCAAATGGGCCTAAAGCCTCATGTGATACATTAAAGCACATTGAATAGAAAAATATTACTAAAACTGATTTTTAATTTTTTCATGCACAGCCCCAGTGTTGTCCATGTGCTGCTGGTCACCTCGTCAGACACACAACCCTTCAGTCACAAACACTGTGGTCTGTTTGTGAGATGGTCAACAGTCCAGGTGGTCGTAGAGGCATCCGCCTGTATTTTCTGCAGCCTCTTATGCATCAGTGCAGGCTGAATAGTCTTGAAAGCACTGGTGTAATCAAACAAGGTAACCCTCCCTCCCTTTGGTGCTTTGTCTAGATGGAAATGGGCATTGTTGAATACTGCTATTGGACTGCTCGGTTTAAAAAAAAAAGAAAGTCAGATATAAAAAAGTGATGTTCATTGGAGACAGCACAGGAAGAATTTAAACAACTCCAAATTTAACTCACACAATTGTGCCCAACAGAGACTGCCCTCATTCAAGGTCTGTAAGTAGCTTAGCTAGCTAGGGTGAGGGTTAGCATGATTTAAGAGGGGAGTTCAAGTACTTAAAAAGAATTTAAAACCATTTAAGAATTCCTAAAGACGAAAAGCACTTCAAACATTCTTTATTATATCTGATCATATCTTATCTTAAAATCATCATCAAAAAAACCCACAGAAAATGGCACAGAAATCCACAACACATCATCCTTAGTACAATAAAAGAAATTAATGAATTAACTGAACACAAAATGTACAAAGCGAATATTGATACATCATACTGATATAAATGGGTGCACACAGTGGACTACAGCAAGTAATATATGAATCATTCTAAACTTTCAAATCATTAAGGACTACATTTCCCTGGAGGGCTTTTAAATAGCAAAGAGCTCTTGTATTACTAATAGAATATGTCAAGTTGACGGATGACGTTTCATTGCACACCTTCTAATTTAACTAATGCTAGGACTAAAATCATTATAACAATAAGTCATGAATGATATTTTACTTTCTTGTCTGGCTATTTGTCTTCTCCCTCAGCATTTAGAATTCGGGAAACTTCATCACCATAATGCATAAAAAATAGTCACAAATCCCTTTGAACTCCACCATGTTGCATTCAACCACTAAATACTTCCCAAAAATCTTAATGACATATTCATGTAAAACTCTTTATGATGACTTTTCAATATTAAACTTTGCAAAGTGCAGCAGTAGTTTATTATTGATACATGGGAGTGGATATACATTTGGAGGCTCAGCTTGATAACGATCTCAGACAGCCTCTCACAAGGAGTAGTTTTTGCTACTTTTACTCCCTCACATCTCTCAGAAAATGCCGATGCCCTAGTGCTGATAGCAGTAATTGCTCTCGATAAGTCACCCCTCGTTATATAAGTTCGAAACTTTCGTGGGAAAGGAGATTAAAAAAAACGGGATGCATGCATGCCTTGAAGGGGAGGACGCTGGAAGAGGAGGTGTGTGTGAGGGAGGGGTGGTGCTGAATGAACAGCTCCCCTCCGCTCATAAAAATAATCAGAGCTCCTCTGCTCCCTCAGAGCAGCCACAGCCATGAACCAGCAGCCCAGCTCCCCGTCCTCCAGCCCCGCGCAGACCCTCCACCCGCGCCCCTGACAAACACACGCCGCCGCCGGGAACCATGAAGAGGCAAAACGTGCGGACCCTGGCCCTCATCGTCTGCACCTTCACATACCTGATCGTCGGGGCCGCGATCTTCGACGCGCTGGAATCCCAGGAGGAGACGTCCCAGAGGAGGGAGCTGGACCTGAGGAAAGCCGAGCTCCTCCAGACTTTCAACCTGTCCGCGGAGGACTTCGAGAGGCTGGAGAAGGTGGTGCTGGAGCTGAAGCCGCACAAAGCCGGGGTGCAGTGGAAATTCACCGGCTCCTTTTATTTCGCCATTACTGTGATCACGACCATAGGTAAGAAAAGCGAGCAAGAGAGTTTTGTATCAAGTTGCAAAAGAGTTGTAATTGCACTTCAGTGAGCTTTGTTTTCATCGAGCACCCCCACATGGAAGCTGTTCTTTCTCTGTTGTCAGACGCTCTTATCGGTGGATCTTAATTTCATGACGTACCTGTTGCACTTTCACTTGATTACATTGGTTGCATCATTAGAAATCATCATTACTCAAACCAACTAACTTCTCTGCTCTCAAGCTGACGTTGATAATAGGGATGCTCCGGTTAAGGTGCCTGATCCTGCTCCAAAATCCCCCACCAGCTCCTTGGCAACTTTACTAAAAAAGTGTGTGTACAAATGTTATGTAATAAGTCATTATTAACTTTATTTTCGTTAGTCTCTTATTGGATAATACGTGCAAGACCAAAATTTTGGTTGGCCGAAATGTATCATATTTTGATTTATAGCTTTACCATTATGGACACTATTTTCTGTTTCATCAAAGTTCCAAAAAACAACAACATCCCAATGCAGATTTAAAAGGAGCATCAGAAAGCTTCTGCCACTGAGGTCACCAGCATAAAGGTGCAAAACTCTTGGAATTGATTTTCCTTACCCAGGAGCCCCACTAGATAAGATGCTGCAGAGACAGCAGGTCATCTTGTAACAAGCCTAAAAAACAGAGAACAGACAGCAAAAGATAAATCTCCTTTCCTGTCACTGACATTTAAACCTTGACATTTAAAAGCCCTTTTCTTGGAATCGTGAAACATAAAATCACCCCAATTGGAAAAAATAGGAACCATCCAAAGGCAGAAAAACATCTAATCATAACATGACAGTTTAGAGATGGAGTAAATGTACCACAAGTGCATTGTTTCCGGAAACCTAAACATTCTGTTTGATTGCTGTGTTTTGTTCGCTGAAATGTGTTTCTGGTGCCGTTCTGAACCACGGGGCCAAGCTTTCAAAAGAATGGCACTTTGTTCCGGCAGGAACATCATCTGTGCTGGTCGCAACTCCCTCCAGTGACGACCATTCAGCAGTTTATGACAGGGGAAGCGTTTGTTTCTTTAGCTCCAAGATTGCTCTTCAATGTTCATTCTGTTTTTACTTATATTTAGAAAACTGACTGGAATCAATAATAACTCTATAACTTGATTTGAATGAGAGCAATTCAATAATTTCATTCAAATAAAGCTAAAAGTCTTACTCTTTGAAAATTCTCCTCTCTATTAAGACTGTTTTTAAAAGATATTCTCTATCTGAGTCTGCCCTCCTGACTGGTACATGTTGCTTGTGACCTGTGACTTGTAACCTTATCAGATGTGGACAGCTAATTGCACACTAACCCAACCCCGGGTGCCTGTAGCCGCATTCTGTAATTGTGAGCCTCGAGGACGCTACAAACACAGTGATTGGCGTTTCAGCCTGCCATTAAGTATTAATGACAACACCAGAGCCTCACAGTTCCACAGCGCTCCTGGCACACTACATTACCAGTGGAGATACTCTATTGGTTACACAATATCAAGCAGCCGTGACTGATAACGGAGTCCATATTCTCTGGCATAATATGGCAGTGAAACCTAATTTGTTATATCAAATTTTAAAAAGGCTTTTTTATTTTCCTGACATGTCCCAGAGAGCAGCCAACGTGTGTCATGCGGCAGGATTCGAAAAGCGCTACTAATAATTCAACAGAAGTGAGGAAGGGAGGAGAAACCTCAATCAGTAATCAGCCACTTTCCCCAGAATGAAAGGCAAAGAGCAGGGTGGCCACTTAGTCACCGTCATCAGGAAAGCGATTGAGGCGATGTGAGGGGAGAGCGTTGGTGAACTGGGTACGCTCACACACAGGGGCTTTGGGGGCTCTACATCACATCCAGCCTCCTCCCACATTCACCCACGTCCAGGGGTGAATTGCTTTGTCATTGCCCTGACTGTTTATAGCATGTGGAGGACAAATTCAAAACGCACACACTGTGTAAAAAATAAGACATGTCTCCAGTCGTTGATGTTGTCTAATGTGCTTTGTGACGAGCAATTAGGTCAGCGACGTGCGGTTGTGCGACGGTAGCAGTCGTGGTGGTCCACGGGCACCTGCCTGTGTTCATTACGTGTGTTGACTTACAGTAAAGATGTCTTTGTGTTACAGGGAATTTGATATCCCGCTGGGTTTACACATGTTTCTCATACTACACATATATATTTCTTATGTTTTGTAGCATCGAATTTCATGCCAATCAAGTTTAACTACAAACTGTCATCATGTACTTTGCCTGTGAACAGCTTTAGTGTCATTGTGTGATATGATCTCATTTTCTGTTGGGTATATGAATAGAAAATGCGAGGACTGCCACATATTGGGCCGTGTAGCTCCCCCTTATGCTATGTTGATTGCTTCAACCAATTAGAGCATGGATTTTACACCTTCAGGAGTCAGTGCTTCTCTTAATTTGTATGATCAGGGGCCTTTAAGGTATCTCTTTTGTCTATCTGAAGTTTATTTCATGGTTTAGCTTTGGTAGTATTTCTGTCTCTCAGTTTACGTCCTGTTTCACAGGACAGGTCTTTGTTTACTGAGTCCCACATGTGCCATGTTATACAATACTACCTGGTTTCGTCTGCTTACTTCTCTTGAATGTTTTTTTTTTGTATTTAGTTTCAAGCATTACACAACCATTACAGTTATTTCTGAAGTAAATATTATATGTTCAATTTAGTGAATTCTGTTGATTTTGTATTCAAATGTGGGATTCACATGAATTTCCCTCCACAACTAATCCTGTAATGTATTAAGAAAGAATAAAATGATGTGGTGCTTTAGTAGTCTTCCTTTGCTGAAATAACTCATGGGAACACATTTTTTCTGTCCAGATTAACTGAAAGCTTTCAGTTTCTTAAAAGAGCAACAAACTTTTTTACAAACACTGTTTTCTTCGCTGATTGTAATTGTAGCTTTAATTTCACTCCTGCCATTGTGAGGTTTACAAATGCTGTCAAGGAAAAAGTCCTGTTAGCTCGCACAAGCTACAACAGACCCTTTTAAGTCACCACATGATAAGGGAAACAGTTCCTACACAAACTAAATAAAGAAATAATGTTTCCTTGTATGTATATTATTCTAAATCATGTTTTGTGAAGTATTTTCTGCCACAGATACATTTTGATTTTTGATAAATGCTTGAAAGAGGAGCTCACCCTCTGTAGTCAAACACGCCATTATCTGTCAAGGGCAAAGAAACTGAATGCAAATGCACACAGGACATTCAATCTGTTTGAGTCACTTTAATCCCAAAATGACATCCAGGCAGGGTTAAAGCCTGCTGGTGAGGGAAAATGTTACAGGCAACACTCCGCCATCACATTAAAACCTGCTCGGATCGGAACACCGAGTTCTGGTTTAGATGCTCTGTCAGTACCAGTACATCGGTTTTCTATTTATTAAGCGGCCAGAGTGTGTAAGCAAATTAGTGTATGAATGTGACACATGCTGTCACTGTGAAAAGAGCAGGCGTGCTCTTCAAATCCTCCCTGGGTCAGCGAGTCTAGTGTTTCTATATGTGGACTGATGATGAATAAAATGTTTATTTTTTTTCTTCCATTTTCATTGCTGGCAGCAACTTTGATTTGGCAGCAGGCATGAATCCATTTTCAGCCTATGCACGATGAGGGCACATTGTGAATTGTTAATGGTAATTACTTACATTAGTATCATCATTATTATTCAGACAGCTTAAGAGGTTAGTGCAGTAAGTGGTTGAGTGCACAAAGAATGTAACTCTCACCAGCTATTCCACGTGGACCTCATCTTCATCAGACAGATGGAGAGAGGATGGATACATCAGCTGCTCTCTGCGGAGAGAGCAGGAGACTGGTGGCACTGTGGATTGAAAAAGGCAGCGGCAACAATGAATCAACAACTTAAGAGTTGCGACAGTAGAGACTCTGAGACCTATTTTTTTTTATGACCAGCGACAGGATCAAGAGTGCTTCTAAAACTTTGCCCTAAATTGTTTGCACTTTTCGTATGTTAGTGTACACATTTTTATTTTAAAAAATGGCGTAATAGAAGTCAAATGTGGATTTTGTTTAATAGTGAGACAGTAGTATTCGTAAGGAAGTAGTGATTTGATTTAAATTTGCTTTGAACCATTTGTAGTTCCTAATATAACATTTTCAAACAGATTTGAGCGCCACAAAAAGACCACACACTGACATTGCTCATAGCATGATCCAGTGATGTGGACTTTTGTTTAAATCAGTTTTCACTGAATGATTGTCCTCCCCTCCGCCTGGCTGTTTGTTCTGCCTCTTCATCCCAGAGTCTTATTTGCTCTTCTCATCCTCACATACCAGCATCAGCTAAATCGCCAACAGCAAACACTGAAAATTCATCCTGGAGTCTTCACTTGAGAACAAACAATATGCTCCATAATAGAGAGGATCTTTGACTGTTCTTTCATCTTTAGGAGGCAAAGCTCATGTTTGCTCCGGTACATTCCTGACATCTTGAGAAGCTTTTTGTTTTCTCAAGATTAAAAGACGATTATTGGAGGCTTGAAAATGAGTGTTTCCTACGTTAGCATCTCATTTATTCTTTTATTACTTTTTAATAGCCATTCCATTAATAGCTATCCTTCAGGCCTCCCAGCAGCTTAAAATAACATGTCCATCTTATATCTTGAATAAACAAAAAATGTTTTTTTTAATTACCTGTTGATACAAATGGCAAAACAATTTCTGTTATCTCCGGGTAATAACAGAGTTAAAATCTTGGCAGTACAAAAAAGGATTTCTTATCTCAATATAATGGGATGATACATGACGATGACATTTTTTCCATCATGTTCACAGCTGATCGGAAAAAAAGCCTGCAGCAATTCTCTTAGTTCACTTTCCTGCAAAAGAAAATCAAAAAGTAAACATGTGTTGTTTGGTTAGATTTGGTTGCCAACACTTCCTGACTTCCAATGAAATCCACAAATGAAAAGTGCCACCACCTTTGGCTGCAGGCTACTCTCCAGCTTGGTTTTCAGAAACTGAGAATTGGGGAATTATTGTCTCCAAAATCCCATTTCCAAATGAGTATGTACAAAATTTAGTAAAAAATGACCATTTCTACATTTCTTAATCTTATACTTGGGTTGAGTGGACACTTTGCATTTGCACACAAACACAGTGTAATTCCTAGATGAATGTTTTTATCCATTAATACTGTGGCATTTCCAAAAACCTAGCTCATTAAATTGTTCAGAAGTCAGAAAACACTGCAACAAGTCAAACAACACATAATAGTTATAATCAGCAGGAACAGCCTCAGTGACCTGCTTAATTCATTTGAATCGATTCGCCTCTCTGTGCAGCAATTGCTGTGTTTTAAGTGATTTTAAGGGATAAAGTAACTTTAGCTTTTCCTGGTGCTTGGATTTAAAAAAAGCATCAAAGCAAACCTAATTACCTTGCATAATAGAGTACTGCAGTCTACATGGAGGCTCGGCCTTCTAAACCAATTAGAGAAATGCTCATTCTTTTTTGTACAGTGGAACACTATTTGTGTTTCTACGTGTGATATTTAACTTCTACAAGTTACAAAGTCTTTAAGGTCACATGACAAAGCTGTATGTGGAACATACATTTTCGAAACATTTCAATTTAAAAAGGACATAGTGTTCAACATTGCTGTGTTAGTAATGCCAAAGAGATGTCCCTGAAAGCTTAAACACCTGGATCCTTCTCTATTAGAGAAGCCTAAGATCCTTCTCTATTATTCATCTGGCCAATTGTCAGTGAGACCTGAAAAGATCATGGTCTTCAAAACAAAGAAGGCAGTTTGAGAACATTTAAAGATTAACGACGGAATGAGATATCTACGCAAAGTAAATGGACAAAAGTTGAAACTGTAGGTCTTCAGAGGTAAAGCAGCTCAGGCCGAGTCGCTGCTGTTCACAACAATGTTCCGAGCCATTTTTGGCATGTAAGGCTTCAAGGAAACACAGTGAACTCACTACCCTCTCTCTTGTAATCTCTGTAAAATATGAGCAGGGCTATGAGTATTTAATCACTTCGTTTTTTTCAAATTGATTGGATTTCTATGAAATTAGAATTGTATCACGTGATGTTTTGGGTTAGACTTTAAGTCTTGAAATCACTGGGAGTTGCTGGGATCTGTTACTGGCAACTCTGTCACTTACAAGTTTGATTATCTGGCAATATGCACCTAAATATATCTCCTTTTTAATGTCCCTGACTTCTCAGACCGAGGATAGATGTTGCACTATTGATTTAGAATCATTTGTCTTCCCTTTGTGGTCAGTGCTGATTGCCTGTAATTGCAGGGAGTAGTTTGGTATATTGTACAGCCTCGGCCATTTACCTCACGCAGCCTTTATGCAACAGAGATAAGTGTTTTTCTTCTTATGTCTTGATTGGAGTTTAAATTTCCAGATTTTGGGACCTTTTTGTTTATGTCTAAAGCATCACACTATTTGAGCAAAGCGTTTAGAGCCACTCTTCTAGTTCTGTTCTTTACAAAGACATTTTGACAGTGCGGGCTCTGTAAGAGAAGAAGCTCTTAGCTGCTTCCACACAGCAGACTCCCAGAGGTTCATGGAACTGTCACAAACCTTAATCCATTGCTTCATATCCCCAGATCAAATTTCTTTAATTCCCATGTTTGTGGAATTGCACAGGGGAATACATTCTTAAAGATTTTTGTGCATCTGTCAGGGGAGGAATGCAGCAGTTGACAGGCAACATGTTGCTACAGCAGACTGCAGTTCATTTCATACCTACAGCCCAGAATATTGCACTCTTTATTATTATTTCTAATTCTTGTTCTCATCAATTTTTGCTTTAATTTCCTGCTTTCAGCATTTATTGAATTAAGAAAACATTATTAACATTTAAAATTTAGAGATGGAAATCACTTAAAAATCACTGGGGCTCATGATGACACAGACACACTCAATCTACCACATGGCATACAAAGGAACAAGTCCCACTCCATAGACACCTCCCGACTGATACATTTTTTAAAGAACATTTTTTTTAAATAGTCAGTGGTGCAAAGCGAAAGTCTGACAAAACTGTTCGACTTTAACTTCGAAGATTTATTGGAAATGCTTGATCTGTACTTATACATCCATACTTTTCCCCTTCTCTGAGGTTGAGTTGCAGAGTCAATAGGGTTGGAAGGCAAACCCAGACATCTCTCTCTCCTGAAAGGCAATCCCTTCATCTGGTTCTGGGTCTGTCACAGGGTCTTTTCTCAGAAGGACATGCCATAAAAAACCTCTACAGGGAGATGACTGGGGGCCATCCAATCCAGAAACTACCAAAACTACCTCTTTTTAATGTGTAGAAATAACCACTCGGCTCCGAGCTCCCTCCGGATGGCAGAACTCTTCACCCCATCCCTGAGGCTGAGGCCAGTCGCCCCCCGATGGAACGCCAGCTGCTTGTATCTGCGATCTTGTTTCTTTTGGTCACAATCCAGATCGTGACCATTGATCAAAGTTGAAACAAAGATGAAGTACTGTTTTGAAAGCTTTGCCTTCTTGCTCAGCTCTCTCTGACAGGAGCAGTACCCCCACAAAGCCCCAATCTGTCTGTCCATCCTCCACTCCAAACCTCTATCACTCTAATTCCTCTGCCTTTTATTATCAAAGTTACTAAACAAGGATAAAACGCCACCCCACAAGTGATAAAATCATCTGTTTTCTCATGTCAATGTAATTCATTCTACTCAACATGTAATATCTGCATTCTAAGAAATATAATATTGCATTCTTCTTACAAAATGAGCAACCTTTACAGAGTGAACAAAGAGAATGTCAAACTGAAATGTCTGGATGTTAGAGATTCTCTGCGGCTTCTGCTTTGTTCACCTGACCGACAAATGTTTACTTTTCGTTTGTCTGCTTAATGCTCCACGGCCTCAATGGAAAGTTGAGTCCTTGCCTGACTCACTAAACAAAACATGACATTGTATGTATTAGACTTCATAATACAGCGGGAACTGACTGGAGCTTAACCAAATATAATAGTACACAGTAGTGAGCTCTCCAGCTCCTTCACTTGAGGTTGATTCCCTTTCAGAAAATAAATATACACGCTGCACGTACAATCTCAGCCTGATCATAATGGACCAACTCCTGGGAGGTTTATTTGATCAGGAACACGAACTCTTTCTTCTTTTTTCCCCCCTTTTTGGAACAACGCTTACAATCTCGTGCCCTGCAATATTGAATTATGTGCATCTTTCACAACCCAGAGCTTTTAGTGAGGGTTGGTCACGGAGCCTTTATTAGTATCCAAATCCTACTAGTGGTAATTTGAGATTAACGAAGAATAGGACTGGTCCATCAGGCACTTAGCATGTGTTACACCCCCATTAACATGGCCGCTGTGGAGATAAAAAACAATGTATTTCTAACAGCAATTATTTTTCACTTACACTCAGCCATTAAAGCTGAAAACAGCGTTCAGACATTAGGGACCCTCCTCAAGCTATATGTGCATAACAAAAAAAAATTCTTAACTATGGTGTGGATTGGGCTGATTTTAGTAGATTATCACTACTATTAGTCCTAATATCTTTACACAGATAGTGCTGTCATAATATACACTCAATCCACTCAACCAAAGTCAGTGTTACATAAGTTTAGGGAGATGAGCGAGAAACTGGTGATCATGACCATAACACTCTAATTAATATCAAAACTTTCTCTCATAGTCAAAGCAAAGATCATGAGTTCAAAAGGAAAAGGACAAAGAAGGAAAAAGACAAATGTCACAGAACCTCTTTGGAGAGTTAAAACTGTCAAGGGGCTGTCTCTTAAACAAGCCCGTGTCACTGTGTTTCTCCTCTTGTGACCTGAAAAGGAAAGGAATTGGAAACTTGTGCAGACTATCATGACCGTCTGGCTATTCCTAAATTAATCTGCTTCTGCTGCACTTGAGAAATGTTTTGACAACCCAGCAAAATTGACAGGTCACACACCTTCTATTCAATCATTGCCATAACTTGGAAACATTTTATCTTAATGTTTGATCTGCAATCTCTCATTCAGATTTTAGTTTTGTTTTTTTTCGCAGACTTGTGTGAGCCATTCGGGAACATGCAGAGAGACTGTTTTCTTGTCAAATATGGGGGGCAGTCATGCTGGCAGATAAGGCATGCGAATAATTTAATTTCGGAGGTTATAAAAGCTACTGCAGGTGAAAGTTTCTGTGCGTTTTTATTAAAATCCTGAGAGGTGTTGTTCCTGACGGAACATGTGTGGCTCTCTGTTGCACAAACACCCATAAAAACAGTCTTATGTTCAAACAGCCTTGCGCCAAATGAGTTTGTAGATTTTTCAGCACAGAACTTTGGAATGATGCCTGTCCTGATAAGAAACTGTACATTTGGGATGTATTTCCCCCTCTGGTGCTGGCAGGGTCCCTTGTGGTCCTGAGACCTCAATATGAGTCTTATAGAGGATTATGTACAACGTGCATTTGGCAATTTTTTAGTTGGGGGAATAGTTGGTCATAAAGGTAATAAATAATCAAATTCAGTGCCTTCACTTGATAAAAAAAAACTTGGTGTTGGAAACTAATCAACTGGCCTCAACAGCCTTGCTCCATCCGTAAGACACAGTATTGTATGCACTTGGCTCTCTTGTAAACATTAGAAACTACAACTTTGGACAGTTTTCACACAGCAATCAGTCACATAACGGATATTTATTCCAAAGAAATATGATGCTCACATGCTCACATGGAGACATTGATTTTAAATATCTGTGAGCCGTTCGACATAAACTGTATGAGAGAACTTGCATTTGGTCAATTATATAGAAATGTGGGAGATGACCCATACAAAAGCATCTAAAGATTTTTGCTCAGTGATGTCAATTACAGTATGCACTCAGCTGCAAATTGTGTTTATTTCTTAGAGAATTACCAGAAAACTAATGAGAAATTCTCACAAAGAAGGTCATTATAGATTTAGTGCTATTTGTGTGCCGTGGTTGAACTCTTTACCCTGTTTGAAAAAGACTAGAGCCAATCTGTGTGGTCACAGTAGTGAGACAGAAGAACATAATGCAACACACAAGCAATTCATGAGGAGACAATGACTGAAAATCCAGAACATGAGATGTTCAGATAGGGTTGGAAACGCAGCCAGCTGGGAGTTGATTATATCCCCAAAGCACTTAGCTGTCTCCTTCAGCCCCAGAGCCTCACTAAATAGCCTTAGCTTTTCTGCCTCGGAACAGAGATGTGCCAAAGAAGGTCAATCCGCATCATGAATTACCAGGCCATCAGTTTTGCGAGGAGTTGAAAGTTTAAGATGAGGGGTATGATGTTAATATTAAATGTTTTTCTTTAAAAGAAAATAACAAACCTTTTCACTCTTGTCATAACAACGTGAATATATTTTCTCTCAGCCCACTTTCTTCAGATGCCTCAGACCATCTCTGCAACCAGAAATGGTTTCTGAATACTTTGGTTTCCGGGTTGTTCTGTTCGCTTTGCTCCACTCCGATTGACTTCGAGCTCAGGAATGATTAAAGCCAACAGCTGCGAGCGACTGTAGCGCAACTAGCTCCTGCACATCTTTTCAGGGGAATTTGTTTTGCAATTTATTTCCCGGATCTGTTTAATGTCAGCACAAGCCGACCTGGATGAAGTGGACTGTCACACATAGGGGCTTAATGATAATAACAGTGATAGGTGAGTTGTGTTTACCCCTTTGGGGCCAGGAACAGAGCTTAGGTTGATGAGTATTCGGTTAATCAAAAGCCTCCTCTCTTGCGAACAATGGTGCAAGACAAATTGTCGGTAAACTGTTTATTCTGTAATTATCCTGAAACGTCAGCTGTTGGGGGTGATATTTATGGTTCCAGATTTTAATTGCAATCAAAAACTATTTTTTTGCTACTTGAATGGCCAGTGATGCATTGAAAGTTTTCCCACTGCTGTACCTTTTACATCAACAGTAACAACTTCTTGGAAAGTGTTTTTTTTGTTGCCAGAAAAATAATCCCTCCTCAGACAGGTCTGCAAGCCACAATTTGTCTTGACAGGTCTTTTGAAAATAGATATACTCACTTTAGGTTGTGAGGAAATATTATATTACTCTGAGTATAATCTGTAGATGGATGTTTAACTAACATTCAGGAAAAATCATAACACAAAGATGTCCTCTAGCCAAAGAAGTCATGGAAACCATTCTGACTAACTGTGATCCTCTCATAACTCATGTCCTGACGTCTGGAGAGTGAAAATACTGCTCTGACTTCAGAAAGCGTATTCATTTCTACCCAGAACTGTTCCAGTCCATTTATTCCTGTAAATGGTATTTCCCAATAAATGTAAGATTGAACATGACGTCTGAAAACGCCTGTTCGGATTCAGAATGGCTTGATAAAGCCTGCGAGCTGCACTGGAATACTTCTATGATGAGGCAACAGGTTTTTCATTCGAAGAAAGTAAACGCAAAGCAGGAAGTTTTTATACTCCTTCTTTGGTGCTGAAATAATAAAGTCACCACTGAGAGGATATTTACTCTAGTGTGCCTGTTACCCCTCAAACTATCACTGCAACGTTAAAAGTAACAGCAGGCAGAATTTATTGCCCTCAGTCACTGAGCTCTCTGTCACTGATTCACAAAACACATTTATGGAGCTTTTAGCCTCTTGGACCTCTACAGATCAAATTCTATATAAAGAAAAATGCTGATGGCTTGCAGGATGTCCAAAACATATTTGTTAACTCGGAGACTAATTTTGCTCAGAAGGTCTGTTTTTGTAAATAAATAAATACATTTTTTAAAAAGTATTATTTTTCTCCCCCTCATTTGTTGGTTGAGACACAAAAAAAACGTAAGAACATTCAACAGGTTGGGGTTCAAAGGTTATAATCATATTTAATGTAAAACAGGAAACCAATCGGCCTGTATCAAAAAAGTCAAAGGTTTTGCCAACCTAACCATTCCAGCCGTGGATCCTCTATTCCCAGACTTAGCTACACTACTTCAGTATCATTGACTTCCACCTTTTAGAAGTGGACTTTGCCTTTCTAAATCCTAAAGGACGATTTCTGTTTTTCAATATCACTGTGGCTGCCTAAGAGGCCTGGAAAGAAACTTTTTTCCCCCAGTGGGTTACATTTTGTAAGGAAACGCATCGCAGTCATCAGATATTCTAAAGCAAATGCAGTTTTACAGATATTGTTCATACTAAATGCACATATTTTTCTAAAGCTTGCAAATTCCTCGAAGTCTTTAACTCCAAGTAGGTTACAACAAATCTCACAGATGTATTTCCTGGTGTGGTGAACCTGCAGATTGAGTGGAGGTGGAGCTCCCTGCCTTTCTGCTCTGGCCATATGGACACCCCGAGGCTGTGGTTACCTCACCAAGGTGACGGAGAGACCTGCATGTGCATTTGGTAACATAGTTTTTCAAAGCAAATCGCACAATTGGAAACAAAGCTGGGAGTTCAGTCTTGGATGGCCCAGCTGTGATTGTTAAGTATTGACTGAAAAGGCAGAATGATTTTTGCTTAAACAGCTCTTATCGTTGCCATTTGTTAAGCTTCATCTGTGACAGCAAAAAAACAAAACAAAAACATGATGTAACACAACAACAACTCGGTGCAGAAGGAGACGTTGAGCAGCAGATGATGCAGGTCGGGGTTCAAATGACACCTTAAAAGGATCAATTACTTGATTTAATTGCCTCTAGTCATTGAGCCAGGTGCCAGCATTAATTTCGTGTTCACATGACTTGACACATGATCGCTGTACAATGTGGCAGTAAGCCCAGTCAGACAGGATGCTGATGGGCACTCGTGTCTCCAGTAAAAGCTACTGTCAGAGGACCACACACCCTCCTGTCATGAGCCCGTGGCTTATTTTAAAAAGCACCCACACGTTCTCTCGTGTTGGCTTGTGGTTGGAAGTATTTCAGCAAAATACAATTTTAGAAAATCACCCTTAAACCGCTGAGATTAGAGCACAATTGAAACACCCACATATTTTTGACGGCTGAGTTTCATCTTTCAGCATTTTTCTCTGGAAGATTGTATCTAACCCTGTTTTATTCAGCTCAGCAAAGCTATATGTAGGTTCGGTTATAAAGTAATTGTTTCAATGCAGAACTTTAAACAATTTCTACATTTTTTTGCAGCATTTCCATGGACTTGTAACTATTTTAACTTGGATGATCTAACCACTTCTAACCACTTTTCCCAAAAATATGGATGAAACATAAAAATGAAAAATGGATGCATCTCAAAATACAACACAATATGCTTTGAAAAGAGCATATAAAAAAGAGAGAATACTAAAAATTAGATAATGTGCTGTTTCATGAAAATATATTAGGTCATCCTGAAAAGAAATTGTGTAATGTCTGTTCTTTCAACAGCAGTCTGTAAAACTCTTTCAAATGAGACTAGTCTCTAAAGCTTTGGGAAAAGAATGTTATCCCATTCTTTTCTGATAAAGGGCTCAACAGTCCTGAGTCTTTTGTTGATCTACTTGAAGTTTTCCACGTGTATGTTGGCACATCATGAGACACCATGAGAAGATCACAGTCATCCAATCTTTCGGCAATTTTTCATTTTCTGCAGTGTCCCCTGTGCATGGAGATGTCTCCAGACCTCAGAATCTCCAGCGTGCTATTTACATCGCTTGACCAATAAATTCAGCTTAATTGGGTCATAATCGGGGCTTAATTAAGGTCTGAATGACAGAAATAAGAGCTATTTTAGTTCTACATGTGGTCTGAGGAGTGTTTCAAGTAGCAAATGCTTTTCTAAATAATATGTACAAAGCCCACTTGTAGAACCTTCATCTGTAGTACAGACCATAAATTAACTCCAGATGAGACACAACCCTCACCTATTCCTTTACTTACATTACTGGCCCCTCTATTGTCGTAATATGTCCCGTGTCCTATCTCCATAACAAGCTGAAAGACAGCAGAAAATGCGACTTGATTTATTTTGAATCTGACAGTCATGCAAGTATTGGGTCAGAATGATAAACAGCTGGACTGGCTAATCCTCTGTGTGCCATTAAATTATTACGGAAGAAAACGATGTCGCAACATGATGTAACCAAAAGGGCAACAGTCCAATATCAATCCAACAAAAAGTGGTGCGACATGCTGGAAGTATGGCACGTTAGTCCACAGAGATCTCCTCCGGCAGCTATTTTAGATTCTTCAGTGGAGCAGAAGCTTTAGAGGGCGCTTCATTTTCATGTGATTTCCGCTTCAGCTGACCATAAACAGTTTTTACTCTCTGAGTCAAGACTGAATCAATGAACACACGTTATAGCAATCTGACTTTATTCTCTTGAATATCACTAGAATCGCAGCAGTGGTAGAGTGAAAATGAAAAAATCCCCACTGAAGCAAAAATGTTAAGGGGAATTTCAACCAGCGGCCGACTCATCTGACAGAAGATTTAGGTCATCCTAACAATAGAAGTTTGGGGGCAAAAATCATAGGTTGTTCTATAGCATTGATGGAGAGAGCAAAATATGTTTCTTGTTCTGTAATCAGTGGAAAAGCTCATATGTTTTTCCACAAAGGTCAGACCGATTTCCCATTACATTTCTACCAAATGCATATCATTGTGAGTCTGTGTGCTCCTCGAGTGGCCTTGGCTTTTTCCATAGTGTCGTCCTTTTTGCCGCGTAATACGATCTTTGTTTGGTGCCACTCTGTGCTACCCCCGCCCTTGTCCAGACCATGCCAGTTTAGGATAGCAGCTGCTCCCTGAGAGAAGCTGAACAAGCTGAACAGGGGCCAGAGCGTGCACACACACACTTGGTATCAGGTGACTGAGGCAGATATTGGATACAAAGACAGAGCAAACACTTTTTGAGTGACGGGTTAATGGGTCAAAAACAGGTGAGAGGAAGAAGTTAAAAGAGACTCAATAAAGTTTTAATCCAATGTGAAGTGCGCATATGGCATCATAGCAGATTAAGACATGGTTTGTTTTGTTGACATTGTGTTTATAGAAAATACGTCGTAAACTGAATCAGAGATCCTAAACCACCTTTCCCACCAACAAATTCCACAGAAATTCAAGTTCTTTAATTTCCACTGAAAATGGTCAATTTGATTCCCATTCCATCGTCTTCAGTAACACCTGGAACTCATTTTTTAAATAGGTCAGTCATCCTCAACTTTTTGTCAGGAGTTTACCATTTTAATTTCCTGTATGATATTAAAGTTTTTCTCTTCTCCTTTTTTACGCAGGTATACTTTTACTGCAGAACGCACAAATGGAGCCCTGCAAACAGATGTCTGTCATTTGAGTTGGCCTCCTAAAAGCTTAGAAAGCCATACCGATTGCAAGTTCCTACATAAGCAATGAGGACAAATGAAAGACTTAACACCTTAATTGAATGTTAAAGTCAGACGTTCGTCACTTCTGACTGGTCTGTTTTGTATTTACAGCAGTGTAGAGGAGACTTTCTCAAACTGTTTCTTAACCTTACAGCTTCGTGCCTCATTTCCCATTACAAAATTTTACTCTCCACTTCTGTCCTTGCTTCCTCCCTCTGTGTATATCAGTAGTAAAAACTTTCTGAGTCCAGCTGTAACTTTTAAACAAACTTCATATCCACTGTATATCAGGTACATAAATCACGTGATTTATTTAATTAGCTCACCATCCCGAAGATCTCACACTCCGCTCGGAATGCCGTGCTTACTGACCTCATGGAAAACCGTGGCCTGCCAAGGTTTTCTCTCATATCCCCTAAAAAGGAACCTAAGTCGTACACTTGGAAATAGCTGCTGATGGCATTCTGTTTTATTTACTTTCCTTTTTTTCCAGCCAAAGCAAAACATTGAACTACGACAGACGGACGCACGCACTCACAAACTGATGCTTTGAGTGTGGATAACGGGTTTTTACAGCGTGTAAGTGTTGACGCATCGTACGATGAGGTTTACTACAAGACAGATAAATCCGAGCAGTGACAGGCAGGAATCAGCCCACAGATCTACCGCCTGGTTGCTTTGGTCTCAAGGCTCGTGATGCTGCCGTGCTTGGGTCTCAGCTGCGCGCTGGGTAAGAGCACATGCTCCCAGGCCTGATTTGGAGGCTATACAGGGGTAACTGAGTTAAAGTTAACCCAGACAGACGCTCTTTCAATGTGTTGTCGCCTCCGGCGATACATCAGCACGTTTGTGATAAATACATCCTGCATCAACCTTTTTCTTTCTCTGCATGTGTGTATACTGCTCTTATCAACGTAGAGTCAGAGCCAAAACTTCTGATGTCCGTATGCTGTAAAATGAAGTAAGACTTACAAGAAATGACCTATTCCTGTGTTGTGCAAAGGTGCCACCAGCAGTGCCACATTTAAGCTAAAACATTATCTCCGTTAAGTTTACAGGCACACCAAGAAATATTTCATTTCCCAAATGAAAGGAACACCATGCAAAGTTGAATTGAAATACCTGGTGCTGTGCACACCTGCTAAACATTTAAGTTGAGACTGTTTGAGCTAGTTCTAAATCAGCCGGTCAGCAACATGCGGTAATCTCTTCTGAAACTATTAAATTGATCATTGACAGAGAAAAAACCTTTTCTGACTTTCTGCCAACCAAAAAAATCAGCTTATAGAAACTCTCTTTAATAAAATTTAGCATAATAAAACATCGAGACCTTAAACCGACCTGGTCAGGGTTATGGAAAAATGATAATTTGGGTTAAAATAACTGTTTGATTGTGTTTTTTGTTAAAAGAAGCCATCCATTACATTCTTTCTAGTTTTTCATTGTTTTTTTAAAGAGTTGGTTCTATTTCTATTAGCTTAAAGCTGTCTTTATTGCAAAACCATTAGTTAAAGCGCATGAAACAGCACCAGCAAGCATGCATATTGTTATAGTGACTATTAGTGGTAAAAAAATAAAAGACTGAGGCGCTGTTTTAGTTTAGCAATTATCTTTGATAGTGAATACCTAGTTTAGCAATTGTCCTGACTGGATGTTTTTACGACCTTTCCACTCTATGCATACTTTACAAATTAAGTATAAGTATAAATATGTGTGGGTGACAGAAGGGACAGTCTCCTCCAAATATATTTATCTCTCCAAAAAACTCCTGCATAGTTTTTTCATCGTGAATTCTACTCTCATTTTCCTTTTCTGTCCACAGAAGTTAGATCAAGTCTTTAAAATAACATGAAAAGCTCTCTTTGTTGTTATTCATGACCCGCTAAGTTATTTTAATCTTCTTTGTTTTTCGATAAAACGTCTTCCTAGAGTTCTCTGCTTTCACACACATGGAAACTGCACAGCAGCTGTCAGCAATGCCTTGTGGGTCAAAAGTTAAACAGTGTACTTTGGGGGAGGTGGGAGGACCAGAACTGTGTTTGAGTGCCTGAATAAATAAGCACAGGGTCGCCTGGAGTTTGAGGTGTCTGCGTGAATGAGAATTAATGGGAGTCTGCAGATCCAAGTTTGAGGTGCAGATGAGACATAGCTCGTGGGAAACAACACATCATGGGACTCTTTGGGTGTCAATCATGGAAATGTTTACAGCTTACAAGTGGACAGGGTTGCGCAGTGATATCTTGGAAAAGATGAAAGTGAGGAAATGGGACGGACTGGCCTCAACCAAGCCGACGGCCTGACGCGTGTTTATTCTTATGGGTGAACATAACATTCCCCAATCAGTTCAGCATTTCAGGAATTATGTAAACGCAGATAATGGTGACATGAGAGCAGGACGCCTGCCCAGGCCACCTGTACGGTGCAGAACTGGGGCGGCCATATACGGCTGCATTCTGTGATTGTGCACCTCACTGCTTACTTCGACTTTGCAGAGGGGGTTTGTTTATGGACCACTGCAGTGTTACCGACAGTGTTGTCCTCGCAAGGAAGCTGTATAATGCTCTGCCTTTTTTATCCAACCTGTGCGCAGTATACAGCACAGGTTGTTTTTTTTAAAGTCAGAACTAATACTACTCATGAAGGGATGAAATCAGGCTGTAGAATGTGTAGGTAAAACATCATTTTGTCGGATAGGTGAATCGATTCATCTTTTTTGTTAACTTGCGTGTCCACCTGGGCACTGTGTTCCCGTTAAAACCAGTTGGTGTCCATGCTGACATGTCTGCGTCATTTGATGCTTAACAAGATAAAATAGGGTGCAAAAGCTTTAAGTGTTTGCATTTCATGTATCAAATGTCGAAGTCTTTTATACTTATTATAGCTCATCAGTGTTGGGTAAGTTACTTTAAAAATGTAATCCGTACAGTTACAAGTTACCTTGTTTAAAATGTAATTGTAGTGTAACTTTTTCGATTACTTTTAAAAAGTAATGTAACTAATTACTTTTGATTACTTTTTGATTACTTTAAGGTTTTAATGAGTATTAAACCATGATTAATTTTAGCATGTTATTATTAGCTATTGGCCGCAGCTAGCAGTTCAAGGCTAACGTCTTGTTAATGATCATAAACAACGTAAATAAATACATAAATAAATCGGAGAGAAGGGGGGCAGCGACGGCAGGTCAGTCGTATCCGGATACAACATTTTAGTATCTATACTTTCTTAAGTATTGATACTTTTGACAACCCTAGTCTGAGATGTAGGACATGTCCGGGAAAAAGAGGAGTTGGGTAGGCTAGGCTAGGCTAGGCTAGGTCATAGACATCGATAAATGTTTGTCATGCATCAACACCAAACAGTCAAATATTAGTAAATCAATACGCTTCGTCTATCAGTGAGTTGCATATTTTGCAAAATATAACTAAATTTGTAATTCTTAATATTTTCGGAAGTAACTGTAACTCAATTACATATTTTCTCACTGTAACTGTAACGAATTACAGTTACTCTTTTTTTGTAATTAAATTACGTAACGTCGTTACATGTAATCCGTTACTCCCCAACACTGTAGCTCATGTAGTGGAAAGTAATCTCTCCATCTGATTTTTCTTTATTTATGTCTGTGAAGTTACAAGAGTTGACCCAGCAGTATTTTTTTCGGCTTCATATTAACAATCAACCCTGTCCACAGAGCAAAAGTCCATTAACTGGATATTTACTAGGCAATATTTGGCTGTTCTCCGCCAACACTGGAGGTTGACAGATGTGGGATGTTGCTTACAGAGGCTGACTGGCTGGCTTATGGTAGTCCGGGTTCCAAAAACTGTGGCAAGATTGAACTATAGCCAACATGTTGCTGTTGTAACAGGAAAACCATGAGCTGTATGATGTAAGAATTCTCCAAACACAGTAACTGGAAATGCCGTAGATTCAGTTTGTAAATCACAAATATGAAGCGCATTTGACAGGATGTAGTTTCATTTTCTTTTGTATAGTTTTCCATTTTCAGCCACTGTCTGGTTTGTAATGATACTTGTAGAAATCATAAAGCCATAACTTATTGTTAGTTACTTTAACACATCACAATAAATTCAACTTCAAATAGACTATGTATCAAGATGGAATTCAGATGTGGTACAGAACAGCTGCTGATAGCTCAGTTTGAGCTCCAGAAGGATAAAAACCTGTCCTCTTCAGTCCCTCTAAAACAGAACTTAATCATAATGACAGGAAGAAAGCATCCCTCAGCAGGTGACTTGTTTACCTTTTCCTCTGGTTTCTGACTGAAACTGTACAACATGCACCCAGGAACACTGTGTGCACAATAACACTGGAACCACCGGATGCCTGTCGGTGATGTCTGAGGATATTATTCTTCAAGCCCAATAAGAACCATGCTTTCACCAGCATTTCTTTTCAGGAGTCTGCAGCATGTTGTACACTGTTGGGATTTGTTTGCTGTATTTGTAGAAACCTGTAATCTCACATCTATTATTTGGTTTTCGCTTCTCTGCAGCAAATTGCTGATGATGTAAACAATAAATGCTCCTCGTTAATGCACCGAGTCCGCTACAGACATTCCCCTCTTGTGCTTGACAAACTGGTCTCTGGCCCCTCATCTTGTTTGATGGGAACAAATTGTACCTTGTAATCAATGAAATTTTAATTGAGTGACAGAGAACTGGAGCTGTAGGAGCTACATTATGACATTCTTTGATGTATTTTCAAAGCCCGTTTTATCCCAGCATAATTAATCAGTGTAATGGAGACTTGAGATGCACTGGGCATTGTGGGTGGTGCTGCGCTCTAGAGCCAGACACGCAGGGGAGGGAAGTGTACACACATAGCTGTCATGTTTGGGAACAAACTAGCTATTGGAGCACAAAAAGACAAAATGACAACAACGAATACATTTGTTTCACCACAGCCACAGCCTGAGCTAGAAGATATCAGACATTTAATTTAGGAAACCTGATTGAGGGTTACTCAGAACAGAATTAAACTGTGCAACCTTTTGCTAAAATTAATATGAAAGGATTAAAAATTACGAAATGAGCGAGAAGGTAAAAATATCCAACAGACCTGGATTAAATTCTTGAAATTAAATCTCTCCATCTTAGAAGGTTGGCAAAATTTCACAAGGCCACAGCTATCATTAAGGAATGTAAAATAATATGTATTGTGCTCTCTTAATGAACAAGCCAGCTTCTATAAGCATTAACTCAAACGAGTAGAATTTAGATTCCTTAATTAGAGGCAGGAGTGAGGAGGGAATGTGAATTTGGAGGATGGTGCACCTGTGTTCTGCTGAAGCCTCCTTGCCTGTTGGTTTTGCCTAATAAGTCTTTTAAAGGCTCTTATCTCCTTTCAGTGTTATGCAATTTTTATATTTTCTTTCAAATGATAATTGCGGAAATTAGGTTAGGAGACAACCAGCCTCAGGGAGCAACAAAAGTCTTTGATAAAAACAGAAGTCTTTGATTCACAGCACAAATTGAGAATCCGAGCTCATTTTAGATAGCTGATAGCCTGTATTTTCACAGATGTCTCCCCTCTGTTTCCCCCCATATGGGCATGAATTATCTGCAATTAGTTGTGGTCATTCCCTCATAATGATACTGCTGTTTTGAAACCAAACATATACACTGTTAATGTTCCATCTCCAATCTGGGGTTATTTAGGGTCATATGCACACACACATATATATACAGGGATTGGACAATGAAACTGAAACACCTGGTTTTGGACCACAATACTTCATTAGTATGGTGTAGGGCCTCCTTTTGCGGCCAATACAGAATTAATTTGTCTTGGGAATGACATATACAAGTCCTGCACAGTGGTCAGAGGGATTTTAAGCCATTCTTCTTGCAGGATAGTGGCCAGGTCATGACGTGATGCTGGTGGAGGAAAACGTTTCCTGACTCGCTCCTCCAAAACACCCCAAAGTGGCTCAATAATATTTAGATCTGGTGACTGTACAGGCCATGGGAGATGTTCAACTTCACTTTCATGTTCATCAAACCAATCTTTCACCAGTCTTGCTGTGTGTATTGGTGCATTGTCATCCTGATACACGGCACCTCCTTCAGGATACAGTGTTTGAACCATTGGATGCACATGGCCCTCCAGAATGGTTCGGTAGTCCTTGGCAGTGACGCGCCCATCTAGCACAAGTATGGGGCCAAGGGAATGCCATGATATGGCGGCCCAAACCATCACTGATCCACCCCCATGCTTCACTCTGGGCATGCAACAGTCTGGGTGGTAGGCTTCTTTGGGGCTTCTCCACACCGTAACTCTCCCGGATGTGGGGAAAACAGTAAAGGCGGACTCATCAGAGAACAATACATGTTTCACATTGTCCACATACCAAGATTTGCACTCCTTGCACCATTGAAATCGACGTTTGGCATTGGCACGAGTGACCGAAGGTTTGGCTATAGCAGCCCGGCCGTGTATATTGACCCTGTGGAGCTCCTGACGGACAGTTTTGGTGGAAACAGGAGAGCTGAGGTGCACATTTAATTCTGCTGTGATTTGGGCAGCCGTGGTTTTATGTTTTTTGGATACAATCCGGGTTAGCACCCGAACATCCCTTTCAGACAGCTTCCTCTTGCGTCCACAGGTAATCCTGTTGGATGTGGTTCGTCCTTCTTGGTAGTATGCTAACATTACCCTGGATACCGTGGCTCTTGATACATCACAAAGACTTGCTGTCTTGGTCACAGATGCGCCAGCAAGACGTGCACCAACAATTTGTCCTTTTTTTAACTCTGGTATGTCACCCATAATGCTGTGTGCATTGCAATATTTTGAGCAAAACTGTGCTCCTTCCATGCTAATTGGACCTTTACAGTCTGCTCTTGTTGGTTCAATGTGCAATTAATGAAGATTGGCCACCAGGCTGGTCCAATTTAGCCATGAAACCTCCCACACTAAATTGAGAGGTGTTTCAGTTTCATTGTCCAACCCCTGTATATATCTATACACATGTATACACACACACACAATGTGAATACACAGAGTTGTAGTAAATAAAGTACGTACAACACACTTAGACAACATACTTTGTATTCTACAACGAATACAAGGAGGCTACTTGTTCCAGACACTGTAATGAGATATCTAATAGTCTTTTCAATACCTCACGCACTGTGTACAGCAGTGTGCACGTCAGTGATACACACTGGTTGCTTGCACAGTAGCAGTCCATTGTTTCACTGAGCAGCTTGAAACCCCATCACAAGTGAAGCAAAGGGGGACGCTCGAGTGCATTTTGTAATGGAGCATCCTTGATTACAGCATGATGATAAGGTAAGATGACTAAAATAATAGGCTGCAAGCTAAGCTCAGAGATCGCGGTGATAAACATTTAATGTTGAACCTTTTCCTCATTTGAGCTGTTTGTACACCTGTACAGCTGATAAATGCTTTTCTTTCAATTTAATAATCAATATGAAAGGTTTCTATTTCTGCTCCTCTGGTATGGTTGGAGTTTACTGATTAATATACAAATTCATATCCTGAAATACACAAACAAACCCTCAGTCAGATATATGATGATGTCATTTGGTTTCGCCCAAATTCCCCACAGTGGATTACATGATTTAAGACCGTATTGAACTAACAACAAATGAGAAGACGTCAAAGGTAATAAGATCCCATAATGTTGGGTATTGATGTTGGATAACCATGCAGGAGGAGCAGAGAGAGGTTAATGAACTATGAGGGAGGCATCAAGTGGGGAAACCAAGGGAGCATGTTGTCTCACTTTCTTATTGTTTATGCTAATACATAGATTATTAGAGTTTTACAATGAAAAAAGGTATGTTAGTAATGGGGGCTTATGGCCCATCAGAGCTTTAAGTGTTGCTCTTGTCGAAGGTGCAACTTTTCTCAGCCAGTGACTGTAATCCATGTAGTAAGGAGCTAAAGGCCCTTGTGTCTTCTCCAGTATGCAAGAACAAGCAATGGAGTCGTCCTGTCTCCTGATAGCATTGTCAGTGTTAGGGCTGTGGGAAGATGAGCTTGTCATTTGGGGCCCTTTCACTCCCCCACACCGTGCTTGGACTGCTTGCCCTGTCGCCTCTGGCTCTGTCGTCTGTTGTTGACGAGCACCGCTGTCACCACGGCCATCCCCATGTCTCAATAAGCTGCTCCTCGCTGCAGACAGCTCGTGACAGGCCTGCAGCATTGTCTCTCTGTTCACCTGAACAAAATGTTCCGCTCACCCCCACACTGGATTTTTGATTAGCATTAACAACCTTATTTGGATGTTCTGTAACTGAAATCTTGAAATCTTGCACTTTTCTGTAAAAGCAGTGCACATAATGCTCGAAAATACAAATTGGAGGTTAATAACATTTTCTCATACTGTGTTGGAAGGGAGAGTAATACACTGATTGGAATTCAGGGGAAAGGAGTGTTTTAAATTGCATCTTCTAAAATGGAAGTCATAATGCAATTTTAACCCAGAAAGCTATGATTTTAATATATATTCATAAAAAGTGAAGCATAAATATTCACAGACCTTGTCTGAAACGTGAGGGAGCAAATACTGTAGACTTATGCATTTCAGATTAGCTGTGTCTGCATCAGAAAAGGCAAGCTAGTAGTTATAATGGATGGACTGGCTTTCCCCCCAATTCTCAATAATGTGTGTGTGAGAGTGGGTGTGAGAATGTGGCTTGTAGTGTAACAGTGTTCTGAGCGGTCAATAAGACAATCTAAAAATATTTTCCGAAAATGTATCTCTCTGTGTTCAGTTAGTTTGTTAGTTTTTTTTTTTTAAAGCAAAGAAGATTTAGATTAAAAACAGATAAGGCCACAATAAAGCAATTGGTTTTGGTACCTGAACAGATCAGGTTTTTCTTTCCACAAAGAGCTGTATCAGCTATCATGGCTTACGCTTTGGAGGAAGAGCTAGGAAAGCTATAAACAGATTTGGCATCATGGACAGACGGCTCATCTGCACAGATCAGTGACAACAAAACCAGAGCTGCAGGAATTAAATCAGCCCTGCAGTAATTGCATTAAAACTATTGAACAAACTCTTCCATTTGTGAATCCTGTTATCAGGAACATCTTCTCTCAGCTCCAATTTACAGCAGGTCCATTGGTGAGGAGAATAGTTCAGGCAGTAACGATGTTTTCCTTTAATCCTGCTGGCTAGGACAATTTTAAAGTATAACTAAGTACAAACTGCTTTATGAGTCAGGCGACATCTGAAAGTGCTTTGATACCCGAATTAAGAAAGACTTCATGTTAGCGAGTGTAAGAAATTTTGTTTAACAAGGACACATTCATGGAAAATGTATTTCCAAAACTTAGATGTGTCATATTCTGCAACATAGATGTGCTGCTTCATCACCCTTTTTCACACTTGTGTAAAAGATGCAATTGTTCAAAAGACTCACTGGAGTACATGCTGCACCAACTACAATCAAATACCAACAGTATGGGGCCATTTTTCATTTTTCCTTTTTTCTTTTACACAAACAAATACGGAGCTGTTATTCCAACCAAGCCTTTGGTGTCTTGTTTATTTGATCTGGAGAGATGTTGAGTCCTAATTAGGCACAAATGCACTCATTAGATGAAGCCACTCTGCAGAGACCAATTGTCAATGAATTATTCAAACCCTCTCCCCTGTACATGATATCAATACTTGGCCCTTCCTGCCTCCACACTACTGTGCATTCGCATCTCCAATTGCATTCTGCCACTGCGAATTGAAGAGTGTTTGAATTTGTCTGAAGAGCCGCACTGAGAATACGAATCATTTATATCTGTTGAGCCCGGGTTTGACATTCCCTCTAGCCTCCTCGCCTTAGACTCTTGTCTGCCACATTGATTAAGTTTTGCCATGTAATCTGACCTCTTTGTTCCTCTTCTCTTTAGGATATGGCCATGCAGCCCCCAGCACAAACAGAGGGAAGGCCTTCTGCATCCTGTACGCCCTCCTCGGCATCCCTCTCACCTTAGTTATGTTTCAAAGTGTGGGTGAGCGGATCAACACCTTTGTCAGGATCCTGCTCCACCGCCTGAAAAAGTGCCTCGGAATGAGGCGCACCGAGGTCTCCATGGTCAACATGGTGATCATTGGTTTCATATCCTGCATGAGCACATTAGGTGTGGGGGCAGTGGCCTTCTCCCACTTTGAGGGATGGAGCTTCTTCCATGCTTTCTACTACTGCTTCATCACCCTCACCACCATCGGATTTGGGGACTATGTGGCGTTGCAAAGTGAACAGGCCCTGCAGAACAAGCTCGACTATGTTGCCTTCAGCTTCATCTACATCCTGACAGGTCTGGCTGTGATCGGAGCCTTCCTTAACCTAGCGGTGCTGCGATTCATGACTATGAATGCGGAGGACGAGAAGAGGGACGCGGAGCAGAGGGCTCTTCTCGCCCACAACGGTCAGGCAGGTGGACACATCAACTGCTCCGTTGACCCAGTCTCTCCCTCCTCCTCGCCGTCTGGGTGTGGCGGAGGGAGCGCAGTCGGAGGGAGCAGCAACGGAGCAGCGAGCCGCGGCCTGCGAAACGTTTATGCGGAGGTGCTCCACTTCCAGTCCATGTGCTCCTGTCTTTGGTACAAGAGCAGAGAGAAGCTGCAGTATTCCATCCCCATGATCATCCCACGCGACCTCTCCACCTCAGACACCTACATGGAGCAAGGGGAGGCGTTCTCCAACCCCCTCCACTCCAATGGCTGCGTGTGCAGCCTGCAGCGCCATTCCGGCATCAGCTCAGTGTCCACCGGCCTGCACAACCTCAACACTTACCGAAGACTCAAACGCAGAAGCTCCATCTGATAGTCGGGTTTCTACGTCCATTTGTGCGTACCATGAGGAGATGCGTGGCACCTCCAGCTTTAGAGCCAGACTTGCTGTGGACTTCAAGGGAGAGCATCCCAGTCCTAAAGATAATCAGCCCCCGAACTTTGATACTTTCTGGAATTGAAGAAACCGGTGGTAAAAACTATATTTCCATTTGGAAAGCACAAACCATTCAGCACTAACATTGTTATTGGTGCCCCAAAGAATTAATGCTAATGGTTGTGTGAGAAGCAATGGATAAAGGTCCTCTCATACTGTTTCTGTTAGAGGAGAGAACCTGTGCAGCTCTCTCCCATCTGGATTCTGAATATCGCAGTGCTCGACCGAGTATTTTCTGTGTTCGTGATAAACATCAGCTTGAATCCACATTCTAATAAGAAAATATGGATTTTTTAGATGGATTGAGGGGTTTCAAATGTATATATTGTCATAATAAGAAATATTTTACAGAAAAAACTCAAAATCCACCATTTTCCAAAATGACTTCCACAAGAAATATATGGTAGTCAGTAGTGTAATTACAACCACATTTATATATTTGACAATTCACTTGTAGGTGTTATTGATGGAAAGCCTATTTTTTCAGTGAAAGTTTTGAAAAAAACAATCAAACATAAGTCAGTGTCTTTCACTGTGTCTGTAGCTACAGTGCAGTTTCAAGCCAAACTTTCTGATATCTTTCATGTTAGTTCTGACTGGGCATGAATGGATCGGGGTTGTTCTTTTGTTTGTCTTGCCTAAAGAGGCCATTTTGGACCCTCTTATGGGGAACAAACATGCAATCGTGTCTTTAACCACTAGCCCTCCCTTTTTCAGACCTCACTACAAATGACTTTGAATTTATTTTTCATGATGTGTTTTTTTTTCTTGTGCATTTATCGATTTGTGTACTTGTTGCTTATCATGGTTTCTTAAAGCTCGACTATAATCTAAGACAGAAATCCGAGCATGTGAGCTCACTGGCATATTTTAGAAAAGTATATCTTAATCACTGCTGCACCTTAGAGGACTGCTGTATGCGCTTTCAGAAATTGGCATTCAGTGCACAAGTTTATTTTTTAATGGGGTCCCATTATCTTTTTCCTAATGTAAATAGTAAGACATATTTAGTTTGTCCATGTGTTTGAAGTAAGAGTTGTTTGACTTGATACTCCATTGTTAATCAATGTCAGTGATAGCAGTGCATCTCAGACAGCTCAGAGTTTGCACCTCTTGCACTTAGGGGGTCGTTGCACAAACCCCATATAAACAGACTTGACTCAGCCTACTGAGGTCTTTATGCAGTGTTCATTTTAGTTTCTGTGAGAGCAAGCTTTTCTCTTACACTATTCTTTTTTTTTTAATTTAGGTAAGCTTTTCATTTTTCTTTACTGGAATTTTCTCTCTAAACTGCAATACACTTGTTGACGTTTATTAGCATCTCTCATAAACAGATGACTTCTGAACAGTTGTGTGAGCATACATTTACATGTTTTTTCTTTGACCATAATAAAATGTTTAATTTAAAGAAAAGTTTCATCCGAGTGTTGGCTGGTGGAGTGTACGTGACTTATTTTGTCTCTGGCTGTATTGCTTCATGTTCGTGTGAGGTCTGCACCGGTGCCTGCTAACTGGTGCGCTGAAGCGCAAAGCAGAAAAACACTGGGCAAAACACGACTCAAGACAACATGGTGAAAATTGAAAGAGCATTTTAAAGATGTGGTCAAACAAGCTTGATTTTTTCCAAGGGTTCTAAAGATTATCATGAAAACTGGATTAACAGCAACATAAAATACTCGCACAATTCCATTCTCTTGAAAATGTAAATGCCGCCCGTATTTATCTCCTGGATGTATTTGTTTGACACATATTTTCTTTATGTAACAGGACCATGTTGGACCACTTAATTAAAAAGTCAATGCTTTCTTTCTTTGCAAAGAATATTATTTCTTATATCAAAATTAGCATCATCCAGCTGCTGCTTGTCACTCAAATCAAGTTGCAAGTGATGGACAACATATAGGCATAAATGTTATGATAACTCCAGCACTGGGAATCCAATGCTAAACCAAAGGTTAGTACCTTATAAGACATTGCAGCACATATTCTGTGTGACACAGTGTCACTAGCTGCTGTATACTATGAATGTTTCTGTACATTCAAACAGCTTTGACATTAGAGCCCCCAGTCATTTTTTCATCCACCCATGAAACAAGGCCTGGAACAAAATTCTTGAAAACTATATCAAGGAAATTTGAATCAGGCTTATTTCAACTGACTTGTTTGAACAGAAAAAACACAGTATGGGGAGATTCAGGAGGAGCTCAAAGCCCAAGAAGACTTCTTAGCTTGAAACAAGAGGGGAAAACATATTCAGAAAGAAAATTGAGGGATCTTAAATTACTTTCAATATCTTGGAATACCTGGGATAAGACTGTCAGTTACTAAAACATGTGGTCTGCTGGCTCAGACCAGAATCAACTAGGGAGAAACTAAATTTAAGTGTCAACTTGTAAAAGTGTTTCTAATATTTTTTGGCCTCCTGTTTGCTCGCTTTCTATTCAGATTAAGTTTTCTGTCCATGTTTGGTTTAACGCCTCCAAAAACCACTGGTTTATATAATCTTTTTGTGGATGATCATAGTAATTTAAAAGATATCCATCTTATTATGTGGTGCACACATCTACTTGACTTGATGTCGTTGCAACAAATTCCTGTATTTTCATTCTTCTATGTCTTCACTGCTTTCATCACATCTAACTTTCTGGCCTTAGTGACAAGTTATGCAACCAACGCAAAGATGAAGTGATTCAGTTTCTCATCCCTGTCCTGATATTCATTACGTAACACAAAGTTGCACCTTCACTGCTGCAGATCATGAACTCTACCACTCCAATGTCAGATGAGATTTTGGGTCAGATCAAGTTTATTCTTCCTGTAAATGGATGCCTCTTTTTTCAGATGCAGGCTGTAGTGTTTTTTTTCTTTTTGTCCTTTTAAAACATTTTTGATGCAAAAAAACTAATATTAACTACATTTTTACCTTCGACAGCCAAACCAACTGGGAGTAAATATCTTCCTGTATTGGGATGTCAAATTGCGACCTGGAGTTTTTAAATAGACTGCAGCCCAAATGTTGTATAAGAAAGTAATTCTTCTTTTCTGTGCAGCATTTAGCTTTGGTGTATTTCATTTCATCTTCATTTGCTTTGTGGAGGCTTCTGTACAGTGATCACCAGAGCTTTCGCGGTTCTCGCTGAGGAATATGAGCTGTGTCGAGGATGAGCACTTTTTTTGGGATGGTGAAAGCAAACTGTGAAAAAATGTCTTGACGAATCCACGGATGAATGGGTTTTAGGACACAGATGACACCTGACAGGCCACAGTTCTTCATGCTTGGATGAATAAGCATTTCAAAGAAAAAAAACTGAACAAAAATTCAATCTGAAGTGATGCTTCTGCTTGTGTGAACAAGAGGGACAGTTTATAACTCCCTCTATAACTAACTCATGTTTTCTTATATATCTGTACAGAACATGGGACTTCATTTCACCTAAAAAATCTTCTAAGTGACTGATGTGGAGAAGTAGAGGCTAAATTATTGCTGACTAAATAGGCAGGCTTGTATAAGGAGAAACCATGTTGTGCTGAACCCAGGACATTTTCAAAATAAATTTCAATGCTTGCAAATGTGTGAATTCCTGATTATACTTGTACAAAATTTGCAAACCCTTTCTTCCAAATTTTCACTCCCTTTTCTAGTTTTACTTTTCCCTCCACTGTCTCCTGAGATTGGAAACTTGTTGAATACACTGTAATTATTCTACGGCATAATCTCTTTTCAGGGTTAGCAGAGCGTATACCCAGAAATGAATGGATGGGGAGAGGCCGAGGACAGTTGTTTGGGAGATGATTTTATAATCTTTTTACTTACTTCTCCTCTAACTGTCCAGTACTTAGTTCCTCTCACGTCCTAATGCATGAAGCCAATTCATTTCTCACAGGAAGCTGAAAATCCGCCTGTCCTTTATCTCAGGAGCAGAGAATCCCATTAATGCCTCGTTCCACTCTCTGCTGTTAATCACACAGAGAGGAAATGTCATTTTATGTCCTGTAAACCATCTGTTCTGAAGAAAGCAGCAGGATGCTGTGTATTACTAACTGACATGTCAAAACCACAGTCCACTTATTTCCTTGTCAGTCATAATGTTATATTTGATGTTTAAAGGACAGCACTCGATTTGCTTTCTCAAACGCTGACAGCAAAGACACTCATAAATGTCAACCCATCCTAATTGTTGACACCCACTCACTGTATCAAACATCAAACAGCTATGGACATCAAGTGCTTGTGTTGGAAATGTGAATCTATATGTAATGTAATTTAGAGTTTTTTTCTCTGCAGTTGACCACAAACTGTTTTTATGTTTTCTCTCTGACACTTTCTGCCTTGCGTGAGTATACTGCTGCTTGTCAAAACTATAAAAACTGGTACACAATGAAAGTAGCCATATCTATTATACATGTATCGAAATGTTCTCTCTAGCCTCTAAACTAAAGCCTCTCCCTTTCTGAGAAGCATTATGTAGAACAAGATACATTCTCATGAATGTAATCACTCATGTCATGAATTTCTATTCACCAATTCAACTAAGATTGAAGACTGAACTATTTAACTTTGACATAGAAAACCGTCTTAAGTCTCTCAAAAGGTCATACGTGACAGGACAGATGATGACATCCGCAGAAAGCAGACAAAATATGAGACACGATGAAGAAAACTAGGCTGTGGCCCATTTTTATTGTAGTCATTGTGAACAACCTTCCTCTTGTTGATGTCATGGGGTTTTTTTTCTCCAGGCAAACATTTTCATTGCTGTTAAAAATTGTATTGTATTCCACCCCAGGTTTGTATTCTGCAGCCTTGTTAGTATTAGAAAAGCAACATCAAGTGCACTCAGCTGATATGAGCAGGCCTGTAGGTGTCTCTTTATCAGCTACTTCAGACTACATTCAGTCACTGATTAATTGTTGGGTTACATTACTTTGGTTGAGTCCTTTGACAAACTAAGGAACACAAATATTGTGATTTTATTGCAGATCTGTCAGTTGGCTTCCTGGCAGACTTTACAGTGCTGCTCATTTAACCTATGAAATAAAGTATAAGCATGGGACCACATCCAAATAAGCAATAATGGGTACTAAATACCGGCTCTTGGAATTTATTCATTTTGGGATGACGCAGCAGATCATTAGATTATGTCCATTAGCTCATGAGTCTGAAGGGCTCATGAGTGAATATCGTGTTTAAATTTTTCCTACGGACTATGATGTTTTTTTCCCAAAAAGACGGGAAACTTTCATGTATACTGTCTTTTTTATCAATGTAATTTCAATTTTTTTTAGAGAGTAGCAGTAATCTTTCAGTAGCTTTCAGATTAACACAAATTTGCATTATGTAACTCTTTCTTAAACAGTGTCCCGGACTGGAAATGCTAGTTTGAGTTACTTTTCCACTACCGTCATTTCCTTCTAGTTATCAGCTCTGTCTGTTTTCCTTACTTTTGCAAGTTTGATTTACCTCTAAATAATGATCTTTCCTGGTATAAAGCAGTCAGATTTCATATTTCAAGTCATCTTTACTACTTTTTTTAATTGTTCCAAAGAAAAAAATAGCATCTAACACTAGGGATGCTGGCCAGTGTCTCATCTTATGCGAAGATCTGACATCAGTGGTGTTACATAACTGCGGCCGCCGGCTCTGCTGCTGCTTACTTTGGTATATTCACCCCATAGTCCCCCAACCTCCCTTTCTTCTGTGAAATCCTTCTGCTTGCATTGCTTCAGACACAAGTCCAGCTTTGTGGCCAAACAAGCTGTTGGCACTTGCTGGGATGTTTCTCTGATTGTGGCCGATGCCTTTAGCTGGGATGCCAATGATCAGGGACATGAGGCGGAGCGTGCAGAAGGAGACTGAGAGGCATGTTGCTGATTTCACAGCAGCCACTAATGAAAATACAAAGCTGGCTTCTCTGTGATCTACGCTTTGGAAACAGCAAAAAAGCCACTACCGCAATAAGCTCCTTGATTTTAGATTGAAGAGGTCTCAGAGCCAAATATTTACAGCACATTTAAAAGATTAAGATCAGCTTGCTGATGTCGTTGAAGGCGTCTATTCTTTGTCTATTCAACAAAGAATAGACGATATAGTTTGATTACAGCATGGAGTTCAAACATCTGATTCATCATACTTTGGGATGCCTCTGAAAACGATTGATTGATCGATCTGCTTGGATAAATTGGGTGCCTAAACACGAGTGAATCCAAAAGCACTGTAAGCAAAATAAACTGAAACCCCATTAAGGCATCTGATGCACTGATGGGTAAAATAATTATTTTCTTTTCTTCAGCATGTTGAATCATCTTTGGGTTCATCAGAAAGAAAAATCAACACATCATGGTTTCACCACTACTTTTCTACTGTCTGCTGTGTTTTTTATCTTTAACAGGCCAGTTGCAGAGTTGCCTTTGCCATGCGGCCTTTGTGGGATTGTGCAGGCTAGTGTGTCCTTGTTCAGTATCGGGCGAGATCTCTGAGATGTATTCAAGTGTGATTCGAGGACAGCCAGCAGGGAATGTTTTGGTATTTAGTCCTTAAGCATGATGGCCGTGAACAATGATGACTCTTGTTCACTTACAGATGCAGTTTGTATAACTTGGTTATGTCTAATTACTTCAAGGTCATGCATGAAAGAAAAAGACAGAGTAATTAATGTTGTTGTTTCTCCCGAAGACTTCCCGTATAACTCAGCTCTGTGTAACAGAAGTTCGGGAAATTAAAACAACACCACCTTATCAACTCTGTGTCTTTTAAACCAGACTTGTTTAGCAATCTTTTATTTATACAAAACTGTGTTAAATCCATTTATCTAAATGGTTTGCAGTTGTGTTGGCCAGTCCTTTATCTCATCAGGACTGACATGGTGAAGAAAATATTGACATGGATATCCATGTGAGGCTTTTGCTGATTGAAGTATCTATTGGATTATTTACAGGTCTGTTTGGCATTAAGTCATTTATGACTAGGAAGTTTGCCAGGCTGATTTAATAGAGCATCACCACAAAGGGACTATCAAAAGAGAGATTTCTGACCATGAACCAGCTCTTACATCAACACAGTCAAGAGAGGAAAGATGAAAAGATCAAAAGAAAACTTGCACCTGAATCCAGTCGCTCAGGAACTCCATTCAAGGCTGATGTTGCAGGAATCAGCGGACTTTTACATCACCACAAGGTTATTTTAGTTCTTATGTAGCAGTGTACTGTTGGTTCCATATTTGATTAGATTTTGTTGATATATAAAATTCCATTGATACATTTCTTTGATTTCTCTCTCATTTGTGAAAAAGCAACTCCCACCAAAGACTGTCCACTTTGGTACCTTGAGTCTGCTTTGACTACAAGAAAAATCTATATGTGTGTGAGTGTGTCTATCTTTGTCATTTCAACATTCCATCTCAAAAATCTAAACTGACAGCGTTAAGGTTTAACGTCTCACAGGAAAATATGTTTCTATATCATAAAGGCGCAACAAAACAAGACACTGGATGGCAGCTGAAGTAAAGCATATGAGGCTAAATCTGAGCTCTATTCTGTGGCAGATTTCAGAGCTACAATATTCAAATGTGTCATCTTTTTTTTTTCATGCCGAAGACATATGTAAATGACTGAATTAGGTATCACAAGACAACCATCGCGGGATCATTTAAATGCTGTACTTTGATCTGGAAAGAAGGGCAGAGAGGCTTGAAAATGTTTCTGACTTCAGACTGGATTAACATCAAACTCGCAGAGCTGCCCCGGTGTCACTTGTGATTATGTGTCCTCCAAGAAGATCTGCAGGAAAATTTGCCAGGCTCTCAGTACCCAGCACACCCTGGTCATGTTGAGAAGCTCCTCAGTGGTTAGATAATCATCCCAGATACGAACTGATGTGTCTGTGAAATATGTGTGCACAGCTTGCTTAAGATCAGAGGACTTACTCCGGACAGTGAATGAGAGATTCACAAATAATGATCTTGAACCTGTACATAAAAACAAAAAAAACTCTCACTATGTATTACGGTGGTAATATTATGACTTTATTAAGGAGCGATGCTCAGTGATAAATGGATGGAAGGAGAGTTAAGAGTTTCCAAACATACTCACATTTTGGTTCGTAACTTTTTTTCAAATAGATGAGTGATGAAAGATGAGAAACTTGCCATCCTCTTTTAAAGCCATACATCACTCCTGTGATTAAAAGCCCAAACCTCTAAGGAGCTTCATTCAGCCTTGCATCAGACAAACGCACACAGCTGGAGTTGTGACACAAAAATGTTTTAGGCTGCAGGCAAACTTTGGCCGGCTGATTTACAAAGCCAGTTTCACACGCTTTTACTTTCAGTGAAAGTATGTCTATTTATATTTTTGAATATACCTGAAAGGAAGAGACTTTTCCAAAAACAAGCCCACTTGTTGGAATGCATAGTAATGCATATCAAATATGCATCATCTTGACCTTTCAAAGCTCCGCTCTTACTGTATTTGAATTAAGGACTGTGAAAGGCAGCAATTTTTTCTAAATTGTGCTACATCTGAATCAAGCTTCCTTGTTGACTGAGTGGAAGAATTTGAATTTTTGTTTACAAGGTAAAACAAGAAGAAACAATGCAGTCATACTGGACCCAAACCATGGTCTGCAGATCAATAGCCTCATGACGTACTTCGCTGCGCCCTCTCTAACCTCGTTTTAAGGGTTTGTTTTGGTTTGTTGATTATGCACACTCACATACAGGCCGTCACAGCATTTGCTGAGAAATGCTGAGATTCATCATTCCCATGCTTTGGAGAAATGTGAAAAGGCGATGTTTTTTACTTTGGTGGCTGTGTTGCCGAAACGTACTTTTTCAAATTATGGGACACTTTTGAAAAGCTTGATTATACTTATCATATGGATATATTTCCTACTTATGCAACCAGTCTTAGATAGTTGAAAAAAAGAATATCAATCTAAAAAGATAACATTTGAGGAAGACATTATATAGATCTTGCGTCAGCCATTATTATAATACAGTGTTTTAATGATCGGTCTCACACAGACATTATGGTTGAAATATCCTAATATCTGCATATGATTAATGCAAAACAATACAGCTCTCCTCACTACTTTAAAATAATGTCAATGTGCTCCATGTGAAAGAATCATAATACATGCACGACACCCAGGTGACAACCACTAGAATTTCTTTTGTGTCTCGTGAATACATTTTTTATCCTCATTTTGAAAAGAAAAAGTCCTCAAGATGAAGAGATGCTTGATCATTTTTCAAAAGTCACATTTGCAACAAAGGCCTCTTCAGGTCACACCCGGGCTGCTGAGATGAGTGCACAGGTTTCCAGCTTCCAGCACACTGAGCACCACTTCAGAGAGATTGCATAAGCGGGGACAGGCTTCAGCAGCTGATGCATGATCACGACAACTGTCGTGGTGTGTTGCTGATACAGTGGTTGGAGAGAAGATGAGTGGATGGTGACAACACCAGGTCGCAGGTCATCTGTGTCTGCATCGTTGATGGTTTAACTCATCTGGAAGCATTTGACTAACATTTAGCCCAGAAAACAGAGAAACTGTGTCATTCAATGCCATGAAAAATTTTTTAACCATGTTATACTTAATTTATCAGTAAAATCTAACATGTTGTAGCTTATAGAATACACAGAGTTTCTGCTGAGGCAAAACGTCATCCCCACACAGGGAACCGGTCAGCGTCGTTATTGTGGCCAAATATGGATACGTTTCTGACCTCACGTGTGCTGCTGCAAGCCCGTTTCTGTCATAGCAAAGATCTGAGTAACATTTCTTTGAGTCTCATTTTTAAACAGCTGGAAAAAATAGGCTCAAGAGCTAAGGTAGTTTTTTTGGGATCAATTTACCTTATTTGCCCTTTCATAGAAGAGGTCCATGGAAAAGAATGGTATCTTAATAATAGAAGTAGATCTGTCTGGAAGCTGTGTGTTGCTGTTTTATGGGACAAGTTGTTTATCTTTTTTAAGATCAATAGGCCATGGAAAAAAAGGAAATACAACAATATTGGTAGCTGGGAGCCTTGCTTTTTACTAGAAAGCTAGAGGTTACAACATGACATTAAACATTTTCTGTTTTTGTTCCCTTAAATGATACAGACAACCTAGCAAGATGAAACTAAATTATGATATAATTGAAAAATGCATTCTTAAATTTAAAGAGGAGATGGGATTTTTAAAAATGCCAAACATAAACAGCAATAAAATAGAACATGCACTGCTTTTAAAGGATCGTGTAGAAAGCCTGAGTAATGAAACTTTTAATCTGGAATTACACAAATCAATGGTACCTTTTATGGGATGAAATTTAACAAATTGTACATTGTTTGAAGGCTGAAAGTTCCATTTTTCAGGTGCTCTGGCGTTACAGCTGTCAGAATTGGTAAAAATGTGTGTTTGAATACGGGCCTGCTTTGGCTCCATGAGGGATGACTGTGTGCCATGTGTAATTTGGAAAATGAATAAAGACAATGTTTGGAACCAGCTGGTCGTCAATGTGTGTAGGCATCATTTATGCATTATTTAGTCCCAATTACATCTTCTACCCTAACTCACTCAGGTCAGTGCGAGGATAAATAATTGTAGGTAACATTATAATTAGCTAACATAACTAATCACCAATTTGTAACTACACATTACAAAAAACCCAGATGTATATCTTCTGTCCTAACTAACCTGGCTCAGTGTGAGGGTAAATCATTGTAGTTAACATTATCAATAACTAACAGTGGCAATATTTACAAGGTATAATGGTTGGCATTAACAAGTGCTCCTATAGACATGATTTTATACATCAACTATAAAATGAAGCATCCTTTAAAGTAGAAAATGGCAACAATAATATGTCTGTTTCTACGTCAGACCAGGGGAAGGACGCTATTACAGTAATGCCCAATACATTTAAATTCTTATGACATGAGTTACATTCACAGCAACATTTAGCAAAAAAACAATAATAAACTGTGTTAGACGATATTGGTATACTGGTATAAGCAGTATGGCTTCACAGAAGGAAGAAATCTCTGTCTACTTTGTCACTATTCAGGCCCTCTGGCACTGGTAAAGGCTTCGGACTAACCCTGTTTTGCATAGGGCATTTATAGAACAACATGAATATGAATATGTCACATTCATTTATGACATTTTTTATACATGCAATTTTGCTTATGACCACAAGGAGTTGTGACGTAATTACAGCTCATCTCAGAAATACATTTATTTGGGGAAAAGGCAAAGTCAAATTAGATGATGAATGTTTCTACTGGAACTAACAAAAGAGCAAAGCTTTTACAACAAAAATTAAGGTGCAAAATACTTTTTATTCTTGTTTTATCTCATCTGATACAGCTGTACATGAAGTGAGACCACAGCCTCTTAATAATGCAAATGACAAAACTGATTGTTCATCATTCCACATTGATGGCATTGACCATATCCACATGTTTTATTCAGTGAAAGATGAGGAGCTATTTTACTCTAAGTGTCACACAATAACCTTTTCATGATTTAAGATACACGATCACAATGTGTTCTTTCATGCGCTCTTTGTATGTCAACATGTCACCGTGATGCTCTCCAGCTGAACATTCTGCAGGCCACGGCAGCAAAAGGAGTTCTGGGACAGAAGTTTATATATGTTTTAACTGTTTTCTCATGCAAAGTGAGAACTGGCATGACAATGTTCAGATGTACACATGGCCTTATGTCTAGAGTGCAGACGCTTCTCTTTTTTTCTTTTAAATGGAGGAGGAATACCTCAGATTATTCAAAATATGGTAATTTGCGCCATGATGAACTTTTTTTCAAAATGAATTAATATTTTATTAATAAAAATATGTTAAAACCAAAACTGATAGCAATGTAATTATAATATTGGCCTTTCAAAATTAAACTCTTTTGACACAAAGTTGGAAAAAATTGAATAAAAAAGATAGATTAATAAAAGGACAAACTGAAAGAAGTGACAAAGTGTTTAATACTCTTTTGATTTATTACACAGTCACTCATTCTGATTATATAAATGGGCAGTTAATACGTTTCCTCTCAAACAATAAGACACCAGCTGTCTGTTGACCTTTCTGGAGAAAAAATACATTAGGATCATCTTTTCCCAATGAGTGGTATTAATGCTTACATACTATTTCAATGCATGTTCGTTACATAAAATCTAAAGTTACACAAATACAACTTTAATCTGTTTTTCTCACTTAAAAAAAAATGAACTAATGAAGTGGCTGCTTAATAATCTCAAAATCTGCTTCCCACAGGTGAATGTGCAGTTTCTCTGGAGTACAGGTACCAACAAAACACATTAAAGGAGGCTGAAACTATTTAATCTAATAACTTTTTTACAATAACTTCAATTTCAGCCCCTGTGAATCAGAGAAATTTAATCAATAGTTTAGACCCCAATTATAAATGTTATGTTTTCCACATAAAAGACTGCACCTTCGATGATTTCTTCTCAGTACTAAACAACAGCATTTGGTGATAAATGGTTGATTGTATTTAATTTGATGGCCATGTGTTAAAACAAAAATGATTTGAATAAGTCATGACCTTACTTTTTTCAACTGACCCTGCCATGTGACATTTCTGTGGCCTCATATAGGCTGCTCCCCCGCCACCTTCACTTTACCACAACCTCACACCACCCGCGGCTGCCTGCCAATCAAATGTGTCCAGGCTGTTCAACATGAAATGACAACGCTCCTGGGCATTCATCTTTTTTGCATGACTGCAACAGATGTTGTAACTCTTCAAGGACACTTGAGGAGTTACAGATTCTCCGAAGCTGACGTCTCTTACTATTGTATGGAACATGCTTTAGATAAGAGGTTACACCTAGCATATTTTTGTTTTCAGTACCTGCAAGGCCCACAGGTGTTAATGCTACTGGGTCTCATGATCTTTTAATCTGTCAGAGCATGTCTATGTGCAGAGGAGGGCATACTGACACCTACTGGCCAGACATATTATTCATGTTTGACACTGAATAGTGAAAAAGTCGATAGCAACAATATTAAAATAGAATGTATAATTTCAATAAAGAACTTTGTATTCATGAAACTAATATAAAAATGGCTACATTGAAATCACAAATAAAAAGGCAATGAAAACGTATGAAATCCACACATATCCTAGCTTCTGACAATAAAAAAGTATTGAGGACTTTCTGTGGTGCTTTCAGGTACGGTGATCAACAGTGGAGGATCAGGGAGAGTTCCATCTACCATTGTAATCAGCTTATTTCTGAGGGCGAGTAGACAGTCATTAGTCATTAAAGCAAATCAGACCTTATTAGTATTGAGTGATTTTGTGTTGTAAGTATATTTAGACTATGCTTTTAACCACCTGGTAATAAACATTATGCAAAGGTAATTACATGTTTTTTTTTTTTTATTATTTATGCACCATGAAGGAATTAAGGGATGCACATTTATCCTTGAACCATGTTTTTCCCAATGATCAGTTCCATCCATCCACTTTGCAAATTGAATCAGGATTCAAGTTACTGTGATGGGCAAAAGAGGGAACCAAAGACTCTGCTCAACTTGTAGTATTTTCCACTTCTCCCTGATGTTCAAGATCAGATAACATAGATTACCTGAAGCAAGTTTGGGAAGCTAACAGGGGCATCCTCTGAGATACTCAGAGAAAACATCCAAAATAGGTCAACCAGAGGCATTCTGTCCAAATGTTTGAACAGTTCAACAGGCTTTATTTGAAGCAAAGTGTAAGCAACTAGTATGCTGAACATTTTCTCCACTGGCGCAGCTGCCCTCTTCCACCCAGCAGCCCGACATAATGTCATCATCACAGCTCACGCCACACCAGTCACCCTGCCCACCTCACGTTCCATTTAGCATCACCTGTGCATAAAATGCTCATGACATGCGGATTTATTTGCGTGGGGCAGAAATTCAACTTAACATAAAGGAAAAAAATCCACTATTTTCCAGAGGAGCATCAATGTGTCATCCGGGAAGGCACTTCCATTTTTCTCCCTTTGGTTTGAAGATTTCTGTCATCGGTAACGGCCTGGGTGAAGTTTCCTGTTACCAAACATATCCATCAGCTTGATAAATTCAGTCTCAGGCTGCGTGAAAGGGTCTGCAAGGCAAATTGACCCCAACAGAGTTCCCAGAGTGAGAGGAACGTATTGACCTTAAGCCTTGATGGAAAAGCTCAGAATGGGTTTCAGTAGTAAAGCCCCTCCTGGATCTACACCTGTGGTCACTCCACCAGTATACTTTCAGGAGCAAAGCATCCGGGCAGAACCTTAAAACATTGCATCTGTGAGCTACCTGGTTTATCCGTTCATACAAATATCTTTGGAGAAAAGAAAATCTGACTTTTTTTCTTTCAATGATCCATCTGTTTAAATAAAGATTTAATGAATAAGAAGAATATCTTGAAGAGATCAATCTTGACATTTGCAGGATTTCCCCTCTCCACTTTGGAAGCTATTATCCTAGTATAAAAAAAGAAAGAATCTGCACCGTTGAAAATAGAGAAATTTATACAATCGAATTGACAAATAATGTAACTCCTTAAGTTGGTCAGACGGTTATTGTTGTCATTTTTACACTTCCTGAGCTTTAAACTGTTGTTTAAAGCTCAGGAAGTCTTCACATCTACGAAGACTTTGCATGGCAACAAGATTCATTATGGCCAAATGGAAATCTGCACTTAGACTCCAAGATGATTTTGCAGCAAACGGACAGCTGTTTTGAAAAGTGGTTCTATATTAAATGCATTAACTCCGTTTTGCAACAAGAAGCTAATTTTAGTTGTGCAGTTAGGGAACAATGGCGTCCCTGCTGACGTCAGCATAGATGCTATTGACCATACTGTGTTTACAGACGATGATTCTAACAGCTTTTGTCATTGAAAAGATGCCTTTTGGTTTGACTTGGTTCTGTTACCATCACCAACAGCCTCCATTTGTTTGATCCTATTCTCCAAACTAACCTCTGATAGTACTGTTGATTTCTGCTCTATCCAATTATATTTCCTGTAACATTTTATGTTAATAAATGACCATGAAACACACCCAGAACACAAAGCTTATAACTTTAAAAATCTTGGGCTTATTTATTGTGATGTTCTAGATTTCCTCCATATGGTATGAACACCAGTACTTAACCTAAGATGGTGCAACATTACGGTAAGTTTTCTATTGTGTCCTGCTGTTCTACTTATGTAGGAATAAAAAAAACTATTTTAGTGAGAGGGGAGAGTTAAGACTCTACAAATTGAGTCACAGAGCAAATGATTACTTGTTCTCATCGGTTCTCATCCGAAAAATCAACCAAATCCCTTTAAGACCAGAGAAGCAAAGGCTGAAAATATACCTGCAGTAAACATAACTTTTTGCAAGAGTTCTTCATATAAAAAATATGAAGAGCTCTTGCAAAAAGTTATTTTTGGCTGGGTAACAAAGGGTTAAAGGCAATGCATAAAATCGACTAAAATCAACTGAACTCAAAATATGTTTTTTCTGTCAACCACATTGGCCTATTCTTTGTGTACAATAGAAAGCCACAGAATGGCCAAATATGGAACAACATCCTAATGGAAACTAGAATCCATGTTCCAATTTTAAGCAGGGCCACACAAGGGAGAATAAGCTATGGTCCCACTTGTCACATCTGAAATGGTGCTCTAGTCTTTGACTCCACCTGCTGTTGATCCAAGATGCCTGTCATGTTGCATATGAGATGATCTTTAACGGTTCTATTTTGTAACTCAGCAAACCCGAAACTTTAATTTAAATTAATTATTGAAATTCCAAAATTAAGATAAAGTTAAAAAAAGATAATCAATAATAGACATGGAACTATTGGAAAGTTAGGCCAAATGGAAAGTCAACATAAGAAGTATGCAAACTGAGGACACCAAGTTGTAGGAAGACAAACAACGTGACAACAATGTGGATACAGTAACGAGCTCCTTCAAAACTAGAAACACTGGTCTAATCTGTCCAAATAAACCATGCTGTTATATAACCTAAATAATTCAAACAATCTTGTTTTTCTTTTACCACCTACTTCCTGCCTTGACACCTGGGTTCGGTGAATTATATAATTTCCGAGTGCTATCGAAAGCAGCACGCGTTTTGCTCAGCAGTCAGCTGACCGCATGCTGTCATGTGGCGTTCACAGACTGAGGAGACCCAGCGGAGAGCGCGTGAATAAAATCAACCGAGTTACCTTTAAAGAAAAATACAGTCTGGCGGTCGTTTCCAGCCTTATTTTACGTGTCCAGGATGGCTTGGACAAAATACCAGCTGTTCCTCGCTGGGCTTATGCTCACGACTGGCTCCATCAACACTTTGTCGGCCAAGTGAGTGTTTTTAATTATGCTTTTCTTCTGTGTCGTGTGTTCATTTCTATTGTTAAATGCAGTTCGCCTGTGTGTGGTAACATAAATAACAGCTTACAACAACTTTGGCTTTCAGGTTTAGTGCCTGTTTGCCTGTTTTTATGCCTCTGGCTATGTGTTATTACGTATTTATTGCAAAGAACAAAAAATATTAGCATTTGAGGTGACGTAGATGTAGCTACTGTATCGGCTAATGACAAATGTTTCGATGCAGTCCAAATAATTTAACGTTAGGAAAACACTGACAATGAGACTACACAAGCTTAAATTTAGCTCAGGAAATAAAATGAGAGACTCTCATTACAACGATGTGTGATTGTCTGGGGCTGTCTGCACTAAACAAACCTGCTCTAAAAAATGTTGGTTGAATAAGAGCCTGGTTCTTCCTCCTGTGCAGCTCATAGCTAAACGCATTTCGAACTGGCATCTCTTTTGTTCCTGATGTTAGCAGACTATCACTTAAAACGCGCACATATGAGACAGTGTCGATACCTAGGCTACACATTTGCATGTGAATATTTTCCTTAATAAATGACTTGACCCTAAAACCTGCTGCAGAAACTGTGAGCAGCCAACACTAACCCTTTGAGAAGTGGTGCTGCAGACAGTCAAAAGGCCTTTTCAGCATCTATATTCAACTGCAGAAAAAGGGAAGTCCACCAAATCGTTTGGCAGCAGCTAAATTAAAATATTTAAATATGAGTGGCTAATAAGGCTTGGTAAGTGCTGACAACTAATGTTAATGTGAAAGCAAACAGAGGTTGCTTTTTACAGGCATCTGGAAAATGTTGGCAGGAGTCTGTGCAATACATCTGTATTCCACTGAATGAAAAAATAACAAACTAAAACATGAAGTTGTGGTTACTAACATTACTGCCAACTAAAGGCACCATTTTTTATAAAATGATAATGTACAATTACTTGTGAAGTGACTCCCAATTTAATTTACTAAGTTGTAAGATGATAGTAACCCTGATATCTATAATCATCTAATAAACATTGTCAAAGTTTTCATAGGTTGTACAAGTGTAGAGATGAGACGGATCACGTCTCTGCATCGTTAAAATATTAGACAAGTTGAACCTTAGGTGAGAAACAACAGTGTTGCTTTTGCTTTCTTTTCCATGGCAGCACAAAAACATCAGCTTTGTCAGCACGGAAGAAGAAAAAAGCTTCAAACTCACACACCTGATTAGCATCCGCACAGAAAGATGAGGGGAGAAGAGTTAAGTCCTAGAAAGATGTGACAGATCTGAAGTTTATCAAGTGAAACAAGAGTTTGACCTCAAATTCAAAGAGAAAGACAAAAAGGGAAGCGGGACAGAAACATGAATAAAAAGGTTTAAAATCTGTTGCACTGTGCCCAGTTGTTTAGATTTATTTTTTTGTATAGGCTTAAAGCATTTTCTCCAAAAGGCCTGTATCTGGTGGAGTTTACTGGGTGTAATTCCATAAAGAGCAGCTGATCCACTCTTCCTGCCACAGTGCGGTGAAGTTTGTCACTTTAGTGAAATGAGACATTCAGCTTTTCAACTTCTCCAATAAGCTGTCATGTCAGCTCTCTCTTGCCTGAGTCACACCTCTCAGCCCTTTTTCGTGGGTTCTGTCATCTGAGCCAGACTCGGCTCTGCTCGAATCACAGTTGTGTGGCTCTAATGTGTCCGACAAAACGTTCCCTAACAGTCTCATTGCGGTCACCTGATACCCGCCCTGCCGCACATGAGATCCCTCACAGCTTGTCGAGTGATAGTTTTAGGGTAGGCTTACATGTCTTTCTGTGTTTCTTTGTGCGACGGTGTGATGTGTAAAGATACTCAAACCAAAGCCACTGACCACGATGGAAAGGGAAACGACAGCAGGTTTGGTTTTTTGGTCAGGAAGTGTCGTGTCATCGGATTTAAAAGACGAGACCCTCACATGTCAGTCATGCTTCCTCTGACCGTCAGGCCATAAAAGCTTTATGCAGACTTAAGCACTCATTAACCCCACACGTGAAACACAGTGTCGTCATCATCGTGTCTGACTGGACTGCTTTTATGATTTGATGTCACTATTTTAAACTAAACACCATCAATATTCGTGTTTTTTTTCTTTGATCTTTATTATTTGTTCATTTGAATTGTCCATAACAGAGTTGTAATAATGTGTTTTTTTCTGGCAGATGGGCTGACATGTTCTCAGCAAAGGGCTGCCACGATGTCCCTGAACATGGCTTTTCGCATCCATTTGTACAGGTACAGTAGTAAACCGAATGGCGCCTTCATCATGTTGCACTTTGGACTGAATATGAACCTGAAATATGTGCCTTTAAAGCACTGAAAACCGTCAAGTCCTCAGTCCTAACCCCCCAATTGTTGTTATATAAAGCATCAGGTTTAAAATCTGCCCTGCCCTGATGGGAATGGTAACGTGAGTCACATTACAAACTGTGTAACGTTGGCCTCTGCGTGCAGGCGGTGGGAATGTTTCTTGGCGAGTTCAGCTGTCTGGCCGTCTTCTACATCCTGGTTTGCCATGACAGACGCAGCCCAGAACCGAAAATGACAGCCAGCCAGAGCTTCAACCCTCTGCTCTTTTTCCCCCCCGCCATGTGTGACATGACAGCCACCTCCATCATGTATGTCGGTAAGTGGACTCAACCTCAGGTGCTCGGCAACATGTTGAGGTGAGAATTCAATTCATACGCGTGACAAAAATCTGCCTTTCCTCTTCCAGCTCTGAACATGACTAGTGCCTCCAGCTTCCAGATGCTTCGCGGGGCGGTCATCATCTTCACCGGCCTCCTCTCCGTGGCTTTCCTGGGGCGCCGTCTGCTGAGAAGCCAGTGGATCGGTATCGTCATCACGATCCTGGGCCTGGTGATCGTAGGCCTGGCTGACTTTGTCAGCGGGCACAGCGACGACACACACAAACTCAGCGACGTCATCACCGGTAAGATCTGTGGTCGAGGTCTGTTTACTGAGGTGCTTCAGGCGCCGCTAACTGGGACGCCGTTTTTCCGGCCTGCAGGTGACCTTCTGATCATCATGGCTCAGATCATCGTGTCAGTGCAGATGGTTCTGGAGGAGAAATTTGTCTACAAGCATGACGTTCATCCTCTTCGAGCTGTAGGAATCGAAGGTAAAACTCTCCTTTGTCCATAGCTCCATGCAGCATGTGTTCACACTCATACAAAATCAGGGTTTTATGTTTTTTTCATCTTCATCCCCTAAAATCACAAAGGGGTAAAAAGAAAATACCAGGAAGGAAAAAGCCAAAACAGCCAATCAACTGATCTCCTAAATCAATTATGTTAAGAGAAGTCAATCGGGAAGAGGTCAAAGGTCAAAAGGCAAAAGCATTACCTGAGAATCGTTACATCATTGTTCCCCAACATATAAGATAAAGCCACACTTTAGGCTGCAAAAACAGCCTCATTGGAAGTTTTTGAACATCCTAAAATATTTCCATACCTGCAAATGTCAGAGGGGGGTGGATGGAAAATCATGTATACGCGGGAAAGTTTTCCTGATTTGGGAAAGAGATCCCATATTATGATATTGGTAAGATGGGAGGTGAGATGGAAGTGTAGGGACAGACAGAAATATTAGTTTTTAGTTTTGGTAAGAGGGATGGAGCAGAAAAAAAAACGGAGGACTCACAGACCCAGAGTTAACTTTGTTAGTGTCATGGGACAGTGATCACAGCTTGTGTTGTGTCTGCTTTACTTGGCCCTGCTCTGAAAGCTGTCGACATGCAGGTTTAAAGTCATAAAACAGAACAACTATCGCGGTCTTTTCTTCTTCCGTTCTATTCAATTCAATTCAATTTTATTTATATAGCGCCACATCACAACAACAGTTGTCTCACAGCGCTTTCCAAACAGAGCAGGTCAGACCCTACTCTGAAGTTAACTACAGAAACCCAACAATTCCCACCCTGAGCAAGCACTAGGCGACACAGGCGAGGAAAAACTTCCTTTTAACAGGCAGAAACCTTGAGCAGAACCATGGCTCAGGGTGGGCGGCCATCTGCCTCGGCCGGTTGGGGGTGAGGGGAAAGAGAGAGCAAGAGAGAGAGAGAGGGCGAGAGAAGGACAGAGGGAGCAGAGAGAGGCAGCCAACACAGCAACACGTAGAATAGATAAAAAATGGCAATGATATTAATGCTAATGATGAGCAGGAACACTGGGGCAGCAGGAAACTCCCAACCACAGATCCAGACTCCACAGCTCTAGGAACACCTGCAGGAAGTGATAGGAGGAGACTCCCAACCACAGATCCAGACCCCACAGCTCCAGGGCCAGGAATATCTGCAGAAAGTGTTAGGAAGAGAGAGGAGAGAGAAGGGGGACGAGAAAGCACACGACTACGGGGAAGGGAGAGAGTCCAGTTAGTAACATTGTTAATGGAATGAGGTTGCACCGGGAGGGAGAGAGAGAAAAGAAAGGGGAGCTCGGTGCATCATGATGCATCCCCCGGCAGTCTAGGCCTATAGCAGCACAACCAGGGGTGGACTTACTCTAACTATAAGCTCTATCATAAAGGAAAGTCTTAAGCCTACTCTTAAATATAGAGACGGTGTCTGCTTCCCGGACCCAAACTGGAACCTGGTTCCACAAAAGAGGACTCTCATAGCTGAACGCTCTAGCGCCCATTCTAGTTTTCAAGACTGTAGGAACTGCCAGTAACCCTTCATTCTTGGAGCGCAGTTCTCTGGTAGGGCAGTAAGGTACTAAAAGCTCTTTAAGATAAGATGGGGCCTGACCATGAAGAGCTTTATACGTAAGGAGAAGGATTTTAAATTCTAAGTTTTATTTTATCTAATTAAGTTCTGTGTAGGTTAGTAATCAGCTGTGGCTGATTCCTGTAATAAAACTAATTAAACATATTTACACACTCCAGACGTTTATTTGTAAGTCTGGTATTATAATAACTTTACACTTTTTGAACATTCAGATGTTTCAAAAATTTATGTAAAAAAAAAAACATTCAAGCGGTTATCGTACATAGTCTCTTCTTTGAATCCTAAATATGTTAGTTGAACGAATCTGCCGTTAGAAACAAACGGGTGAATATGGTGCAATGTTTAGCAGCTAACGAGAGATAAGACACAAAAAAGTTAAAGGTCACATTCATCAAGAAGTTAGACCCCAAATGCATCGCAATGCTGTTCTGTAACAGCTTTGTGTGTAAATAATCAGCCATTTGCAGATATATCAGGTGATAAAAAGTCTGTATGTTTGCTCAAAGTGGTCAAAACAAAATTGTTTGGGCTGCTTTATCGTATCTGTCACAAGAAGGAGCGTTACAAAGAAGCTGTTTCACGACTGCTTGTTTGACTGCTCTGTTTCAGAAGAAGCCTCTTTTGTTGGTAGATATGGAAATGCTTAACACACCAAATAGATTTTTTTTAAAAAGCTACTTGAAACGTCTCTCTTGGAAACAGCTCGAGCTGTCTTTGTAAAATTAGATGATCACGGTTCCAAACTCCAGGCAGGACTTCAAAATCTATAATAAATCAAATATAAGAAAACATGTTATTCTGCAGAACAAAGTTAGCTTTCACACCTTTTTTTTTTGTCTTGGAACTAGTTTGGAACTAGATTGAGCTTGTTCAAGAGAACGATGTCATAAGTTAGGATAAATTGAGTCAGAATTTATTGTGTTTTGCGTTTTCAGGCCTCTTCGGTTTCGTGGTCCTGTCGCTGCTGCTCATCCCCATGTACTTCATCCACGTTGGCGGCTTCAGCGACAACCCTCGGCACGTTCTGGAGGACGCCATCGACGCCTTCTGCCAGATCGGGAACAAGCCCCTTATCGTGCTGGCTCTGCTGGGCAACACGGTCAGCATCGCCTTCTTCAACTTCGCCGGGATCAGCGTCACCAAAGAGATCAGCGCCACCACCCGGATGGTGCTGGACAGCCTGCGCACGCTGGTCATCTGGGCGGTCAGCCTGGCGCTGGGCTGGGAGAGCTTCCACGGCCTGCAGGTCCTGGGCTTCCTGGTGCTGCTGCTGGGCACGGGGCTTTACAACGGACTGCACCGCCCCCTGCTGGCCCGGATACCGGGCTGCGCCGTGTGCTTAGAGGAGGAGAGCAGCGGCGCCGAGAGAGAGAGACTGCTCAGAGAAGAGGTGCCGGCGGGCGAGGACACATAAAGCCCCGCTCACGAAATCAGTACAGACAGCGTCACGCACAAGGTGCACCTCACGGGAATGCTGTCGGTCACTTTTTACGCATTTTTCTGTTCACACCTCAGGTTTTAACCGACCTCAGTCGATGCTGTAAAATGTGCGGAAAATATTTTTAAACAAACAGTTTGATATTTTGGGGAAAAACGCACTTGTTGGCCTTCTCTCTGTGCCCGTCTCATATTCTGTTGAATACAAAGTTTGTTTGAATAAGTAAAAAAATTCCATTCACTTTCCCAGGAATTAGAAACCTAGATAAAAATGTTTCCAAATGGGACCTTTCGGTCTTTTCAGCACAAGGAATAAAAAAAGCACCAGGCACATATTTTGCCCCCATCCCAACACCCCCCATTGTACGTTGAACATTTCTGTTCTGCAAAGATCCTATTTCCACCCTTCTGTTTGTGGTCAACTCGTGTTAAATCTCTGCCATTGCTTTTACTCTAAAACACACAGCAGGATTTGGCAAAAAATGTAAACTTGCATGCTCTTGTCTGATTTGACCGTTCGAAAGCTCAAAGAAGCTGTAGCTCAAGGAAGAGGATGGTCAAAATGTGGGTGAATGATGTGAAATCACAAGTGCTGCTTGGCAGATCTTGTTATTTGACATGGAAGCTGAGCACTTTCCCTATAACAAACCTGATTCCTATTTGCTGGACACGCTGGAGAGTGTTTTCAGGTCTCTACTCTGCTGTTCTGAAAGTCAGACAAAATGCTTATTTCCCAAAATGTCACATTATACAGGTAAAGAAATGGAGAAAAAAAAGGGCATTCTGACAAAGCCACTCTATCATAATGTGGATTGTAAAGGGATTTTTAAATGTAATTGTTGTTTTATTTTAACAGGATATTTGCTTCCAATACAGACTTTTTTAAAATGGCAATGGGACTTTAATTGTTTCTTTGTGTGAACCAATTTATCGCAATTTACATTTTAATTACATTGTAATACTTCTGAACCATCATCACATCATGTTAGATACTAATTTCAATACTATTAAAGGCTGGATGTTTCTGTAAATGCTATATCTGGTGATCTGTATAGAGTGTACTTTCTTAATATGCTGATCTCATTGCCTTAAGGTCCATCGTGTGTAGTGTTTTCAGCTTGGAAATGTGCACTTGTTTCATTTCATTTAGAGAGCACCGCATTTTTTAAAATATTGAAATCTCCTAATATGAATAAAACTGTTTCCTGGTTTTGATTTAACTCAGAAAGGCTGCAGTGAAGCTGTTTTAAATATAGGGATTCGTTCCTGCTTCTTCCCTTCTTTTAGCCTTCTAAAGAAAAGGGAACTGTTTATAAATCATGGGTATTAACATTCATAATTCTGTTTACTTATGCGAAAGAAATGCATTGTATCGAATTCATGCAGTAAACCGAAAAATCATTCTCGCCTGTGAAGAATTATTTTTATATCATTTAAAGTGTTGCATGTAATTTTGTTAGTTGAAGATATTTAAGGAACTAAATCCTCCATTATTAAGAAAAAATGGTTTTAAATTGCTGGTCCAGTAAGGAGAAAAGCAAAGAGAACATTATATGATTGATTATCTTTAATACTTATACTTATTCTGTTAAACAGAGGTGTCACTCAGCAACCTTTGGTTAAGAGAAGCCATATATAAAAAAAACAGGAATAAAAGTAAAGATGAAAAAGTCTTAGTACAAGGGTCTAATGTCACCAGCAGCTGACACCTGCGCGTACTTCCTGAGTGGAACCAATAACATCCCCCCAACAGAGCCTTTTCACGTTTTAATGGAGGTCAAAGGTTAAAACCAGGAACCCCCAGAGGGCTGTACATGTGACCACATCCAGCTAATGGAGCATTAGGAAAGAACACGTGTTAACTGACCACACAGACGTGTTAATCAAACACTTTTGAGCCGTATTCTGTGCCTCAGACTCAAAATCAAAGTCAAGTGACATTCTCTCTGACTTTATCTTAATCCCATCTGTTTCAATATGTTCCGTTTACACCGGCAAAACAGGGATAGCGTGCGCTTGTGTTTGTTGTGCACTTTTTTAATGCAGTTTAGCCATGCAGCCCAATTCCCACCAGTCTGTTTAGAATATCTGTAACAATCCAGGTGTCCTCTTCTCAGACCATTTCATGTGTACGACAATGTGTTTGGTGGGCATCGATTACAGCTGAACGGAATCTAATAGAGAGGAAAAAACAAGTCTGAGAAATAATATGTTGAGGATATCAAGTTGCTCAAACTTAGTCTATTTTGGAAACTCTTCTGAATCAACCGTTCACTGGTGAAAAGCATCTGATTACCCTGTGATATTGACGTAAATGCAAAATGCAAAAGTCATGAATTAGCCCGATATTGGCCTAGTAAGAAGATTTAGATACTTACTGTCAGCAAAGAACGAGGGAAGCTTTGACTTTTAAAATAGGTATTGCAGATTTGCGCTATTTTTGTGTTTGCTGTCAAGTAAAAACTGCTTGATGGAATTGACATTTTTGTTGCTGATAGGTCAAATTTCCTTGGATTGCAATCCCTCGACTAATGCAGAGTTCAGATGACTAACAGATGAATTTGACTGACTTAGCAGAGGCTTTTTCGAGTAAGTTTCCACAGAGTTGTTGTTTTTTTCCTGTGATGTGTTTCCATGAGAATATCGATTACAACAGCAGAAGAAAAGATCAGAATAGGCGAATGGGTCAGATGTCAGATTATTATCCAAAGAAAAGGGCGTCGTCTTGTTTGAGCTTGGTTAAACTGCAGGTTTTGAGGGAGCTCAGTGTCTCACTATGGGTGATGAGGATATAATGATTTCTCTGAAGATTTTGTGATTTAGAAAACATCATAACTGCAGTAAGTACAGAAAAAGAGGATGGATGGGAATACTTCAGCCTGGAGCAGCAAATGCTAAATAGTTGTCCAAAACCATTTCACTGGACAGCAACACTGACTATCTCAGCAGAGGAGGATTTTGACCACATGATGGCAGCGTGCTTCCATAAAAAAAAATCTGTCTTCAGTACTTCTTTACCACCATAGATGGATAGATAGAAAAACGCTTCAGAAACATAGTTGCATCTAAAACAAAAAATCCGACTTCATAGCAGAAACAGTCAACCGGCCAACATTTCTATCTGCACCACAAGCAAATGTTCATCCAGTGGTTGTTTTATTTGCATAAAGCAGCACATAAATCTGTTTTTACTGCTCAGCAGAGTGAGCGACCCGTTTTCTGCTCGGCTCAGCAGCAGCTGGATCCTGATCTGCAGCATTTCCGTGATAAAAACAGAAATAAAAGGATAAAACAAGAGATGCTCCATTGATGGCTTGGTGAAAAAACTAAAACTTCCAGCTGTTTGCAGGACAAATTTGTCCTGGTGAGATTTTGTGTGTCTCCAACAGAAGCAAGCTCACGCGAAACCTCACAGAATATCGGATAATGCATCTCAGTTAGGATCTACAGCTATTTGGATTTATTCGTCATCATTTTCAATGCTGTTCCACACTTTTGTGTTACAAATAACATTTTTTAAAAATGTAACCACCTTTTTTTAAGACACTGCTGTCACCTATTTTAAAAACAAGATTAATAAGGGGTTGACTCTTGTCGCCTAATTAAAAATTTATATTTCAAACAAGCCTGACTGAAATTATTTAATATTTTGATGCATTTCTGCTGTGGTTTACATTCCTGTCTGTCACAGCAGCAGAAAGTCGAACGTTTTGTCATCATTGCCTTCGTCTCCATAAGTTTCCTGCAGTATTTCATTCAGAGCAGCTTACAGTATGTGATTTAATCGTCTGTACATTTGCACTCTGGGGCTGCCGAGGGCCCCAAAGCACCGCACGAGAGGCGACTTAAATCTGTCCTAACGTAAACAGTTGGCTTTGCTCAAAGGTTCCGAGTCAACATCATATATATAAAAGCTCCCATTAAAGCGGCCCCTTAGGTTGTTTACAGCGGAGGGCAGGCCGCAGTGAGTGTGATAAGTCCTTCTCTCCCATGTCTTGCTAATGACCACTTAATGTTTTCAACTGTGACAGCCCAGAGCAGAGAGTGAAAACCATGCTGCCACAAAAGGAAACACAGCAGGGCAGTGGGATTAAGACATTCTTCAATCATGTGGATTCATTTCAAGATGACCAGGTGTGAAGTAAAAGAACGCCAGAGTTTTTCATACATATATATAGATATAGATATAGATATAGATATAGATATAGATATAGATATAGATATGGATATAGATATAGATATAGATATAGATATAGATAGATAGATAGATAGATAGATAGATAGATAGATAGATAGATAGATAGATAGATAGATAGATAGATAGATAGATAGATATATAGATAGATAGATAGATAGATAGATAGATAGATAGATAGATAGATAGACACATTTTCTTTCAACTTTGCATCAGTTAACTGTTTAGATAAAAACCTGTTTATTTAAACTCAGTGTGGACAGCTGTCCACTCTGTTTTTAACTCAGTTTTCTAATTTCAACTTTTCATAAAAACTACTACAAAGTTGAAAACATATCATATTCAGGTGGTTTGTACCTCCACGTATCCAAAAAGATTTATCAAGATGCTTTCAAATGTGTTCCTTTCAAACCAGCACAAGGGGACAACCTTTTTCTACCTTGCAGTAATATCATGGTAAAAAAAAAGGATTGTTTTTTTGTCTTCTGATGTGAGAGCAGCTAAAATCCTTGGCAACATGAATTGACCGTATAGTTTGTTCACATTGTCATCTACATTGTTAAAATGAAAATAACTGCTTTAGAAAAGAGAGAATAGAGCATTTAGTCACTGGGGGGAGCTGCTTGGACGTTTTAGGGCTGTCTATGTTCAATAATAGTAAACATTATATCTATGGGCGTAATTCTGTTCCAACACCTAAACATAACAATAAGGTCCTCGGGTTTGTTTCCTAGTGACATATTGTGCAGATAAAACTCAGCCTGTGCAAAAAATTACAACTTATGATAATACATGTGTCATGTCAACTTTTTTGACAGGCCATTCACTCTTTTTTTACTTCTTTTGCTTTGGATTCTTAGTTGGGAAAACATGTATGTAGTAATATGAAACTAAAAAATCTGAATACTTGTCCCAGATCTGTGCGTGAATAAATTTAAGTTGAGCAATGATTATTACAAAAGGCGATTTTTTAAAGGCGATAAACCAGAACAGAACCAAACAGTGATGTTCAGACTTTAGCATCTGAAGCCATGCTGCATGTTCATCCCCACCTATGAGAGAGTTCAGTGTCTGAAATAGTGGATGTGCCCAGGGTCACATAAATGGGACAGTCTTGTTTTGAATTCACTTTAGACATGTCCCACTCTTCTCTCTCCCCTGTGGAAATCGTGGCACTGTGCCATACAGAAGGCTGTGTACAATGGCCCAGGTCCCATTAAATCTGCGAAAGTTCCTTCCTGAGGCAAACATTGCCAGAAATAGTAATCCTGGCCTGAGCTGGAGGGTCTTACGAGAGGGGAGCAATAATTCTCGATGTAATAATGGAAATCATTTCACTCTGCCCGGCAGCATGTGATCCGGCAGAGCTGCACAGTCCAGCCTGCTCATTCAGTTTTCCCTTTGCCTGATAAGACTTCCTGAAAAACACACAACCAGCAATCAGGCAGCAACAATAGACGCTTTAAACTTGAGGTGGTCGACAGTGCACATCGCACAGCTTTGTTTTCATCCACAGGGAGTATGTGACTCATAAATGCTTCAACATTGTATGTTCACGTTGTTTGTTTAGTCTCTAATTAGTTTCATTTTAGATTTTAAGCAGAGCTGGTGAGTCGATTAGGCACAGATTCATGTTTACAGCATCTCTCTCGCTTTTTTCTTTTTATTTAGCTATTAGGGAAATAGAAAGCATCTTTATATGTTAAATTGTTTTCACAATGATGTAGAGACCTCTATTAGCAATTGTTAATGGTTTGAAACTATGATTTACAGGTTGTGAGAGGTATGTTCAAATTAAACGTCTTAAGCAAAATAATTTTCTTGATTGATTTTCAACAATGTTCTATTTTATGTTTTAAATATCACATTTGCTTAACACAAAAAAAATACCAAAACAAAAAAATACCTTCAAACTTTTGAGGACACGCTGCAGAAAGGGCAAAGGACAATAGTGGAAAAGCAAAAAAGTGTAAAATCCTCCGATTACGAGGCCAGCAGCTCAGTGCATTCAGGAGAATACTTCGGGAAAAGACAGTCCCACTTTTCACCGCTGACTGCACGTATGAATTTCCAGTTGTTTAATACAGATTGAAGTCTCAAGAGCTTGCAGTCCTTTATCCAGAGACAGGGGGTTGCTGGCACTGGCAGTAATCCTACCTGCCATCATTTATGCAGCATCATGGAGGTCAGACTCTAAAAAGAGACATTAAAGAGAATAATATCATGCAGCAGAAATATTTCACTGTTCACTGGTGAATTGTGGATCGCATATATCACTTTTGGAACATTACATTTTCAGAGCTGCAGTTTTAAGCATTGATGCAATAACGAGAAGCCATGAAAGACTTGGATGCTTATTGCACTCTGAGCGGTTTAAAAAAAAAAAAAAAAAAACAACGTCAAGGGCCCGTGTGTTGCATGGCATTCCTTCGAGCAAATTTTTCCCCACGACCACTAATCCTCCTCTGACTGGCCGATCCAAGCAAACACCCACCAGGAATGACACACTTCCAAAGCCGAGGCGCGTCCAGACGCCCTGGACGCTGCTGCCCCTGGACACTGCTGCCCAGGGCTGGTTTCTGCAGGCCTGCTTTCTCAAAAGGCTCCTCCACGGGAAAAAAAAAAAAAAGCTCATCAGCACCTGAAATAACTCGCACATCCTCTTCCCCGGATTGTTTTGACTGTATTATGGAGGGCAAACGTTAAATGTCATTTTTTCTAATTTTAACCCGGAAAAGTGTCACTCGAAAACACCATGATAGCAGGCAGCCAGGGTCATCGGGGCTTCCGCCCGAATGAATCAAGACTAAATGGACGCGGGGCTTCAGAAGCCATTGTTCCAACACATGCAAGAGAAAACATGCGATCGGATTTTGAGGAAGGAGGAGGTTGAACCAAACGGCAAAGGCACGACAGCACCGATTTGAGCTGGAGACGATTTAATGTGATGGTTTAAAATATGTAAAAACATATAGTTTTCGTTCAGATGCGCCACAAATGGCATTAAGAGAAAAGCAGGTTGTCCCAAAGACTATTTAAATGCTTTACCGTAAAGTGAAATTGGCCAGGACCCAACGGTGTGAATCTTAAGGGGCCTTGCGGATGAAGTATCGCCTCTGAAGTTAATTGTGTTTTCGCTTCGGAGGGGAATAGATTTCCTCTGTTTATTATGAGCATGGGGACGGATTTGCGTCACCGTGCAACTTGCAGGTTGAGATAAAGTTGCACAAATATTGAACAAGGGAAGTTCTAACAGTCATTATAAAGTTTCCCCCCCTCTGCTCCGGAAGAAATAAGGATTTCTGCTGTATCCTAAAATACTAAAACACATTCTATTTTGGGGGGCAAATCTAGCCGGCGTATCCGCTCATTTAACACGAATCACGGCCCATCAAAAACAGGATGAGACGGAGCTAATAGAGACTCTCCTGCTTATACGATTCTGCGGTTTATTATCGAGTATGTAATATTAGATACCCCACCTTACGTCCTGACCCATATATTTCAGATTTACCTTTTTTTGTAAAAAAAAAAAAAAAAAACTCAAAGAGTATATGGAACGCTCCCGAAAGAAGAGTGGACATTAACACGAGTCCTTCCTGTGTAATGAGGGCTCTAGTGCGTGATATGAGCGAGGAGCAAGTGATCAATCCATCATCTCTGGACCAAAATTGCTCTGGTGTGGCCCTTAGTGCGCGAGGCGGACTAAATTACACACCATCCTCATTTGCAAAGGTGTGACGCGAGCAAACGTGGCGCACCCATTGGTGGAGGGATCGACCAATCAGTGTCAGCGGAGAAACTTCAGAGTGGAGCAACAGGGTTAGGGTTTCGGAGTTGGGAGAGCGATTTTGGCATTTTACACAAAGAGGACAAGCATCTGTTCCTCTCAAAACGCGACCCCGAGCTTTTCCTACATGACTGCCCTTTTACACCCTCTTCCGTAAAAAAAAAAAAAAAAAAAAAAGACAAGAAGGCTTTCTAAATTTCGGGATGTACACGGCCGGGCTCAACCCGTTTTACGCATCCAACTTCAGCCTCTGGTCCGCGTACTGCGCCGGGGGCTTCGCTGTGGATACCATGAAGAAACCGTCGTTTTGCATCGCAGATATTTTGCAGGCCGGGGATGCGGAGAACATCCCGGGCTCGTCTGCCCTCATGGTGCACATGGGACACCACCACCACCACCACCGCGCCCAGCAGGCGCACTCCGGCGGATCCCCGCTGCGCCCCTCTCCCGTCGAGCCCTCCGTGTTCGCCAGAGTCAGTCCCGCGTCCCCCTACCACAGACACGGACTACAGCTCACCTCGGTATCCAGGACGGCTTTCAACTCCCAACAAGCCCCGCCGCCCTCCAGCAAAGACCTCAAATTTGGAATCGATCGGATTTTATCCACGGACTTTGATCCAAAGTGCAAAGAAAAGTCGTCGCTTAGAGGTGAGCAGAGACACTTCCCTCCACGGAGGCTTCCTGTTATACCACTTGTGAATTACGCAGAAACAGGGATTGATTTTATGCCTTAGATTATTTTGTTTGTTTTTTTCATCTGCCACAATAAAACAGAGTTCAGAAACTGAAAGTAGCAAAACCAGAAGTAATAACATGTGCAGCCAGTTACCTGCTCCAGTTTACAACACTGACAGGCTTGTTCACAGAGTAGTTAGAGCGCAAATGGCCTAATAATAAGGAGCCCTGTGGGGAAATCCTCTCCTCTCTTGCCCCCTAACTAGAGGTCAGAGGTCAGGATCGGCTACAAACAGCTGGAGGCCTGTACAGAAGGACTTCACCAGAGGGACAAATTAGGCTCTAAATCCAAAGCAGTTTCCCTAAAAACCTGAGACCACTCTTGCATCTTTTCTGTTATATACTGCGTTAACTCTTTTGCTGACTGAAGCCCCTAATCTCTCGCTCTGTAACAGATCTCACGTCCATTGTTAGCTCGAACCGTCAGTCAGGCCTCCACGTCTCTGTTCAGCCTCCGGCCACGCAGTACTTCTCCTCCATAGACCACGGGATGAGCGACGCGTCCTCCATGATGAGTTCGCTAGGCAGCAGCAGCAGACATTCAGGCCAGCATCAGTTTCAGGACTCCTTCCCAGGTAGACGCCACCCCATAGAGTAGCAGACGGGGAGAATGTCCTGTCATGTCAGCTTTCAGGTTGAAGACCCTCAGATTTTTTATTTATTTATTTTTGCTTTAACCTCCTGTCCTCTTTGTGTCTCTTTAGGTCCGTACGCCGTCCTCACAAAAGACACGATGCCCCAGACGTACAAGAGGAAAAGGTCGTGGTCCAGGGCCGTGTTCTCAAACCTCCAGAGAAAAGGACTTGAGAAGAGATTCGAAATACAGAAGTATGTCACGAAGCCAGACAGAAAGCAGCTGGCTGCCATGCTGGGCCTCACAGATGCTCAGGTAAGAGCCACTGGTGACCCGGATGGATTTGAACTCCAGCTCAAAGCGTGCGGGCCTGTTGGACACAGGAAAGGCTCTAACAAAGCAGATAATGTAGATCGTCCCGCACAGTTAACAGCTGAAATCCAGTCGTTTTATTGTCTGTGTCGGTGGGGTGTTCAGGCGGACTGAGCTCGTCTTTACTTTGGTTTGAACATGCTAATCGTTTGCTTTAAACGATTAGATTACGCAGATGGAGATGTGATGTTTCAAGTGGTGGTTTCAGGGCAAAAGGCTGATCTTAAGAAAAAGGCCTTGGACTATGCATTTTAAATAGTCAAGCCATGAGGAGTCGCATCCCCAGAAGATAAAGTTGACCAAACAATTCAAAACGACCATTGCTGATTTTTCTGGATTCTTTTATCTTTAAAACTGTGTTATTTTCATTTTAAAAATTCATTTAAAACAAACCCCTCAGATTTTCTTTGAGTGAATGGACTGAATTTATGTCAGCGTTTAATGCTGTTTCCACTAAACGCGTCTCTCAATGAATGGAACCAGACCAGCCAAATACCAACCACATGCCTCTTTTTCATTAGTCTGCAAAAATCTCTGAAGGCGTTGCCTTTGATCAGGAGAATGTCATTTCAAATTTGTGCTCATAGATAATTAATTTCTATTTACTTGAGCTAAAGATTTTCAGTGTTTTGCATTCTGCCTGCTTACTTCCAATATAGATTAGTGGGTAGAAGCGACTCCTACAATAGTAAGTGTACGTCAGAACAGGCTTTTCTAGGCTGTGGTTTAGGCCTCCCTTACACAGCATCATCACAGTCGCCATATGATAATGTAACCCCATTGGCTGAGAGGTGCAGCACTGTGCTAACTCTCACGGTGTGGAGCAGAATCTCACAAACTTGTTTTTATTTACATTTCATAGATCTTTCCTTCTTTTGTCCACACAGGTCCAACAAGAGAAAACTGAGTCCTATTAAAGCTTGTTCGTTACATTTATTTGTTGCATTCTTGCTCATGATGTGTTACTGTTGTGAAGCGGGTTTCCTGGGTCAAACAAATGATAGTGGACGTTTTGCAGGGCAGACTTAGAAATGGGCTCTTACAGAAATGGCTCCAGCTGGTGCTCTCTCTGATGTGAAGACTGGATTGAAAGCCCAGACTAACATGGCTGCTGCTGCTCTGCGCGTTTATTTACGCAGGAGGCACCTTTTTTTTTATATGGCATCGCTCTGGGTCTGTGCTTCCAGGTGAAAGTGTGGTTCCAGAACAGGCGAATGAAGTGGAGACACTCGAAAGAGGCCCAGGCCCAAAAGGACAAGGAGAAGGACGAGAAGGCCGAGAAAAGCCCCTCGGAGGCCGACGGGGAGCACAAAGAGCCGACGGAGTCCGAGGGCGAGAGCGAGGCAAGGAGCGAGTGCGACTCCGACGAGGCCGAGGAGGAGGAGGAGAGCGCGGACGGACATTTGGACATTCCCGAGCACAACAAGACCAGCGTTATCACGAGCGGGAGCGCGCAGGCGGGCGGGAGCGCGCAGGCGGCCACGGCCACGGACGCGCCGGCCACGGACACTGCGGCCCCCCAGGGGTCAATATGAGGCCGGCCAGGGGACCGGGCCCTCTCCGTTTTTTTTGTTTTTTTTGTACAGAAGAACAGCGATGCTTTAAAGACACGTCTGGAGTGTAGCAACCGCAACCACAAACAGGTCAGTTTGATTCTGGAGCAAAAAAAATACCCATTTTATTAGTTAATCTTCGCACATTGTTTTAGTCCGGAGAGACACATGGGAACATAAGTGGCCAGAATTAAGGTGAGCATTTTGTAAGATGGTGTATTTTTTCTGTATATCTATTTTTTTTTTGTCTTACAAGGCTGTAATCATAAATCCACGGATTATTTTTTTATTTAAAATAAATACTCCCTGCCCCCTTCAGTGTCTCTTTACATTCGATTTCTTCTGATGTTTATTTTTCCTAACAGAGGAAAATATTACGCGGTCTTGTTTTTTTGTTTTTTTTTGTTCATGTTATGAACCACTCGTTTCACCTTGTGAATGAAATCTCAGAAGATCAATTGCTCATGTACCTATTTGTTTTGTTTTCTGATATATAGTTGTGCTATTTTGTTGATAATATTTGCACTGAAAATATTGTAAATAAAAGGTTGATACTTTGGAAATCGTCCTTCACCATCATTATCATCATTATTCTTATAACAAGCATGATTATTATTATTATAACTAAACAATTGGGCAATTGTAAATATTTGCTTTAAGATGACACAAAATAGTAACAAAATTAATTACAAGTTACGCTTTATTTAAGTAAATATACAATCATATTAAAACGCAGTTTAATTATGTAGCTGGAGAAAAATTGTAGTTAAATGCTTTTATAAATAATAGTTGTGTGTGGACTAGATTACAAGATTCACACTTTTCTAATATGGAAAAAAAGGAAAACTTAATTATTTAGGCTCAAGAATGTTTAGGTGAACACAGAGCCCCTGTTGTGAACCTAAATGAGCTTCTATTCAGTGTGCTTGGACTCAAGATGCACCCAAGAACTCTTACTTTACAGTCTGTGTACATTAACTGGCTCCAGATAGCAACGGCGACCCGGATGAGTGTATTTTATGCTTCGAGAGGCAGATCCAATCAACAGATTCTCCGTTTATAGTTCTGCTCATTCAGCCTTCATATTCCACATAAAGGCATGCCATGCCAACAAGAAAATGACAACAGAAAAAGTGTTCAATTGTTATTTCTCGTTCTGCTTCATTATAATGATCTGCAGAAACGGCTTCGAAATTAATGGAACTTGGATTATTGCAGAATAATAAAAATAATAAACAGGTAAAACCCATTTAAATGCTTTAATGATGCCATTGCGTGCGCACTGCGTCCTTTTTATACATCTATTAAATCAACCTGCGCCTGTGGGGTTGAATAAGGTTGATAAGATACATATCCATCTTCAGTTAAAACTCATCAAGCATTTTATTAACCAAATACTGGCATTTAAAACCAACCGTCCGCTCAGCGTCTCTTTGAGGAGAGTATCGTGTGATTTTTGTGCGCATTGGAACTCGCTCCTCCTGCTTCCAGCAGACAGCTGCGGCTCAGCGGATTGTTGGAGATGACAGGTCGAGGGACGGTGTTGTTTATTCGTGTGAATATTAATATATTTCAGAGGTCCAGAGCCCTGCAGAGGATATTCAAAATAATTATTGTTGTATATATCTGTGACAACCTGCCTCGGCCATTAAGAGGTTTGTTGATGGAAAATGAAGCCTGCGGGAGTTTTATGGGTAAACAAGATAGCTGTGGGGTTTATATAAAATAAATAACGGTTGTGCTGTTTTTAAAAACACCAGCGGTGGAAGAAGTATCCATCACCAAAGCAATAGTTCGCAGGAAGAACACATCAGTGGCCAGGCTGCACTCTTCACTGAATAATCATTATAGACCAAATGAAAGTCCGGTTTTATAAGGCTCTGACCAGGGTTTTTAGGAGTTTGTATTTTTTTAAATCTTTATTTATGTCATTATTTTCCATTGCAGCCACACGTGATCCACTCGTTTTAGGCCCAAAGATCACGCGCTGCAGAAATATGTCCTGGGAACGTTTTTAACCTCAATTTTCACCCAACAACATTCACTTAATGTCTTTTGTCATTCTAAATGTATAAAATGTTATAGTATATCGCTGTAACTACTGGCCACATGACACTGATACGTTTTATATTTTGGGGAGTACTTAAACATAGTGTTCATATTCTTTATATTTAAAATATATCAAATAGTATTTGGTATATTTTGTTTTTAAGAGTTTTTCACTTTTTAAACTTTTGTTACAATTATTTTATTTGATATGATTTGTATGTTTTTCAAACTGAAGTAATTTGATATTATTTAGGAAGAGTCTTTATCTTGAGTTAAAGAATGACATTTTTTCTGTATTCTTTTGTTTTGACAATAAAATAAGATGAAGAAAACATTCCCCCAGATACACAAAAGTACTTAAAACTGAAAAAAACAAATTCCACTGTACTTCAATAAATGCATTTTTTTTTATTCAAAACCACCATGCAGAGGAAAAATTATAGAAACTAATATACAGACATGAAATATGTCCCTTGCATTATATTTCTTTCAGTAAAGTGAAAATCCTTTCTCATCAAGCTTTTTGTTCCATTGTTAGCATCAACATCATAGTGAATGACCCAGAAACTCAGACCACCACAAACGCTATCTACTACAGGGTCCACTTTCCTCTCCTCCGGAAAGAGGACTGACCTCAGGAGAGCTGCAGTTTTTCCGTTTTAGCTTAGCATCTTGAATTTCACTTTTCATTTCCCCCCTCCTCCTGGGTGTACGGCCGACTATACCTGCTACTTTCTTTGCCTTTCCCATACAGTTGATATTGTACCCCCAATCTCACACAGCACAACTTCTCATAAACCAACTCAGGGCTGTTATGAAGTAGATGGCACTCATCTTAATCCTCACTCTTAATTCAAGCTGGATGAGAAGCTGTCAGAGTTACGATAGCCAGTTTCCACGGAAGGCAGTAAAAGCCCTGCACTTTATCAACCCAATATTAACCATTAAACACTCGTGTATTAAATGTCTTGGAGGGTTGAGGCTTAAATTATGGCTGAGGAGGCATGAATTACTTTTGTATTGTCAAATGTACAATAACAATAACAATCCGAAGGCCTAACATAATACCGAGAGGTCTTGATTTGTGAACTGTCCTCTGAACTTTTATGAGCAGGACAGGAGAAAGTCCACCTGGCCTGTATTTAATGTAAGCCTTTCTAGCTCTATTAAAAGCTGTCCTATATGTCCCTCTTGGCAAAGCAGGACACGGCAAACCATTAAACAAATTTGTCTTGTGGGGTTGTGCCAATGTTCATCATTTTGAAAAAGTAACTGCGATAATCAAACAGCCTGAGGATTGAGTTTCTGTCGGCGGTGGCTGAGGGATTAGCCTGACTAAAAGCCACGACGTCTCAAGTGCTTTGAGGCATTATCTGTGAAGCTGTTTAATAGGCTGATGGAGAATTTGTTGGATTTGCGATGATGCATCAGTGGAGGCCTCAGAGGCCATGGGCAGGATGGAGGAGAGGAGAGAGAAAAAGGAAAAGACGAATTCCACCATAACGAACAAACGTTTGAGAAACTGCATCTGATGAAATGAGGGAGCAGGATGAATGTCAAGATGGTATTTCTGTTTCTTCCTCATTTAGGAGATTATTTTGATAATGTTTGTAATTGTCATGATGATGAGGAGGAGCACAATTATCTAAACTTCACAGGGTTACGAGAGAAGTCACAGATCAGTCGTCAAAATACTCTTAAAAAAAGGTCTTCTGTTTTACAAAAACACCATTCAATTTCTTAAAAGGGTTGGATCTGTGAGATACATGCATCAGCATCATTAATGTTATTGATATCTTTTGTCAAAACTAAATTACAGTGGTGGGTCATAAAATGAAATACTGTATTTTCTCAAAAAACCATAGTATTGCTTTTAAACTCTCATGGAAGGTCTTTGGCAGTCTCTGCCTTTCTACTTTACATCTTAACATGCAAAAACGAGGAGCACTGGTCTCTTATCCCACACATGGACTTGAGCTTTCTAGTGTGTGTATGAAGGAGGAAGTATTGCTCAATACTCACAGAGACAGCATCAATAAAGCTGGTGAGCGGGCTTCAGTTGCTGCTAGTGAAAGTAACACTAATGCGGTCACATATGAGCCGTCTGATTATAACAGTGTGTTGAAAAATTATGAGTTAAAAATTGGTTAGACTGTCAAAACAGCTGTTACAATAATGGGAAAGTGTGGTTACACTTGGTTCATGTGACTAGTTAACGTTTGCTTCATATCCAAATAATTTTATAGCTGAAAATTGTTTTATAATCAAGTAGCTGAAGAACTTGTGCACTAATTTGATGTCAATCTACTCTCACAAGACATAAACAGCGAGATGAGAGTCACTTGAGGCATTTTCCAACGTCACATGAGCTAAAACAACATCCTCCTAAAGTATGTTAGTGCTAACCATTATCTTTTTTAACTTCAACAAAAGTGACAAAATTGCTTTTGAAAAAGTATTGTAGTGTGGTTTTCTGTATCTCTGTCTTAACTTCATAGCATGGCAATGATATATGTGATTTTGTTCTTATGGATGCATCAATAAAACAGTTTGAACTTTAGCATGAAACCAAATTTACCATCAGCAGTAGTGACCACAGGCCTTTCCAAATCAGCCACCGCTCAAAACTCTGGAAACGCCACTTCAAGCAGTTTCATGACACTTACTTGCTCCACCGGGAAAGTCCACATAAATCAACATCTATCAGTTTTCTTCTCCAGCTGTATCCCATTTGGGGTCATTATGCATTGGGTAAGAAGTGTGTTACACTTTCAAGAGGTCACCAGTCTGTTGCAGGGATAACAGAAACAAACAAGACAAACACCCAAATCCCATGGATAATTTAGAATAAACCCAGTGATTTCCAAACTGGAGGCATGACCTATGTGTGTGTGTGTGTGTGTGTGTGTGTGTGTGTGTGTGTGTGTGTGTCCAATCAAATTAGTCATTTTCCAGTAAAATAAACTGCCCTGAGCAAAACACTAGTGTTTGAATGCACATTCATGTACTGTCAAAGGATATAATTGAATCCTGCAAATTGTTGAGGGAATTGCCGTTGGTTTTATTGCAAACTATTCATGGCAGACCAGTTAATCAAAATGATAGGCCATTCATTGAAAGAAGCCTGTCTTATATTCATGGTATCTTGTAAAAAAGTAAAAATTCTGTCGCAAAGAAATATAGGATTTTAAAAAATGGAGAAAATTGCAACATTACGATTAACGTTTCTGCAATCAAAGGGACGGCTTCCTGCCTAAGTGATTTCACAACTCTGTAGAGTTCACTCATAAAGTTGCAGTTGCTTTTAAATACATTTCAGACCAATAAACACTGCACGGGTTCGTAAACAACTAAACTTGGTGATTTTAGTCACTACTTGGAGCTTCAGGAAGGTTGCAACGTTTTCTTATGACAAAACCATTTGCATACCATTGAAATAATCCAACATGCACATTTTTCGGATAGCTGGACGTAGCCAAATATTCCTGAGAGAATCCAAATAGCAAAACATGCAAACTCCACACAGACTGGGAACCCTCTTTAAATTAGGCAAAGCGCATACTGAGCTCCTTGTATATAATTGTTCCACAAATGGCTTTTGATTCCATTGCATCAAGCAACAAACTGAAAAACGAAGAGGAATAAGAGACGTGTTCATCATCAGTGGAGCATTTTATTCAGTTATTGTAACAAGAGTGAATGTCAGGGTTTCATTTTTTCAGAGGTATGTTTGTTCCATTAAATACTGATTTATGAGATCAGCTGGATGCTCCTTTCCTAAATGAGCTCTCCATCATCAACATGAGAGACGACTTCCTCCTGAGACTAGAAAAATATTATTGCATCCCTTGTAGCTTTCATTTGATACCAGGCCAAAATATTTCCAGCCACCTCCGTCGTTTTGAACCAATCCCATGAATAATCAGCATCAGGTCTCGTATTTATAGGTTTTTTATTCTGAATACAATTGAGAGGTTTGTCTCAAGAATGTGAAGGCTGCAATAGAGAAACTACTACTAACTACTACTAATACTTAATATTGCATTGAAAGTGCAATGAGTACAAACTGAAATCACCTAAACAACCTGCAGAATGTTCAAACAGATGATTTATTTGAATGGCTCTCTCCTCACACTTGCATTATGTAAATCGTTTTTTGTACAGAATACTTGGTACTGAGGCTTTTTCTGCAGCTGCACATGTACCAAACATGTTCACCAGTGCTGAAAACCGAGCCCCTCATACAGAAGCTGTCACCACATTTCCAAAAAGCCACATTATTGAGTGCTTTTTTAACATGGTCGCAGTTTCCAAGCATCTTGGCTTTGCTTTCAAACCGGGCCTTTGCCAGCAGTTGGGAGTGGAAGAAGGGGAAAAAAGAGACATCTCAAGTTAAATTTAAAGATGTGTTTCTCTTGGAAGCCAGGCTGTACTGCTATAAACCAAGGGAGACATTTTCATGCTCCACATTTTTCATGGTTTTTCTCTGAGTTTCCTCCCTTCCTTTCTCACTCCACCTTGGCTCCAGAGTTACCTACTGCTGCACTGGCTGCGGACCACAGCCAGCAGGGCACTGTGGGGTGGCCAGTTCCTGCTTTTCAGCCTGAGCAGGAGCCCCCCCCCCCTCCCTCCTTAAGTCACCCCAAAAATATTCTCCTGTTTGTCCTTGGATGGAGCACTACTCAGAGAATCCGCCACCTGGACGGCACTTCTCGCACTTTCTCTCACCACTGTTCTCAAATAATAGACTGGCTGCAAACCCTGAGCGGATGGCCAGCAGTAATCACTTATAAAACTTAAAGTCGTCTGACCTACCGCCATGTTTTTAATGTGGATGTGAAGGAACCGTTTTACTGCAGACTGCAGACTGTTGTTTGGAGCCAACCTTGTGTGGTACACGCTGTAATTTGTGAAGGGTGCAGAGGTTTGGTATTAATTAGGGCTGTGAAATGACAGTGGTCCGACCGCCCGCCCGTTTCCATAGAGCCCGAATTCACTGAGTGATGTACACACTGGGACGGGGATTATGGCCAATCTCTGGCTGCCTGCTGAGACGCAAACACAAAGGAGAGGATGTAAAAAGTGCTTCATTTCACATGAGCTGTCATCAGCAGCAAATTTTCACTCCGCCGCCTGCAACCGGGCAGAACTACTTGCGGCTTTCAAACTAATATGCGAGGTCCAGGCATCAGACGGAGTTGATGTGTTTGAATGAGAGAGCTGCTCAGATGTTAAACCTCAGTGCTGACTTTCAGGAGCAGGAGTTTATTATTTCTCTCACTGATGAGGATATCACATTATGAGGTCGGGTTTCATGTTTGAGGCACAAATTTCAAAGTTGGAACACCTCATACAGAGTGAAAAAAGATTACTGTAAAAAAGTTTTTAATACAACCAAACACTGGCTGAGTTGACTCATATTAGTTACAGCTTCCCATAGTAGATCTCTAATTCTCCAAGGTCTAAGAAGTCTTGTTGTGAAGGGCTCTGCAAAACAAGTGTGCCCAGTCAGATTGGTTCATCACTTGGATGAGTCTCGGAAAAATGGTCCTATGTGGACATTTAATTAGATGTTAAATGTCAAATTACCAATGTAAAATTCTTCATGGCTTTCCGTTGCTGTGAAGTGGGAGCTCAGCTGATTGGTGAAGCCTGTTTGTTTCCTGCTCAAATGCCCATCCAACTGTCACCTCTGACCTTTGAAAGAAAAGGCTTAGATTTTAGTTGGTGGATTGGATGTGTCAATTCTTGTAAATGGCATCAGACTAGGATCCTTTGGAGGTTTTTGGGGCATATCCAAATGGATTGTAGCCCTGGCATCTGGCACTGGAACACCTCTGGATCCTTCTGAGGAGTTGGCAAGTGTCACTGGGAAGAATGACATGTGGGTTTTGCTTCTGGATCTCTCTCTGGACAGTGTGCTCTGGTCTCCCTGAAAAACACGCTCCTCTTTACACTTCCAAGTGAACCCCGGTGCAGTTTGCTTACATTGGGAAATGCAATCAGACTATCCACCAAACAATAAAGAAAACATGACCAGCAGAGAGGAGATGTCATGACATACCTTGCTTGGCTTCTGTGGAACCACAGCTGCATGTTGTGGTCTTTCCCTCTCCAGTGACTTTAGTAGAACTGCATATGTCTTACGTACAGACGAACGCGTTGGACGGCTCACTGCTTCATCTGTCTGATCATATTAGGCAATTTCTTGTGAAAAAAGCTTTCAGGTTTGAACACTAAAGGAAAAACAGAAAAAACCCAAGGTAAAAAATGATTGGTGTTGCTCTGCGTATAGTCGATGAGCCAGTATTCTTATTCCTTTTGCTTTTTTTCCCTCCTGGTCAGCAGCTGCATCATAATGCTTCTAACCGTGTGATGGAGTCCAGGTTTGGTTCATTTTCAAAAGTTCATTGTGAAATTGAGCCAAACCAAATAATTTTTTGTCATTTATCACCCAACTGAACCGAGGCACTTGGACTATACTGGTATGAGGTCCCTCAGAGACCAAATGCAAATTTCAAGCAGAGTTGCAGAAACCTTTTAAGTATTAGCTCCTTTATTTCTGTATGTGTTACACAGTACATTACAAACAAAGCATGTCGCTGTCAGGCAGAACCTGACACACCATGCGGCTGAGGTCACCTGCATGGCCAACCTAGAGATAAATGTTCAGTCTGCTGATTATAGTCTGAGGTTTACTTATTTCCCCTTTTCTGTGCTTATCACGGTGCACAGATGCAGTTTTATAGAGAACGGCTTAAACAAGAACACCTTTCAGTGTATAAGAAGATAAACTGTACGTCCGCTAATGCCGAGGTCAAATGATTGACAAGATTTCTGCACATTTATTCAGTCAAAAAAAAACTATACATATTCTGTCTTTTTTTTTTTTTAAATGCAAAACTCCTATTTCGCAGACAATAATCCGCTAACTTAAGTTCTCTGAGGTGGCCAATAACCAGAAACAATGGTAATGGTTAATCTGCATTACATAGTGGATTGGGTGCAGCATTTCATCTGTGTGTCACAAGCTTGTCACCAGCTTTATTGGTCATGCCCTTTTTTTTATCAGATATTGCTCCTTACTATCTTATTTTATTGTAGTTTTAAGCGACGTCAGACTCCACTTTGTCTTCCCATGAGTGTGAATTTGGTATCAACACTGGAGAACACACTTTGGAGTGATACTGATGGATTATCAAGGAATTCTTCCTCACGACTCTGCTTGTTACGGGGAGGAGAGGGCAAGAGCCTGAAAATAAATAAAACGTCACTTTGGTTTGTCTTGTTCTTGTTCCAAAATAAACAGAGCTGTGGCAGCGAGAACTGCTGGGGCTCTTTAATGCTTGCTCAGTACTACACAATTGATCAAACCAGTTTGAAACAAGAAAATGGCCAATGCTCATCACCACAGCAACACAAGCGAGAGTCAACAGGTGATTTATAGAAATCGCTGGTTTCACATCCTTTGGTCCCACTTCCTTTAACGCATTTAGCAGACAGATTCAGATGTGGGTGAGTGATCATTAATACTGTCCTTATTCAAATCAACGTGGTTACAGTGAAGTTCTTTCGAACACTCTAACGCTTATGCATTAAGAGAGAATATAATTTACGCTGGTCTAATAAGGGTCACATAGTCAGAGCTTTCATACAAGCCAGTCAGAACACTGTGACCTTCTTGTTCTGCTATGCGTGTGTGTTTTTGTGTGTGTGTGTGTGCGTCTCTGTGTATGTAATGTTTGCACATATTTAAGTGCATGAACAAGAATGAGTGCGAGCCCTGTAACCCATATGTGGAAGGGGTGAGAGTTCAGCTCCTGCAGGGTTTGTTTAGGAATATATGACACTGCACAGCTGGCCTAATCATCTGTGCATATCTGACTATAAAAGTTTAAAACTATAAAACTCCACAAAGCCAGCTGCCTTTATCAGTGAGAGATGCCGTTATTCCCACTCCAGACGGATGGAGGCCTCAACCCCAAATCTTCTGCTACCCTCCCAGTGGCCCTCATAGGAACCGCTATGCTCAATGTGCTGTATATTTAGATGGCAGTTTGTGAGCAGAAATGTGAACGGCATCACTTCAGTTAAAAACTCTGCTCAGTCAATGAAAGTCATCCCAATAAAAGAACAGGCCCGTAAACGAACGCAAACCTTGCCAGCTCATTAAGCACTTATGCGACGGAACGCATTTCAAAATGATAACAACGATGGACTTTCCAAATACGTTTTATCCCTCTATCATCCATTGACCTATTGCAAAAGAATTCTTGTGCAACTCCTCTGTAAAAAAGTCATATTGCTTAATTTGATATGGGATCTAACAAAAGGGTTACAATTGTGCTACGTCAGTGCTGAAAGGAACATGGAAATGTGTTTTCTGTTTGTACCCATTTGTCATCTTTAGTCTTACACGTAGACTTTGTCCAAAAGTCCATGCGTATGACTATGTTACAAACCACTCTTCCTAGTAGAGGTGTAGAGCTGTGCCATATGCTGTTTAAATAAGTCTAGCCTTTACAAAGCTGTTGATAGCTGTCCTGGTGGCCTGGATGGACTAGCAGCCTGTTCAAGGATTATATTGCCTCTCACCTAATAAGTGGATTATGCTCCAGTCGCCCTGTGACTCTGAACTGGTTAAATGTATTTAGGAATGGATGGATTGATACCTGTTTGTTATCAAACCACTGTCTTGTTCCATTAGTATTTGACCACACTGAAGTCAGACATCAGCTAAAATAACACATCTTATCATCCCATCTTCTCAGATCTTTATTGGTAAAGCACTTTGGATTACGTTGCATATTATGCATACACTTCATAAAAGTCAGGGGAGCTTAGATAATGGCATCACATTCAAGTTTTTTGCTTGGAATTGTTTTTCTAACATTTGTTTTTCTGCAGTTTGTTGGAATACATCCAGTTTTCATGAATGTTTTCTTAAAATTAAAGTATGAATGTTGTCCCAATGAATTTTTTCAGGAATAGAAAACGACTAAGGTTAAATCTTTTTAGCACCCTCTGTTTCCATACCCCTAGATCAATAAACAATGTTCTGTTCAATGTTTTGCGCAGACTAACAGATCGTGCATGACTGCCCACCACTTTGCTTGCCTCTGTTCCTCCCTGCTCTCCTCTGACACGCGGTTGACCTCAGGCTCACGACATCCATCAGGTGATCATTACAAGTCTGTGGTCATGACCTGCACTCTCCAATCACCACACCTCTGCCTCTTCCTGCAATAACCCGGTGCTGTATACAGATCCTCCACTTCCCCTCATGCTGAAACAAAAAGTCATCATCTTTTTAATGTTTCCCCTGGCACAAGCTAGTGGATAAAGATATAGAGCAATCCTGTGTGAAAGCAGGAAGCAGTCAGAGGAAACAGAGATACACTGCGTCTCCTCGAGTGCCACTTCAGGTTATTTATTTAGAGAGATTTTGCTTTTTTTTTTTTAAATGAGATTCCCTTTCCGTGCATCACACCTGGATTTCCAGAGTCCATGTCTGGAGGTTAGAGATGCAGGCCTGCAGTGTCAAATGGCTTTTTTGGGCTTCAGGGAGGGATCATTTCCCTCCCCATCTCACCTAAACTTCATCACGCTCCTCCTCCAAACAAAAAAACTCATGCAGGGAATCCAATTAGTTAATCTCACTCTTGACACACTTCTACTTGTTTGCAGTACAGACACAACATTTCTTCACAGATCCTCTCATAACAAGCTGTCAGGGGGTAGAGAGGTGGAGAAAGTCAGGCTATTGATTATTAACCTTAAACAGACAGAGAGACATCTGGCTTCCATTACAGCCCGTGATGGGATACAGGGCTCCTCGGCAGCCGGCAGCGCTAGCCACACGACATACATACACATGCTACACAGCCTGTAATTACTGCCTATGGGATGCTCTGGGGGAACTGAGTGATGCCATGTCATCTTAAGCCAAAACAGGTTTATTGTGGATTTTCCACTATTAAAAAGAACTTGACTGTCAGTTTTTTGTCACCTGTCCAACTGGTGAATGACTTAATTTGCTCTTTATGTAACTGCTATTCTGTAGAGCATAAAAGCTATAAACAAAATATTTCTATCATGAAATGATCTGCCATGAACTGTAGATCAATTGATCAACTCTTTAGAATTTAAGATGTCAGAAAATCTCAAAACTTCCCCAGACAGAGCCTTAAATGATTGATTGAAATGAATGATTGAGCGTAAAAGCTACAAATATCCAACTTCCTGTGATCAAAGACATGAAGGAAAAACATGCGCAAGAAAACCAGCTTGATTCAAATAAATCTGCTCAGTCAAAATTTCATTGCTAAATTAAGTGTTTAAATGTTTAAGCAAAAATTGCATGAAAATTGAACAGTTAAATAGTGATTTTGCAAACAATGCTGATAGAGATCATTTGAGTGTGCGATCATCATCCATGTAAAAGCTTTAATGAATCCCCTGAACTCATTGCTGGCAATCTGTGTCATTTAATTTGTTACTTTAAGCCCCACTCACAGTTTCAGAGTGTGATTATTTTTGCAGAAGAGGAAAAAATATCCTGAGATGATGGTGGCTTTTTAAAGATATAATGGCAACTTTACAAAAATAAGTGAGGCATTTGGTTTGTTTTAAAGCACGATAATGTTTCTGGACATTTATTTCAGAATCCTCACCTTCTTTTATGTCTCTGTTGGACTAAATGAGGCATTTATTTCTTCTTCTCCACCTCCCCTCTTGCTGAAGTAACTTCTTTGCACACAAGCAGGACTTGGAGTAAGTTATTGTTCATTTTACAGTTATGTACATTTCTCTTAAATCATCTCTGAACTTTCCTTTTGTTTTTAAGGATTGCTGCTGATGGTTGCTGGACATGAGTGTAACTGAAAACACAGGAATTTGCAAAAGCTTTGCCAACAGTAATATCACTTGGAAACACAATGAGAAAAGGTATTTCAATTTCATAGTTTTGCAATATGAAGTAGGGTTCTCCTTCTTTTTACATTTCCAATCACATTTTTCACAAAAACTGCCTTCAGTTCACCGCATGTGTTTATATAAGAGCAAACAAATGTTAGAATGCATTATGTAAAATAAGACCTGCTCTGAGTTATTCACAATGGCTAAAAAAATGTTAATGTCACTTACATACATCTTTTGTAAACATCTCACCAACTACTTGGTAACACTGACGCTATCTTCTGTAATCATTCAACCAGAAAAAAAGCTAAATGCTCTTTGCCACATTGTTCTTCAGCTTTCAAGGGTATTTTTCCCCTCAGGACCAGTTACTCAATGCTACCATGTTAGAATATTCTGACTGATGCCTTTGCCATAAGCAAACTCAAACTCCCAAAGAGGAGCAGTGGTAAAGACTGTCCCTGCTATATCACTTATCACCGTGGCAAGATGGAAATTATTGACTTAACTGGTCCAAACATCAACAATGAGTGATTTAAGGCTCCTTCTCACATTCTGAAAGTTTTGCTTCACCGGCAGCGGAATTGGAAAACACATCTTATCCTGTCAGAGGAAAATGCAGGCTGAGACAGTCGTGTCATTTCATCACCGAGACAAAACACCGTTGTGACTTTAGTGCTCTTGTTTGGGGTTGTGGGGGTGTGTTGATGAGGTGGGAGTGGGTCATGTCATGGTAATGAAAAACAATAACAACACTAAATCACCCTATAAGTTAAACTAATCAAACAGTGGACGCAAACACACACAAACAGACATGTTATGGCTGTGTGAGGGCAGGAGATAAGTTTTGTGTTTGAGTGGACAAATGTGCTCCTCAGAGGCCCACTTCTGAGTGGATAGCTGTCATGCCTGTGCGCATGTATGAAGGAATTTAACATTCTAAGCTTTTCAAAGTTCATATTTATCGCAGGGCTTTTCCTCTGGATTGTGTTAACTTCTACAGGTGTTGCTTTTATGTGTTCTTGACACGGATACCTTGAGGGATCGGCTACATGGAGGGACTCAGGCATGAATCAGGCTGCCGGTTTTACAACAGCATCTCATCTCTATCAATTCTTCCATAAATAAATGCCACAAGCATGTAAGAGCACACACACATGCTTGTGTGTCAGTACATTTCTGCAACATGACAGACAATAAAGCTAGTCCACAAAGCAATAACTTACTAATGCACTCCTCAGCCCGGCTCCCCGGGCCTGTCTACAGCTCCTGATGGATGCTGACGGCTCCAGAGATGGACTGCTGCTGATAGGGAGTGACCAGAGAGGAGCCTGATTAAAAGTAGTGGGGCACAGCAGAGGATGATAACCCTGATCCAGCGGTGATGAATCCACTCTGGACAGGCTGCTGTCTCATTAGGGTCTAACCTCAGCCAGGCACTGCATGTCCAAATAAACGCTGAAACAATCCTGCTTTTATCAGGAGGATTACGCTTGTTTTCCTTTCCTCAACTTTCCTTGTGTGGGCTCCTACAGAGCATCCTCCCCCTCTGTCACCCTCCATAAACTGAAGGTGTGATTCACCAGCCCTGACTTCAACATGTTTACACAATTCTGGGTCTATCTTCTTGGATTAATGAGCCCAGCAGCACCATTAGACAACTATTTGCCTGACTAATCTTGAGCCCATATGAAATAGTGAGAAAAAGTTGAAATAATCTGCCCTTTATTTGCGATAACATAAACAGTGGAGTTGTTTTAAAGGATGATAACATTAAATATTGGGCCCAGGGAGGGGGACAGAAAGAGGTAGTTTACATTTTCTCTGGAGTAGTCTTGATAACAGGCCAGAGGGAATATGAGCCCCTTTAAATGTGTGCATTAGTGTAATTTATTGGGCTTCCCCTCTTAGCCCTGCTCTTGCTCCAGCTTCTTTTTCCCAAACAAAAGACAGGCCAAGGCTCCAAAATGGATGGGAGGGAAAAATCATTCACAGTTGATAATCACATAAAACAACGCCATATTTGCTGCCTAATAAGCAGAAAACGTTCCACCGGCCTCCTCCCTTTCGATCGGGATTGGGCGACTCCTCCGGGCAGACCTGTGTGATTTACACCCCGCGATTTGAAAATGCTTCGGTTTTAGAGTGGGTACGAGGAGAGCGAGGGAGGTTGGGGTAAGGCCAGAGATTTCATAATTCTTGGTGTGTGTCTGGAAGTCATCCATGCGTTCCGATTTTTAACCAATTTATGTCCGAACACAATGACCCTGATAATTAATGAGGTTCTGGCTGTGAGTTCCAGCACTGCAAGGTCAAGTAAATCATGCTTTAGGACTCCGGTCCTCCCCACTTTGCTCCTTCACTCTTCCCAGTTCCACATCCTGCGATAACGGAAAGACAAGGGGCCTGAGAAATACCACCTCATCGACACTTGTGTCCATCCAGAAGAACATATTTTAGCGTGCAAGCGCCAACAGGCCATAAAGCCTGCTTTTAGTGGAGACTGGAAGCTGATGAATGGGAGTGGTGCAGGAGAACCAGGACGAGAGGTCACTTTCTTCATTTGACGTTTCATGGCAGATTGTTGATGTTACGCACATTTCTCTCCCCAGAGGTGACTTTTTTTTATCAGAGCCTGTGCTTTATTGAAGCATTATAAAAAACTTTATACTTGATTTAGTTGTGTCATTATCCTTTGAATGAGTGTGCGGTGGAGCGCATTAACATGAGGGAAAAGTTGACATCATTAGACATAATACCGTGAAACCTAATAGAGTAACACCTAAGTAACGAGCTCTGCAAATCAGTCAGCTCTTTTTATGCAGAAAAATAATTTGTCTTTTCATTTAAGAGCTGTTAAAATGCCATAATTTTTACACATGTGTTTAGTGTTTCATATTTAAGAGGAAAAAGGGTGACAACATTGTCAAACAAGCATGAAACTGGAGCACAGTGCACTACTCCTGGAACACAGTGGAAGAAGGCTGCCAAGTCTCAGTCGGCTGTGTTTTCTGTCCTACTGTTACCAACAGGCAGCATTTATCACCCAATTAATTCCCCTGACTTTGAAAAAAATATTCATAGGCAATCCAGCTAAATGTTTCCAGATTTGGATTTTTTTTTCATTCAACCTCATGTCATTCAATCAGTCTTACATTGAATAGTTTTTGCCGACGAGTTGATCAAAATTCAAAGTAGACAAAAAGCATGCTTTTCGGCATTCACAAGAAAGGGCATATTTTCTGCTTCTTGCAGCTTGTGCTTGTAATCTGACCCACGTGAATCCCACCGTAGTACAAAATATTCAGAGAAATTGTCTTCATTACTATATGTACCGGAGTGATTGCTAGTTAAAACTCAGATTAAGGTTAATGCAGGTTTAGAAAATCTGAGCAGGAAAGCTGAGAGGCCTTCAATGCAACTGTCCGAGTACCTGTGAGCTAATGCAAAACGGGGAATATGTCCCTAAGATTCACTTTTAACTGTATGCTGTTATTCTATTGTTAGAGCTCTCTGGTCTTAGAAGAATGTTTTTTCTTAAATTGCACATTATCTACAACAGCTTAAGGCTAAATCAGTTTAATTATCTTCTGAAATTTGAATATCTCTGCAGTACAATGATAAATTGGGTTTAACATGCTGGGCAACAGTTCAGATTTGGACCCCTGTTTTCTCTTACTTATTGGGTCATTATTTAGGTTAATAGAACTCTGGTGTCCATAACAACGATCCTTAGAATTAAAGCTGCAGAAGCCAAGACACTAATTTTTCATCTCCAAACATATACAATTTTGTGATCCAAGCAAACTTCTGGTACAGTAAAAATTTTCAATACCCTCATGATGTCATCGGTATATTTCTAAGTTAATTTAGATTTTTTGTGATGTCTTTTTTACACACAAAGTTACCCACCCAATGGCGAACGAGCGCACTAAACTTTAAGTGTAAATTCAGTGGTACTTTTAAGTTATTACATGCTCTCGACAGAGTAAGCTAACTCCCTTTAAGTTTATCCACACATTCTTTCCCCTGCCCATTACTTTACTGTGTTTATAAGATTATCCTCTCAGTAACTGTTAACTTAATGCATGAATTAGACCAGAGCGACAGCGCTGAATAAATCTGGCCTGTCTGCGATTATTGCCATTACATACCTCAGGGCCTGTTAAAACAAATGGAGAAGTGATGTCAGAGGTCCGAGCTGGACCAGCTGAGGAGAAGCAGCCTCTGCACTCTTGGCCGATGGCTCCAGACGAGCACCTTGATAGTTGTAATTACTGTCATGTCCCAAAAGTGATGAGACATACCAGAGGGCCAAATAAAACCTAAAATGGTTTTGATATGATGAATTTCTTTAGCTTTGTTTAACAATTCTTTCAGCTGTCTGTCTGGAGTCTGGAGAAGATGTCTTTAACACTTCAGTCGGTTCATTCAGGCCCTTGCAACATCTTTGTGAGGTTTAAATCAATGTATTCAAGGTTTGCACGCGGCTTCAACGCGGCCTTTTGCTTCCTCAGTGAGAATATGGACTGGTTTTAGTTAATGTCTGCTGTGTGTTTACATTCAGCCTAATGCACTCAGATGACATTGAATCTAAACACATTCACACAGAGACTCTCCACTGCTCAGCTTCACAGGCACATTCCAAATAGGCCAATCTTTATGAGTCCAGCTGTCTTGACAAAGTTTCTCACTGGCAAGCATTTACACATAAGCAGTCGCTGACTATGTCAACAAGGATCAAAATTCTTTAGAGTTTGGAAATTTTGGAATTTTTATCGTTTAAGTATTCAATAGTAACATTGAAAGCCTTTTGATTCATAAATCCTTTAGAAAAGTGTGCAAGAGCACCAAGAATAGCCTGCAACAAGTAAAAGTCCTGTGATGTTGTGAAAAAAACAGGTTTGTGTGGAGTATCAAACATAAATGGCACCAAAACTGCATAGCCTTTAAATCCCTAAACCTGTGTAATATCAGATTTACATAAATATGTCCCAAAGGTAATTGCAATCAGATTTAAGTCGCTGCCTGTAAAATTGCTAAATGCTTCATCAATTTGCTGATCTGTTCCAATCTGCTCCCTATCCCTGAGACAATTTCCAAAAAATGTCATTTATAGCATTTTTCTTCTTCTCTTTCATGACACTGTCAAGGTTGATGTTTTTTTTATTTTACAGTAAGTGTCACTTTGTTTTATTCTTGTTTGCACTTGTCTCTTGTTCCTGTTGTATTTCTGGTTTTGGTCTTGGTTGCCTGGAGCCTCTTTCATTTCTGTAATGATTCTGCTATATGATCAGTTAGTATGCACACATTTCCTGTTTTACTTTCTAAGATAGGTACCCTTGTGCTTTCTTTGTAGTTTGGAAGCCTGTTTGTTTCCCGCTTTGGCTTTATATCTTACTAAATTTAAGTTTCTTACATTTGACAATTTTGAAAACAGAACATTTTCAGATTCAAACTGGTACCTGCATTTCAGTCCTCAGTAAAACTATCAGAGACACTTAACCCAAAGTGCTCTTTTGACAAATGAGTTTTAATAACCCAATCTCACTGCAGATCAGACTTACTGAGATTACACAGCACTTCTATGTAATTGGATTATCTCATTGATCACCATCACTTTAACTGTAAACATTTCATCACATTTAAATGTTGTAATACTAAAGCAAAAAGAATTTACTCAACAGCATTTCAAAGCTGAGAAAGGTTTTCATGTGTGTTGCTGTGAGTACTTAAGTTTTGGTCTCAAGCACATAATTAGGGTCAAAGTATTGCGACGAATGTTTAGAATCTGCTGTCTTCGATCTGAAATCGTTTTCTTTTGTACAAGTCAGCCTATCCTGTGATACCTCACACTTCTACCCTCATTTTACCTTCACTTGCGTTCTGATGGACTCCAGTTAAATAAATACGTCACAGTGGGGGCTGACACAGTGAGCATGCCAGAAGCGTTAAAATGACTCCAGTAGTCATCTGAGTTTCCACAGGCGTTTTTCTTTTTCCCTTCTCCTGCCCACCTTTACTTGATGCGACGGGAGGATAAAAATCAATTTTTTGCAAATGGGATTAGGGCACATAGAATAACAAGACGGGGAATGAAAGGGTTTACTGTGTTAAACAAAAGATGTACCTCATAGTCCATGAGTGGTTTCTGGTCAGCATATTTGTGTAAATGGTGGACATCGTGAAAACGTTTTAAATGCAGATCTTTTTAAGTCTGAAGGAGGATTAATCAGTTGCGGGCCACCCTACAGCTTAAAACTGTCAGGATGAAAGTCTCTATTTTGAGACAAGTGCCCACACTGGCTAAAACATTTTGAGAAACAGAGTTTTTACTGGCATGAAGCACACAGCTTTTTGCATACAGTGATTGCTAGCCACTTGGCTTTAATGTGTGCATCAAATATCTGCCTCATTCAAATGTATTTTTACAGTGACAGGCTCATAGATCATGTGGCTGGCTTCACTCTTACTAAAATAAAATAAAATCATCTGCTGCATTAATGTCAAGTCTGAACCTCAAAGAAAATTAAGCAGAATGTTCACGTTTGCTCTTACCGGCCTGCCAAACATCGCTGTTAAACCCTGTGTCTGCGTTATATTAAGCCGAGCGGGTGAAGGGCAAAGAGTGAAACGAGTTGCAGATTTTCACCACAGTTTCCTCTCTTTGGTAGTTCTGATGCCGCAATAACACACGCCTGCCAAACACAAGATAAGAAGGGTTAAAAGTTCCTTTCAGCTTGTCCAAGCTTCTTCAAAGATGAAGTCACACGTCACCACAGATTTTCACGGCCGTGTACGGCGTGTGTATGTGTAGTATCGTAAATGACTCGTACAGTCTGGTGTAATCTTAGATGGTTAAGCGGCCGGAGACTCTGACAGACAGCGAGCTGAACTCTGTATGAATCAGAGAACCACAGGTATGATTCACGGAGCAGAGGTTGGTCGCCTGCATAAAATTAATAATTGGAAATGCGAGGGAAGTTCAGTGACTTATCCAAGATATACTTTCCCTGGCCCCTTTAGACCCCTGGAAAACTTGGGTGGCCGGCAACCAGGCTTCCTTGGGTTTCTGATGTTAATGTCATTGCTGTAGCTGGCATGACGGGAGCTTCCCCACAAGTGTGGTTTGGGTCAAACAAAAGGAGCAAGCTGTGATAGCAGGATCCAGGTCCAGGTATTTTTCCTTTTAAAGAAGAAATTCCCTCTGCATTTATCTGGTTATTTTTGTCCCTCTGTGGAATCAGTTGCCAAAGAGAGGGAAGAAATGAAAAGTAGGATGAAATTGTTCAAATTCAATTGTTTTTAAGTACTTCACTTTTCCAGAAATCAGAAACCACACAATGTATTATGGTTAGTGGATGTTTTGAATTACTTCAGCTACTTAATGGTTCCTCCTTACCCAGCCCACAGAATTGTTTCATAGTGGTTTTATAACTTTGCTTAAGTCATTGAGTTGGATGTTGAGCAATCAGCCTTCCGAGCCTTTTTCTTGTTGCAGAAGTTGTGTGAGCAACTTTAGGCCCAAGACTCATGCCAAGGTGTCAGGCAATTTAAGAAAACCTGGAACACATCTACATCTTTTAGGGTGATCAAAGGTTATCTAAGGGCATTACTGTAGAGACTACTGTAAAGAACTGGTGGAGGTGTGGGGGATATTTTTGCACTTCTTGTATTGCCTCACGCAGGATAAAAGCACTTCTGTCACCAGCAGTATATCTGCTCAGAGTCACTCTGTGCGTGTCCCTGATGAGTATAACAGAGGGGGCATTGAGCATTGAATCCTAATATACGGCCATTGTTAATTTAACAGATGAAGGAACACATTTCTAAATGCCAAGCAAAGAATATAAAACAATACTTAGAAAATCTCTTAACTATATCATCATAGAGTAGATTAATGTAATAGGAGAAATTGAATACCAAATGCTTGGCAGAAGCTAAATGAAAATTAAAAGCAGCTCCTTTGACAATCCAATCCCAGAAAAGCTAATCGTGTAATTTTCAATTACCTTTTTATGAAGTTGTAAATAACTTTGCAGTTGGGGAGTGTATATTGGTCATTCATACAGAACTGACACCAAATGACAACATTTTTTGAAAAGTTTAAGTAAATTACAATACTTCTTCGGTAGGTTAACGGGTCAGTGAGCTTTAAACAACTTCTTACAAAGTTAAATGTGATGTCCGGATGCACAGACTGATCTACAACTGGCTGGTGAGGACAGTGTTTGACAAAGGACGGCAGCCTCTGTGCTGGCTAGCTGTCCTATGTTTAGTGTTTATATTTGGAGGGAAATTATCACTGGCCAAACTTGTAATCTTATAAAATAGCTAAAACCAAAAAAAAGCTATAACTCTTGCGCACATCTTGGTAGTTTCAAATTAATTACATGCTTAGCTAAATGGAAAGCAACTGAAAAAAATGTAGTGTATGTTGAAAACAAAGTTTTTGGGCTCTTATATCGTGAGCTGTGCGTCATTCTCTGAGCTGTGAAAGTCTGAACATTTAAAAAATGTACAAGTACCGCTGACAACAAGAAAAAACTCCATTGTCTCTTGTACTTAGTGATTAAAATGAATGATTCCTGTTATGACTGTTCGGCTCATTTTACTTCCCCTCTACCCACCAACAAGGGAAAGACTTTCATACTGCAGAGACACTCTCAGTCTCAATTGGTGTCAGATAAAAATACTTCAGTTCAAACTTCCCCATATTATCACTATTTTGAGGTTTAAGTAAATGATTTGTCTAAGAACTTACATAAAGCTTGAGCTTTAATTTTTTTGCAAACTAAACATTTTAAACTTTTTTTTCACAATCAGACATGAGTTTTTATGTGCAGATATTCTATATTTGGTTCACTTGGGACAAGAGACTGGTGTTTGAGGGGTCCAGAGCCCAAGACATAAAATAGTTTGAGCTTAAATAAAAAAAAATGTCTTCAATCAGCGACACCTAAATATTTCTCTTCTTTTTCTTATTCCACTGCATTCCAATGATTTCATAGTGCCTAAAACTGCCCCTCAAGTTATGACATAACATTTTCAAATGGCAAAAGCATTTACTAAAAAACTATTCAAGGCAATTATGATAAATACGTTTTTAAAAAGGGAATTTTAAATTTAATAGATAACCCTAATAACTCCCCAGTCTCATAAGGATGGACAACAACAGAAAATTTTTAACATTTAGCAAAATTCGTTTTAAACCGTATATCACCAAGTTCAGAAATATAACTGGAGCAGTATTTATTTTCTTCTTTGACTTCACTGGAGCTAAGGACATGTGAAAGCATTCCATCTTAAAATATCCATCATAATGTTGCTTTCAGGTGCTGCAGATGTGGAGAAGGAGTCAGGATAATGCAAGGAGTCAGATATGAAAGCAGCTCTGTGGTGAAAGGAGCTTGGCTCCTCTGCACAAATAAGGGACACCCTACTGATGCTCCGCCAGCAGCAGAACCACACAAGGTCAGATTTATGGGTAGATATTTAGCTTGTCTCTGCCACTCTAGTGGGAAGAAACAAAAACATAGGGCGTCTTTGGAGCTGGTGATTTTTCCCTGTAGATGAACCAGCCAGCTATCACATCATACAGAAAATGCTGAAAAACATCAGAAACAGCACACCACCCTCCACTTTAAAGCCATGTGGTCTGTGTCATCTTTTATCACTTGTTCTAAAGACTTATTTTTCATCTTGGTTGCAATGACAACGTCTACCCAGTAATAGTCAATGCTGTTTCCAGTGATTTCTATGGAATCAATTTAACTGTTACATAAAAACTTTATAATAACTTCTGTAGGTCTTTTTTTTATGTCTTTGGTTGCCTGTGATGACGGTGATAATAAAACAGGAAACAGTCACAATGTGTCACTATCAGAATGAGGAAGTAAACATGCTGTGGTATCAATATAGTTTTCTACAGAATTTATGAGTTACATACAAATTACCTTAGGAGCAATTTTATTTTGAGACACACATCAGAAGGAAACAAACCTTTTAAAGCATGAAACATTTCAGCTGACCTTTCAAAACGTCCATTACCATTAATGTATGCTGAGCACTTTTTTTTTATTACATATAGAATAAAAATGGGAAGTGCCTTTTTTATTTTCCTGTTACATGAACCTTGGAACATGCTGCCTTCCAGCTGCTCCAGTAGCGCAACCCAGAAAGCAGTTTCACTTCTCCATGGTTAAAGTTTTTCGTTTAAGTTGCAAAATACTTTGTGAGCTCGTTGGTACAATAACCTCCTCTCAAACCACATGTTACTCTTGCTGGACTTCATTACACTTACTGCAAAGATATTGCTTGCTTACTCGCGAGGAGGATTGTAATTACAATGAAATAGAGTTTATAGAGTTTCATCATACAAAGACCCTTTAAAAATGGAAGTGGAAATCCTCAATTACTGTAACTGTACCTGGAATGCATAATGTTTCCTTTACCAAAGCATAGAAAGTGCGTTGCTCTGCAGTGTCTTTAGTTGATCCATTTTTTCATCTATGATGGATACTGCAATTCTGACCAAGTACCTAAAATAATCCTGCACATATCTTCACTTATTTTACCCTCAGGTATGTTTGTATACTTCTCAAAAAGTGCATTCTAGATGGTCTAATAGTGTCCCTTTTGATTTTTTTGGTGCATCCGCTGATTTTTGGAGCTTTCTAACAATCACGCCCACGGATCCAGAATGGAAAGCTTTGGAGTTTTCATTTGAGCTCTCATTTTGTGAATTTTGCTTTGTCACAATCTGTTGGGAGAAGCTGTGTTTTTTAATAATAGCAGCTCACACTTCTGTGATTGTGGCTTTTTACCCATTGAATATGAAGCAGAACAATGTGGCAATTCAGGGCAGCTGCAAAACAGTTTCGCCATTAAAAATGGACGCTGATGACACATCATGACCTGATGACAAGGAAACTGCAGGCATACGCCTATTGTAAAGACACTTTTTAACTGAAATGGTTCATGTAATACAAATCTTTTTTTCATGCTATCATTTATAATTGTGCAGGTTTTTGGCAAACATTCAAATTGGTGCTTTTTCCTTAAACTGTACGTCCTGTATGTCATTCTACAGAATAACAAATGCTTTAAATGAGGCGAACTCATTATTTCCAGCCTTTTTTTGCCTGCAGCACATCAGCTCTACTATGAAAAAAAAGATTGAAAACAGTAACCGCCATTTATAAGGTTCTCCTGCACCGAGAGTGTATCAAAGCCTGTAGTTAGACCCTTGTCATGATATATCATAAAGAAAATAAAAAATCTGTGGCCATTCAGTTGAAAATAACCAAACACAGCTAAGTTTACTTTTCAACATGCTTCTAAATCAGTCAGCATATGAAGGCTGGTTTAATTCATGCTTGATCACTTGTCAGCTCTCTCTCAACAATGCATATTGAGTTGCACAACGCCCTACATTTGTACTTTGGCAACAGTATTGAGAGTGACAAATGGGCATGCAAAGTCGTCATGCAGAACCATTAATGATCCATCTATATTGGGACGTGTATAGGTTGAAAATGTTTGAGTATTTTGATTATATGTGCATATCTGTGTGGAAAAATTGCAAGAAGTGCATGCAAGACTGGATTGTTGAGGACCCTTAAAGAGCTTTTACATTGTCTAGGCAGCACATACATCAATGTCACGGAAAAAAAAACATGCTAATTTGTAGTACAGCTGTTTCCCTATATGATGTGTTGAAACACTCAATCAGAAAAACTCTGCTGGACCAGCTCAAGTCTCCAGCTTGTGATAAAGCCTCATTCACACGTAACCAGCGTCAGCCAGTCCCTTCTGTGGCAGAGCCATTCTGTAAGAAGTAGCAGTAAACCTCAGCTGCTCTAATTTGTAAACTAACCATAAGAAAATGGGAGTGTGTGTGGCATTGGATCCAGCGGTGGCGGCGGCGGTGAAAGTGGTGGGCAGGGGAGGGGTAGGCGGGCAAATAACACCATATGTTCTTGATTGACGATGATTGAATTAAGTACAGTAGCAGAAAGAAAATGTTTTCCACCAAGTGAGAAATTTGTGTGCAGTGAGGCATTTGACAGAGGGACATGGAGATCTCTACTGAAGCTTAAACAGGCAGGACAAATTGATTAGCAATGAGCTATTACTTTAAAGCGCGAGTCAAATGCACATATGTTCTTTTTACCTGTATTACATGCTGTAAGTCCCGCCATGTGCAACTGTCTTATTCTTACAGAAAAGTAACTTTTGTACCGATGCCGTCAAAATGTGAACAGACTTACAAAACAGCTTCTGAAATGCCTTAGGGCAGCAAACTAAATCTGATCTTCTTCCTGATGTCAAAGCCACAGGAAGATGTGAAAGAGACATTTGGGTGAAAAAACTAAACCTTGAAGTTCCCCAAAAGGCTGGCCTGTGACATGATGGCCTCTAGTGGTACACCGGCGATTGACACAGACAACTCAATCATTTCCTTATAGGCATGTGCTGCCAAGTCCAGCTGGCTTTGACATTAACACCAGACTCTGACTGACAGAGGCCCTGGCCTTGGGCTGGGCTCCGGGGGCCTCCACAGTACATTCAGCTCTCCTTTTAGCCTGTTGATTTACTGTCCCCGGTGGCTGCTCGTTGATCCATTTCCCCTCTCAGTTTGCTCACAGGGCACCCCGAAAACCGTCCTCCAGCAATATATTTGCTTTATGATTTCCTGAGGAGCCAATGAAGAAAAACAAGCCCCCGCTTACTGCACCTGTTCCAGTTAATGTGCAGTGGGCCTGTCGGTCTCCTCGGTCTTGACGACAGGGGAAAAAGGGCTGCAGTGTCACAGGCTCCATGTGGATCTTCCATTTCCACCAACCAGCCCAATTGGGACCAAGCAGCGTGAGGAACAGCGGATAGATGCTGTATTATATGTGTGTCAGTTTAACACACACAGGTCAGATGGGGCCCACATAGAGTCTTGCTGCGTGTGCATTATTAACATGTGTGTGGGTGTTTATGTAGCTCAGCGCCCAACATGGAGCTGACATTAATAAGGGAAAGTGATGGGAACTTGCTTACATCATTTTGGATGACATGCAGATGTGACCGAACAGAAGGTCCCTGCCATCGACCATCCGCAATGATGCAACCAGTACGGCATGTACATTTTTCCAAAATAGAAAAGAATAACAGTAAAATCACCAGATTTATTTGTTGGCAATAGAGTTTTAGAATATAAACCCACGCCTCAATATCCATGCTAAAATGGCAAGTAGCAAGAAAATGTCTTTTGCAGAGACGGGAGCAGTGTGATTCAGGGTATTAGGGGGAAAGACAGCAGGACCTGTAGCAATGAAGTGCAAAGCATGCTGGGTAACCGGGGCACTTTTTGGCAATGAGTTCACCTTTTAATTTTTTTCAGTCATGCATGTATACCCTGGCGTAAGCTCATAGATGGTATTTTAAAAATACCAACATCAGCGTAAAGATTTGGAAATACTTACCTTTGCTATCCGACCAAGTTAAATGTCAATGAAAATTATATGAAAGAAAATCAGCGGACACTCAATTTAAAAAAAAAGTTAAAAGCATTTTCTTTATAAGATTGGTTAAAATGTGAATTTGTTACACAAAGATTTTTTTCGGTCAACAAGTCAAGTAATAGCATGATTGTTTATTGGACTAACAATATTTTTAGATTTCCCTTGACTCCAGTTTATACATAACCTCCTGAAGCCCTGAATTAATGGCCCTTTGTTCTCAAGTTTATGGGCCACAAGCCAGAGGCCGCCAGCCCCACTTGATGAATTTTTTTTTGTTTTAATTCCCTGAAACTTATCAATGTTACATTTGTTTGGCACAGAGAATTTTCATTTTGGATAATTATTACCTAGTTGGAAATATAGTGTTTTAATAGGAGTTTATTTTGAAGATGTTTTTAGATTTTTTTGCTTGATGTGAGTCTGTGTACAGTATATTTTGTGCGCTGAGAGGCAGAAGACATTTTTGTTCTCCTTTCCATGAAGGGTTGCATGTAGATGTACTGTTGAAGTGCAAATGTCATATATGGAACACAATGGGGCTTTAATTATTCATATTAATCTAAGCGGAGGACCAGATAGAATTCCGTTTACCTAAAAATGTTATACGCTTTTTGTCACTGTCAGATAGTTCAAATGAAAATGTTCATCAGAGAAGATCTAATGAAATTCTTAATAAATCACTTTTAAATCCAGTCTCATGGTTGGGAAAATTATTTTTTTATTGTTATTATTGTTTAACAGTCAATTTTGATTTGGTTTAGCCTTTTTCTTCTTTGCCACTATTATTACTTGACAGCAGGAAAATTTGGTTTGACAATTATGAGACTCATGTCTGGATAATTACATTGTGCAGAGTGGGAACAGCCCTCACTTCCTCAGAGTAAGCCTCTGAACATGGCAGATTTCACTAATAGCCCATCTGAAAGCTGTCAACTGCCTTGCTGGCCCAGTTCTTCCTGTTTCCTTGGAAGTGGCCCAGTGGTAAAGTGGCCCAGTGGCTTTTAGGTCAAGAAGAGAGGTGAGCAGAATTATGAGAGGAAGCATGCATGTGGCAGTGTCTGCTTTTCTCAGTCATGTGTGTTTAAGTAGTAACCTGACAGAGTAAATGTATTCCAGGGTGCTTTTTTTTCCATCTTAACTCAAGTTGTCTTCCTTATGGCAGATGCATTGGAGCTCACCCTTGCGTGTAGTTGCTGAGTGTGTGTGAGTCCTTCTGCTTTTCCTTATGTTGTTTTTTCCCCTTTTTTTTCTCCAGGTTTAAACAGCGTGTTAACCACTAGATCCCCTCGCTATCAATCTTAATGGTGGTGGGTCAGTATAAACGCACACATCTGTGGGCCCTTTCTGCGAGCCACAGTTTAAGAATAATTCTCCCCCTAAAAAGAGAGAGGGAAAATATTCTGGCCCCATTTACAAAATAGGTGCTCAGAAAACACTCCAGCCAGCCCTGAGTGATAGCTACTTCCTCAGCTTTTCCACTTCATTGATGGTTATGTGACTTAAAACAACGAGCTTAATGGAGGCTCTGGGCCCTCGGGGGACTAATCATAGCCACGTGACTTCCTCCGGGGCTTCCATGAAAATAACTCTATTACAATGGCCTGTGATATTAATATCGGCTTTGGGAAAGTCAGGCCCAGGATCCACAGGGAGGCCTCAGTATGAGCAAACAAAGAGGAATGCACGGCATTCAGGGAGCAAGCAGGGAAGGAGAAAACGAGCAGAGCAAAAGGAGAGAGGGAAAATAGTGAGCCATTCGTGTTGAGTGATAGCATACTGCGCTGTCATGATGTCCAGTCGTTCCTTGAGAGCTTCTGCATGTGTATTTTTTTGAGCAAAGAACATTGAATGTTGTAGCATGAATGTCTTGTACATACAGATTATTTGAGTTGAAATGTTTCTTGGCATAGCTTCTAAATAAAGTGGGGACATTTCAGTCATTTATCTACTGATTTTGATGCAAATAAAATATGTTTACTCAATCATTATATACTTTCCATGAGGAAACTTACATTTCACACAACTATCAGAGGGCTGTGGGGTAACTACTTTTTAGATTTTACAAGCTAAGCATCCCCTCTGGACAATAAGTATGCCGGACAAATCAGTCCGGCAAGAAAAATCTGTCTTTATTTTTAAAGTCTAAAAATGTTTTAAGTTCATCTTTGATTTCCTTATCAACTCTACCATATCTGGGACTATGAATAAGCAGAATAGAATTCAAGTGAGGGGGGGGTAATCCCATCACTGTGTGTGTTACCGTGTGCTCATTTCTGTTCTCGCCTTGCTTTCTCTGTGTTTTTCTTATGATCGGTGTTTCTTCCTGTCAATTAGATACAGGTTATCATTTCATGGGACTATGAATAAGCAGAATATAATTCAAGTGCAGGGGGAGTAATCCCATCACTGTGTGTGTTACCGTGTGCTCATTTCTGTTCTCGTCTTGCTTTCTCTGTGTTTTTTCTTATGATCGGTGTTTATTCCTGTCAATTAGATACAGGTTATAATTTCTCGTTTTTTGCAATTATATATATTTTTGTCTTCGGGTGCGTTGTAGTCTGCATGATTGAGGTCCTGTGTAGTGTGGCACCTATAGAGTAGTTTTAAAATGAAGACATTTTTCAAATCTTTTTTTGAGCTGAGGTACTGTGAGTTCTCATTCCTTCAGTTCCTTTTGCAAAATCACTTTTGTGAAGACAGACATTTATGAGGATGTGACTGTCAGCTTCAAGTGGCAGTTTGCAGTGTAGAGACAGGGAGTGTCTTCAAGGTCGGATACGCTGCTCACTTTTTTTGGTCTGTACTTCTTTTTACTGTCCGTCTCTGCGCCGTAAACCTGCCATGCCGTCATTCCGCCGTACGAAGAGGCAGTAACTCGGCACCAGCTGCACCCAGAACAATTAAACCCCAGTGATCAGGGAAGAAGAAGTCGCCCACCTCAGAGTTCAATACCACTGAAGACTCCCCGGCCTCCTCCACTTCCTCTCATTCAAAGAGACACGCGCTTTAGTTCTTTTTGCCAAATAGGACATCTTATAGAGCAGCTGAACTCTTGTATAAGTCATCGCTAGTAAAGAAATACTCAAGTTCACTGCATCATAACCCAGCCACATTTTCCTCCAGTCCCTCCTGTTGGGGGAGATTTATTGAATGAAATAACACTGGCTTCTCTTTTACCCTTGCTTTTATGAATATATATATTGTTTTAACAGCACTTTTAAATTCCTCCTACACTCCTGTTAGGGTCACAGCTCGGCCTTCTTCCCTGTAAAAATTAAAACTTGTCCTTTAATGTACACTTTTGTTTTCGGCTGAAGATATACTAAGTAAGACTTTCTTTTTAATTCAGTCTCAAGAAAAACGGCTGGCTTCCAATTCATTTTCTTGGATAGAAGTAAATATCAAATGTTTATCTAATTTATTGTCCAAATATTTGAATTTCCATCCATGTTTTTAGGCCACAAGTTAGGACATATCTTCTACATCTCTCAAGTGAAATATTAAATGGCAGGAGCCAAGCCAAAGAAAAGGCTCTCCTCCAGGGGCCAAATAATTATAAGAGTGCCATAACAGATCAAACACTATTTTCTTGACCTTGTCTCCAGTTTGAGGAACAGCTATGATCTTTTTTTTTTTTTTTGCAGTCAGAATAGGGAGCAATATTGTCTGCACAGGATTAGAGATTCATTCTCTGTTAAGTAAATGAGCCTCTGTTGGAGTAACACTTCTCCAGCTCGCAGCATTCACAAAGCAATGGTTTTAGTAAACGGATCAGTTTTGTCCACCTTTTCCAATGAAAGCCTGTTTGATGTGACAGCTTGTCAAGGGTGGGTGGGGGGGGTGTTTCGCTCACACGTAGTAAATTGCATGTTTCACAGAACAATGGAAAACAATGCTTTTCAGCCCTGTAGATTGTTGTCTCGCTTCCCTTTCGGTTGAATCTGCGGAAATTTGAGCATGTTGAAGAACATTATGACAGCGAGTTGTATTTTCAGTGCACGATGCAGCACATTGTCGTGTCACTTTCAAGTTTGAAAAATTAAAGCAAAGGCAAACAAATATATTAAGGTTGTTAGGACTACAGCAGCAGGCCTTTTGTTTTCCTGCGGAGTCAGTGGCCTCAGGCTTTCCTGTCAGGTGTGGCCTCATCAGCTCTATTGGATGTAATGACTTAATTCCAGGAAATGCAGTCAGTTAAGAATCCTGAATGCCTAATCGTTTAGCCCCCCCCCCCCCCTCTCTGTTTTTAGAAAGTCCACTGTGTGGGAATAGAGTGAACAAGTTTAGCTGTCATGATCACTTTTGGACGCCACCTGGCTGAATCGTCCCATTGGACTTTACGCCATCACACCTTCTGCTGCCTAACTCGAGGGCCTGTATTATCACACCGGGAAGGAAAAAAACTTCACTAACTCTTCACAGATGGATTAAAATGTTTAGATAACTAAATGCATGTAGAGTTTAAATTTGAAACATCCCCTCAAAACAAGACCCACTAATTGTGCAAGCAACTAATGGCCATTTACCAAGAACAATATTTTTCAAAGACAGGACAGTAACAACCTATTAAGGTTTATTCTAACAGAGAGGAATTTCTACTTTTTACATTTTCCAATTTTGGCCATTACTTTTTTACATAGAATGAGTGGCTGAGGGGTTTGTTATTTTTAATTCACTGTTTCTCTTGTGTAAATAAGAATTTAAAAAATCATGCAGACATCATAATGGTTGTACCAAATAGATAAAACAATTTCAGTTTTTATTTAGTAGTGAAGAATAACCCAATTTATTTTTTATTAAATAACCTTAAACTGTCTTAATCAAGTAGGAAGTGAAGTTTAGCCTGCTGTCCCTATGTGTAACCACGGTAACCATAGAGCAGATTAATTTCAAAGTCTCGACACATTGAAAGTTATGCATAATTATGGCCACAAGAAGGCATTGTCATTTTGTAGATAAAACTCTGAAGGTAAAACGTTTTTTGTATATTTATTCTACCAATTAAAGTGAAAGCTTTCTCTCCAAAGTAATCTGATCTAAACTTAAATATTTACCCTGCATATGCAATGCCATGCATTGAAACTTTTTCTTTTTTGCTGTTAAATGTTTATCTAAAGGAGTAATATACAACCATAAGAAACTGCTTTGTATGACACTTGAGCTGCAGAAACTCAGACCAAAACAAAGGCAGCCAAAACCTAAATTGAAATTTAAGGCACAGCCTTTCAAACAGCTCATAAATCCCTCCTATCTCAGATTTAAAACAGGAAAAATTTGAAGTCTGATCTTACCCTTGACATTGTGGGAGTGTTAAACTTAGGAATTTGGCGGATTCAGTGTAGGAAAAACTCGAAGGCTGCTAATTTCAAAAGATATGCGTACATGAGTAGGCTCATATACCAGAGATGGAGAGAGACTATGCACTCAGCTAATGTGTCGACATTTTACCACTAATCAGAGTAAATTGTTTTTGGTTGTTTTTTTATCGTTACAAATATCACACAACTTTTTCTTAAATACACATGAAAGGCAAACAATATAGCAATAGAAGAAGTAGAATGAACGCTAATCCCTTTGGATTGCACGCAAATGATTGAGCTGAAAATGTTGTGTCATGTGGTTGTTCTATATCTACAGATTTTTCCTTAGATTTGAATATATTCTAAATCATGGATTCATCAATGGTTGACTTGATAGAAGTCTTTTTTGGCGCTCTGGTATATTTTTCCCACAACTGCTGTAAACTGTCAACTCTAACCCTCAGAAGTATTTTTCAATTTTGTTAGTATTTGTCTATCAGCTATGAAAACTTTATTTTAGATCCACTGAATGTCACTGAGAAGTCAAACTTAACATATGTTAGGAAATAATCAAGGTGACAATATGTGCGTGCAGATGGATTAATCTGTATCACTTTTCATTTAAATCTGTGTCATTTAACTTTATGGGTCTCCCGCCATTATCCAATAAAATATTTTCTTCAACATTTCTAAAAAGAACAGCAATAAAGGTTTTGACAGTGCTGCTAAATTCAGTTTTACATGTGGCTTCCACACCTCCATTATCATTTCGGCCACCTGTCAGCTGATCACTGTCAGCTGGCTGACACATCTCGGCTTGGCTCACAAATAACCTGTTGTTCACTTGGGATGTGACCGAAACATGCTTTAATGTTGATGCTAATACATATTTGTCCCAGGCCGACTTCAGCCCATTCAGTGTTCAACACAAATAGCGAAAACTGGAGAAAAGTCAGCAGTGACAAGTGATTTAAGACGGAGCTGAGGCTCGCTATGTTTCTCCTTTTTTTAAATGGGAGCTTTTCTTTTGTGCCACCCTTTAGAGTTGGGGTTTAATTGTCAGGAAGGGGATAGATTTATTTCCCTATAAATTACACACTTTTTCTGTGGTAGGACTCAGCGGATAATGTAATCTGCACATGTGTTTTGTGAGGGTGTGGATGATGTTACTGCTGGATTTCTCCTCATTTTATTCAGCCAGTTTGTGATTTTTGTTATCCCCGTATTCCGTTTTCTCAATTTTGATTTCAGCACAATTAAAACTAAACTTAAACTAAACATTAGCGCTAAAATTCAAATGTCTTGAATACTTAGACAAGTCTGTTTACCGAAAATTCACTTGAAGTTTGATTCACAGTTTTTCCATCTTAAATTCTGCACAACCAATATTACATTAAAGGGCTTAAGTCACATGAGAGAAAAGATTTCACAAATTGGTTTTCCTCCCTTTGGTCCTCTGGAGTTGCCACTCGGCATCATGAGGGAGCTCGTGCAGGGAGCTATAACTGCCCCCAAAGGACTTTAAATTCTCTGTTTGATGGCTTGAGGATTCAGCAGGAGGATTTGAGAGAGGACGAAGAGAGGAAAATTGCACATCCTTAAGAAAACAAACATCATTTCCTTCCTTGTGTCAGGATGAAAAAGAGAAAAGGGAAAAAAGAAATGCATACTAATTCATCACTGAATTTTACTGCTCCTTGATGATTCATAACTCACTCTGGCCATGATTCCCTTTTCCCCTTCATACCCACCCTACACTACGCCATGCTTTAATGACCTTATTATAGTCAATTCTACATTGTACAATAAAAGGTTTACACTTTGAACTGTGATCCATGATATGACTAACATGTTTTTACGATATCTCCTGAATTATACACTCATGGAATAACTCAGACAGCCCAAAAGGCTTTGAAATGGAGAGAATGAGGACATCACTCACTGTCTGAGTGATGAAATGTCTCCACCTAAAAACCCCAAATCATTTCTTTTCTCTTCCTGATTGTGCTGATGGTCTTCTAAAACATACCTAAAGCACAGAAATTTCAATCAACAATGTAATGGTGTTACAGTGTAGCTGAAGGACATGACATATGACTTCATGCTGCAACCTGTCTTGAGGTAACTTTTAAGTATCACCACCATATGGCAACTCAATTCAAACGTAGCTCCAGTAGATTCCTGAGAGCAGTCTGGTACTGTCATTGCCCATTGGACAGACAGCAGAGTGGATCTTCCTCAGGGTCTTCTCCTTATGGACACTATGGAATTGGCTGAGTGGACAGCAGATCAGTAAACCGATTAAACAAAAAAGCAAAATTACATTTAAACCCTACCAGCTTCCTGCAATATTTATATTCTTAAATCTCACTGAAAGGCTGAGCAATAAATCAAAATGGGAAACAATGGTAGCATTTACAACCACTTTCGAGGAGATGAACTTCACTGGCAGTATCCTTTGGAAACTGGAGCTATAAATTTTATTACTATTAAATGTTTCTAAAGGGAGTTGACAAATAGTTGAATGGAGTTGATTTTCCCCTCTCGCTCTTGGCACAGTCAAGCGGAGAAAAATTCCCTGTCTTGAAAAGAAAAAGTGCTCTCATATTCGTGCTGCCAATCCATTCATCTTTATGCAGTTTGAGTGTAATTTAAGCCTTTTTAAAATGCCTCCTGAAAATACAATGTGCTTAAGGGCAGTTGTGAGCGTTTTATGAGCACAATAAAATTGTCACTGCATATGGATTAGATGGATGTTGATATATGAGTATGGTGTGTTTCATGTGCATGGGTGTTTACAGCTAAGTGTTAAAATGCCTGCTGCTAAAGGCTGAAATTGCTAAAATCAACTCTCATCGGCATTAATCTTGAGCTCTGATTAGGAAAAAAAAAGAGCAGTGTCTTTATATGTGCGTTGGGGTTTCAAAATTACTTTTTAATATTAAGGAGTCGCCTTTAAAGGAAAATTCCCATGCACAAATTAGCCAGAGGACAGCAGGATTCTAACATAACCAAATTTAGCATGCTCAGCAACTTAATCTACTAACTTATCATTACTTTAAAAGCCAAACAGCCTATTATTGGTTACTTTGTGGTTGTTCAATTGCTTTTCCTAAAGAATTGGCACACTCTTTATAAGGTAAAAATACACAACGAAAACGTAGTGAATTCTAAACTTTATAAACCGATGCTATATTCACAATAGAACACTGGATGTGCGATGGTTTACTATTTCATGGAAAATATCAGTTCATCTTGAATCTAATGGCAGATAATTAAAGGTTGCAGTTTCGTAGAAAAGAAAAATGTATATGTATATAGGTGGAACTCTTTTCTCTAACTTTTTTGTTAGCCATTCTGCATGGAAAACCTATGAAAATCTAGATCTAAGTTAGTGATACAATGATTACCTGTGTGGCCTATTTTCATACCTAAATTGCATTTAGATATTATTTGAAAATGTTTGATTCCGTAGATTACTGCTGTAAACCTGTTCACACTGCAAACTCTGTAAAGGGAAAATGACCTGTATAATTAATCTGTCAGTGCAAACATGTTTATGATCCATAACATCAAATGTGTCCCATTTCCCATATCTGGGTGTGTAACAGTGGAATTTGAAGAAAGATATACAGCTGGTTTAGCTTGGGTTGGTATGAACTGACAGCACTGTCATACAGTTGCAAAAGGAAAATTACTTGCAAGGTCAGTGGAAGGAGAAGCAGTCATCGTTCATGCAGGCCAAACATTTGGAATCTGGGAATAACCTTAACATCATCCTACTTCGAGGCACGTACTCGTCCAACCACTGGATGATTTTGTGGATAGACTTTTCCTACCATTACTTCGGGTCAGTGTGATTTACACACATGTTTACTGATGTCTTTCACATGGTTCCTCTCAATGCTTATTGTCTTCTACTATTAGTTCCCAGATGAATCACCAGTGGACAAATTGGGGGGTGTCTCTGGGGATCTGCAATATTTATTGAGGTTACGCATCACTGTGGACCTCTTCATTGGCTTCCCTCTGTAGCGAGGGAAAAACAGATGGTCCCCAGTCATGGCCTGTTTGGACATTGAAACACTTGGGTTTCATGGTACTTTTTTATCCTTTTTTGAACATTTGTTTGACATCTTTCTCAAAGATTATTGCGGGCCTCCTTTTGTCTTTCAGGATATCAAACTTTTAACTCAGAATCTAAGCTGTTAACCCACTCAAAATTGCTGACATAGAACATCTTCTTACATTCTTTGCTCCTCCGTGTACTGGAGCTGCTTACTGGCAAGGGTATTTGGGTAGAAATTCCTCATACCAAAGCAATTCACAATGCTGCACTCTTCATTTTATTCCCCATTCTATTTGCCAGCTGGTAATACTCCAGCATGCTTATTTTAATAGGGTAAAAATAAATGAACCGCAATGATTAAAGCCGATATATAAATATTGTGTCGTGGAATTCATGGAGTAGGGAGCCCCACTGATTACCTTTAAGTAAAGAATAATGAACTCAGCTTAAAGTTAAGATGACTATGCATCTATTCTGTGAATGTGTCTGTACACAGACTTTAACAAACAGGCTAAGTTTAATTTTCATTGGTTAGCATACAACTATAGACACAACATTCTCAAGAAGAAATATGCCCTAAGTAAATATTTTACATACACTGTGCAGTTCATTTAAATAGGTCTATCATTGCAGCATTTAACAAACTTGCTGGAAATTATCTGTAAATTGAGCTGGTCTGAGATGGATCATTTCCTGACTTGGATTCTAAGTAGATGACTCCATAAACCACTCAGTGATGTTTTGGATTCAATCCACAGATTATTACGCTTGTAGTCATCATAGCATGAAAACATTTGGAGCACAGCAGATTGTGGATGTCAGACGGACATGAACTGGTAGTCACGGCAAACCTGCAACAGTTCTGTTTTTAGAAAGACACTCATCTAAAACGGTGAGGGATTTGTTACTGTAAACTTAATATGACTACTGGTAAGAACTTCAGCATTCTGTCCCTCTTTTGTAAGTCCTTTTGCAAGTTCCTTTGTCTTTGATGCAACGCGTTAAACCAGGCCGGCTTACCAAATGAGAAACATACCTGATCATCTTTAAATAGCAATTCCGGAGTTGGGTTCAGATCTTGAAAACATATGGAAACCCCTTTGAAGCGCACTGGGAGCAGCTGAGGTGGCTGCAAAAATTCTCATTGTTTACCTTTCAACCCCCCCACCCCCAACCTCCTTCCTCTAAATAATAAAGGAAAAAATGTTCAAGCTTACAGGAGTGCACATCGGCTCACTTCATTATAGCGGCCTAAAAGACACCCCTACCACCAGCAATTAGTAGCTGCAATCTGAGATACTTATACCATCTGAGGAGCTTATCTTATAAACATATGGCAGTCTGTCACATATATTGCAAATTTGTGGTAAAAATGGCTCATATTTTGTGTGTTATTTTAGGTGTTTTTTAATTACTATAGCTTCCTCTGCTGCTAATTTTAAACCAAGCTCCTATGTCGTTATATTGTGTGGCTGGGAGATGACCCCCTGGTGACAAGCACCACAAGCAGGAGGCCTTGGTGTATTTATCTTCCAGTTTTTCACCTGTCTTCAGATAGCGTTTCCTTTTTAAGTCCAGCGTTAGGGATTTACTGGGCTGCTTCCTTCCGGGACCCAGTGGAATACAACATTAAACCACAGGGAGGAGAGAAAACCTGTAGTGCACTAAAATAAAGTTATGTCAAAACCATTCTGCTCTTCCTGTAGTCTTTCCTCAAGCTTGCAAGTATCCTCCAAGGATTTGAGAACATAACAAGCCATTCAGTTTATATGAATGGGCACTAACAGACTTTTTCGCCATTTTGATATGTCTAAATTTTGCAGGCATATCCTGTGGTCTATCAGGCACAGCCTTAGTTTCAATTTAGTGTCTCCCAGTGGAGCGCTGTCTTCCTATTTCATGTGGAAATTGTATAGAGTTTTATCCCTGTGCACTTCTGCTGCTTCAAAGCTGAGGTTTGTTTCTTTTTTCTCTTTTTTTCCAACAAGAAAATGTGCAAGCTAGCATTTTAGTGTTTGGAGAAGATTCCCAAACAGCAAGAATGCCTCAACATGCTCCGGTCCAGCATTGACTTCGGATCAGTCAAAGAATAAATAAATGATATATGACAGTTTAGCTGTAAGAAGTCTGCAAAACTCTTTGGAGAAAGAAGAAAAGCACCTGTATTTTTATTAGGGAAGGCCTGCCTTATACTACTCTATAAAGTTTGGACACCACCAGGGGGATCATTTCTGATGATCTTTTGAACAGCAGTGCACCATACTTCACACAAATTTGGCCCAAAAGGATTGTATGTGAAAGAAATGTTTGAAAATGATGTCAGTGAACAGAAATCATTTGATTGGGCAATTAGGAATAGTTATTTTATTTCATAGAAATTCTCTCCATTAGTCCTTTATTGAAAGAAACAGTTTTCCTTAAATTGAGTGAACTGTAACAGACTGTGAATAACATTTTCTGATGGTGTTATAGCTGAACTATGCTATGAAATAGCAAATTTATGTGTGTGTGCTGAGCTTAAAGAAAACCCTAAAACCACCCATGACGATCAGTATTTTCCAACATGTTTCTTTTTCTCCATATGTCTGTTAACGATTTATTTTAAAATGCATGCTGCTGTTTTAAAGAAGTTTTATGTCTTACTCTTAAAAAACTTTTATCATTCGCTTCCTGCGTGCTTACGTCATTCCCCACCAGCATTACAGGATTTTGATAACTGGTGTAAATATTCTGAAGATGCGAATGATCTGCTCTTTGTTGGGACTATTTTTGGAGGACTTGTTTCCAACATTAATTTATTTTTAGTCAGTTTGCAATTTTTTTTAACTCACAATGGAACGATCCGACCTCTGCACAAGGCCTTTGATGCTCTAATGCCACATGTTGATAGAAACTGCAAATAATGCAACCTGAACTGCCCAGTTGCGAGCTCGAAAAACAAACATCTTGTTAGGTTTCTCATGTCCTGTATTTCAGGTCATTAGACCTCATCTAAAATAGACACCAAATGCTTCAGACTTCAACCCTGCTTCCAGTTTCAACCCAGTTGTAGTAATCATATCTGCACCAGTTGCCACTTTATCAGATATCTTGAGGACACATCCATTCCTGGAAATAAACAGGCTGCTGTGGCAGCTTTTGTTGAGTGACAATGAAAGTCCACCATAGTTAAAATTTCACTGAAGTGTCCGGCCTTTTCATCTTAATGATGTCTTATCATGATGGCCGACTAATTCATAGAGTATTAGCTAACAGCTATTAGTATACCCTTGCGTCATCTTATTGCATACTGTCCACATCTCGCTGAACATCCATATGAGATCCCTTTCAGCAATTAGCCTTGAACTAGGAAAGATGATCGGCTCTGGTTTCTCATAGCTGCATCCCTCGTCATCTTAGAGTACTTTGAATCTTCCCCCCGCGTCCTAATTAAGACGTTAATGCTACCTCCCGTGGGGATCTGGATGCCCCGCTCCCATCCACCACATTCCGTCTGTAACCATCAAAACTGTTATGGCAATAGGCAGCTTTGCACAGGTGCAAATTGCATACATTCAGTCTACATTTTCCCCACCCGAAAGGACCGACCGTTAAAGTTTAAATCTGCCTGACTTAAGCCTTTGCTAACAAGGTGCTTCGATCATTTTTGAAAATTATTATTGCTTGAAGTAGAAAATTGCAGTCGTTTCCATGCATCAAAGTGACTGAAATCTCTCCTGGGTGGGTGGGGAAACCACCATCCAAATTCAGTACAGCAATAAACCTATATTTTCTTTCAAAATGGAGCATAGTTGTCATCACAAGCCTGAACACTTTCAGATGATAGTATATTTAGACCAGGCAATAAATTTGAAGACTCGTTCGATTAAACCTCAGTCTGACCTTGTAACTGTTCGGCTGGACTGGTGCCACATAATGCACATAAGCTAACCAGGGCAATTACAAAGACCTGGGATTGAAAGAGAGCTGTCATTAGGATGTGCTTTCACATACCAGCCTGCGGATTTTGGCTGCAGGCCAGGTGGGCAAATGGGACCAGCTCTGTGAGGAGAGCTGGGGGGCCAGGCTCGGGGCCGTTGGGGATAATTAGACAGTTTTATCCCAGCTTGTTGATATAAATGTGGCTGGCTTAGTCCTCTACGCCCTTGCTCGGTGGTAATGATCATGTCTAACAGGTGGCAGGCAAACAGACGGGGGCATGAAATTGATACCCCGCTTCCTGGCCTCGTCTCCTATTTTTTGTTTTGCTTTGTTTTCTGGCCCAATCAGAGCCGAACTCCACTCTATTGTGGTTGCATCTGAGCTTGTTGATACGGGGAAGTGTTAGATATTTGTCACCATCTCATCACATTCTAACTAATCTCCACCTCCCCTGGGAGCCTCGTAGTGAGGGCCGGCTTCGCAGACGGAAAAACAAAACACAACAATGTGTTGAACTCAAGTGGGTTTTTGAGTCCAACAGAAAAAAAAGAAAGTTGTCCTCCTGAATGGAGACGGAGATTAGATGAAAACGTTGAGACATTTTCTGTTTTTTGAAGCAGTCTGATTCTTTATTTCTTTTTAAATCTACAGCCTTACATGTTGTAATCTTACAACAACACGATCATGGGCACAAACCCCTTTAAGTTCCTTTTTCATTTTACGTAGATTCAGCATTTCCTAGCTGTTGTTTGGTGTTACAAACCTCTGGATTGAGTCATCTCTAACATCAGGGGCTGAGCATAGTTTTGCACATCCAAATCTTCTGTATCCTGTGCAGGGAGGGGGGAGCTGTGCTGTCGAGGTATGCAATTGAAGAGGCTTTGGAGACCACTCAACTCCAGGCTCCTGATTCACTGTCATATAATGGATCATTTGGGGCAAAAAGAACCAGAAAAAATGATGCATGTATTGAAATTTATGGCCTTCCCAGAAATGTGTGGAACAGATTCGGGCCAGTAGACAATGCTGATTTTCTCCAACCAATGCCTTTTTAAATTTGGACGGCCTGTTGAGCAAAACAAAACAAAAAAAATGTAACGATTTTGTTTTTTCGGTGCGATGGCTGATTTGTTCGTGGTCTGTCCTGCAAGCATGGAGCGCTTTTTAGTGAAACATCCACATGGCTCCTTGTGCCCTGGCCTGTGGTCAGTTGCGTCCAGCTGATTGCGGAGGCGAGGTTCTGGATTTAGGAGTTTGATCCTTTATGGTTAGGCTGCAGCCCTGGTTTTTGGTATAATTTTCACCTAGCTGAGTTGTTTTTAAAGCTTATTCTAACCTTAACTCTAATCTTACTCTCATCAGAGGCTTAAGGACTAACCCTCGCTTTAAATAGAGCTGAAAAAACAACATTTATGATTTCAAAATTTCAAAGGCACGTCTTTTGCTCTTCTTTGTGGTTTTTCTGGTGAAACTGATTTAGGATGTTTTGTGGGGGGAGTAGGCTTTTCTCTGGGTTGCCTGACGTGTCGTCGTCTGACCTCTGGGACGCTCCGCCTCTTGCTAGTGTGGATTTGATTTGGTATTTTCGTCCGACTCACAACACGCTCAAGTCCAAGAGCGGCGTAATGTGCCAAAGTGAAGGCCCTGAGGAACAGCCATTCGAGTAGCAAGAAGACATGGCAGCAGACGCCATTCTGCCAACTGGTGGAGGCATCACCTGCCTCTGGCAGCCATCAGGTTTCACAAACCAACCCTCTATATTAGTCAGATTACCCTCCACAGCTGACCGAAAGTCATGTGCCTCTTTTGAGACGACAAAAGTTGCGGTGAGGGCTCTCACTAAGAGCTTACGAGTCTGCTCAGTATTTTTAGTGTCGTACAGTAAACAGTAACAGAATAGTTTTGCACCTTGCTGTTTCTCCCTTGTGTTGAACTTTTATGTTATATAGCAAGATTTAGAACAGAACTCAGACATCATATCAAGGTGTGAGTTGCATAAATGTAAATAGCTGGTTGTTTCATCACTCTTCCATGACATTCACAGATTTCAATTTATGGGATACATTTTTTTTTTAATTCAAATAGGATTTTTTTTGCCAACCAATATTTCTTATCTTGAGAAGGTAGACAAAGTACAACTCAACCGACATAAAAGTCATCATTAATCATAAACCAAATCATCAGCACTATTGCTCAAAAGTTTGCAATTTACCTTCATATTGTCAAACTCTTCTGTGTTGGCATGTACTGATGTCCCTCAGATTTACTGAACCTGTTCTTTTCTTTTTTTTTTGTCTTACTGCCTCTCTGTGTTTACTGAAATATCTCTGATTCAAAGGTGATGAATATCTTTCCTTTTCAGACAACAATCCAAAAGTCTAAATTTGTCTCTTTGTCTTTGACTCTGACTCCTGTCCAAAATCTCTGACGTCTGCACCCTCCACAGAATATTGCCCCGTCGTTGTCTGAGGCTGCTGGTAAGATATTTATATTTAGCAGAGACACACTCAACTTTCAAATAAACACACACACAAAGATACATTGTGAAATCCACATTTGATTTTCAGTCATTTATTTCTGTTCATCGTTATTTATTTTTTTCCATAAAGACATGGCACGCATGTTTAATCTTAAATTTCATTTAGGCTTGTTATTTGCAGATTTGGGAGAACAAACTTTCCAAGGCCAGACCAAGAAATTGTGTTAAAATGGGGGGAAAAGCCTTGTCATTTAAGGCTAATAACATTTTTGACCTGTTGTTATAAACAAAACAAGCTTCCACAGCTCAGCATAATGAGAAAAGAAACTTATGAACTCAAGATACTGATGTGAAAAAATGTCTCAGACATGACCTCTCTTAGTTTCCGTAGTGTAAATATAAATATCTGAAAATAGAAAATTTTGAAAATGAATAAATCTTATTCTGATTGTCTGTTGGCTGATTACAAACAAAAAGCTGAAAACCCGCCCATCCAAATGTTAAGTGCATCTCTACTTTTATAACAAGACATCCAGAAATATCCGTTACGCAATGAGGGGTTGTGTCTGGAGTGAATGATGTCCAGATATGAAAACACAAACAAAACAAAAACAGGAAGATACCCACCCTGATTTAAACCCTGACATTTTTATTTCCAAACGTGATAAAGTTGAAAAAAGGATGTCCACATTTTTTTCTCAAAATATCTCAGGTTCAAACTGTTCAGAAATTAATCTCAAACCTTTGGACATTAACATGCCCCTAACCAGGAGTACCCAACTTTACTAAATGTCTTTTCTTAATATTATCTTTAAAAACTCCATGCTGTTATGACAAACATATTCAGCCATGACTAATGAAGCTGTCACGCTGTTACTGATGCAGCTGTTGAAGTGTTGACCCCTGATAGCTCGCCCTGTGTGTTCATTTAAAACCATGTTTGTGATTGACTTAGATCTGCCTAAAATAAAGTATCTCTCACATTAGTGTGTCTTCGGAGGGAAGGGCCCTTATGACCAATTACTAATATTACGACTGTTATCATACTTCATGAAAAAACCAAAGGCCAAACTGGAGATGTTGTTTCGACCGCTCATAGAGAGAGAATCACCGTGCCATCGCCCGTGTGGAGGTTAACAAAGACAGGAAGATAAAATAATACATTCATCACATTCTGAAAGGCTGGGGGCCAAGTTCATGTCAAATCCATAACAAGCAAAGTATCCTCGGCCCAGCTCATTTCCCCACACACACGTCACTCTCTGCTGGAAATCTGCGTAGAGGATGTATTGATCTTACTGGTGCTTCCTTTCTCACAAGCTCACAAACAGAGCCACTGTATCACAGGCAGTGGCACAAAACAACCTCCCCCGCCTCCCAGCCCCATAAAACAAAATAATAAACTCACCGCTTGCCAAAACAATCCAAGTACCTTTGTGTGTGCAAATGCTTTTGTGTGCGTGCACCGTCTGCTAATGTACTGTTATTTGCTTCCTCTCTCTTCAGTGGATGAAAATAGCTTGTTTTTATATGTGCAGAATGTTCAATAAAGGCCGAACATGTTAGAGTAATTATGCGACATGGTGGCTTACACGTCTTGTTTGTTGTTGATAATCAGATGCTCTGGTTTTATCTACCCAGGTGAAATATCATTACAAACCAGAAGAAAATCTCAATTTAAAATATCAAAATACGAATGTCAGATAATCAGAATCAGATACTGAAGAATTATGCTTTTCAAAACAACGATCCAAAAATGCATTTGCTCTTTTGCAGTAAAGAACTCTTGCTCAGGTATGTGGATCTGTTTTTGTCATCATTTTCAAGTTCATGGCTGCATCTCCTGTGTTCCTTTCTTTTTTCCACATGAAGAGAAACTTTAAATTCTCATTAATAAGTCGGTAGTGACTGCAGGTAATTCAGGGACGAATGCAGTTGAACATTTATTGTTCATTTCTGGTCTAAAGAAGCCAGGATAAATATGTTATAGGATGTCTTTACTTATGACCTTCTGATTTTCTTTTGCACACTGATCATTTCCTGTGTTATAAAATTTGAATCTCATATGACACTATAGAAATATCAAGTCACTATTCGTAGTGTGCCTGCTCGTTTAAATAAACGTTAATAAATACACAATTGGATAAACTGTCCAAAGGGAGTGCATTATTGCCACCTTAACTGACTCGAGGTACATCATCATCGAAGCTTTAAAAATGCTTGAAATCCTCTAGCACACACTTGACCAGTATATTTTTCCACAATCATTTATTTTGCTTCCTGTTAATCAGTCATTGTGGATACGGATGATTGTGATTGTCTTCAAACAGGAAGCTGAAAAAAGCTGGCTGTTGTTTACCGCTCTTGATTATTACCTTGTTTGTCCAGCTCCTGGTTGCGAGCGCTGATCTAAAGATAACACCGAGGGAAACTAATGCACTGAAGCATCATCATCAGGAGTGAATGTCGGGGTCAGAGCAGAGTACACAGACATGTTATCAATCCCTAATTCCTGAACACTGAGACTAAAGATTATTAAACTTGATGCAATTAAGAGAAAAGCTTCACTCCACGAAGGGAGCTTTATAAAGCTAAATCAGATTGCTGTTTGCAACAGTCATCGTTATCATCATCACCACCAAGACAAATACAATGTGCTGAAAAGGCACCAGATCAGTTTGGTCCTTCTAATTTCTCCCTCTGGGATCTCTATTAGGACGTCTGATTCAGTTAATCTGACTCCTAGTGGATATAGAAAGTTATTACATGTAGTTGACATAATGTTTGGATATTTTTAGCATTTAATTAGCATTCATGTCAAATTGATCCATCTCCAGCTCTCCAATGTATAACAGCAGGTGACATTTCACTTTACTACATATATTCAACAGTTTTAGATCATTACAAAATCCAAAATTCAATTATATTATTAATGGTTATTATGCCTTGTTCCATTTTAACCTACTATCTATAAACATATTACCATAAATAATACAGTGTTAGCATTACTATTTTATCCTTTTCTTTTTTATCATCTGAACAGTTAAAGTTAAAAATTATAGTTAAATTGTGTAGTTAGATGTTTTAAAAGAGATGAATACAGATAAGATGAATTTACCATCTTGAACACTGAAATGGTTATGTTATAAATGCTTTGTGATTCACATTTTACGAAAATACTGGATGCATAAAAATTAGGTTTCATTGCCATCATAGAAAATTCCTGAAACACTACTCCCAGAGCAGCAGAGAGAGAGCAGGGAGATTTAAAGGGTGAGTGGAAGTGTGTGCTGACTTTGACTTTTTGCTCTCTTTCCTTACAGCCTCAAGACACCTGACGGCTGTGCTGGCTGATGCCTTTCAAACATTTCAGATGAAAAAAGAAAAAAAAGACACATTTGAGTTCAGGTGTTGGGTGAAATCAATGTCTCCTGCGTGGTTTGGAAATAGCCAACAATAAATTAAATCCATTCAGGAATTTCTTCATCTGCCTTCCTAATAAGAAAATTCCTTTTTTCTGCAGATGCAAGCGCTTTTTGTCTGCCAGCATTGATTTTGACATTTAAACTGCTGCCAGGCTCTGATTCACTTCTTGCAAAACTCATCCAAATGTAGTTGGACAATTGAACTAAATCCCCTTTGGTTGAAATTGACGGGAGCTGTGTGTGTCCTCCTGTTCTGGCTGGCTCTACCAACCGGTCAATTAGGCTGCCAAATGAGGTGAGAGGTGGCCAGATGGAGTATATGCATGGAAAAAAGGGAATTTAGCTGTTGTGCTGGTTATGATCCTAAAATCTGATTGAGCTAATGTTCTCATTTGGACCTTAGTTTGCTCCCATAGTTTTGGAAATCCCAGTGAATTCAGTCATGACAGCAAATGGCCATGCAACTTATTCTGGCCAGTTCAATTTCTTTGATATGATGCTCAATCATCATACTGTTTGAAAGCACTCACGGAGAAGTGACCAGGTCATCTTTTAGCAAAATTTTTTTGGTTTGTCTTTTTTCTGCAGCATTGCGGCTCAGTATCTGACTGAGAAGGTTCCTCCACGGATTAGTTGAAATTGATGGTGTTAGCCAGTAAAAGAACAACTCTAACTAAGGGAAAGGCCGTTTTACAGAATAAGAGATTTTCAGCCTTCATGATTAGGACAGCCTGTTACAGACTTGGTGGGATGGGGCTGGGCACATTATGTATTTATACTTTTTTATTTTGGACAGTGTAGCCTGTTATCCATAATGGGTCAGGTGGGGGCCGATACTGAAAAACCTGAACCTGAGCTCCATTCTCACTAACAGCTGAACACCAGGCTATGCATTTTAAAGAACTTAACCATGAGATTGCTTCCACTGCCTGTGAAAGTTGTAGTTTTATTTTCTAGCATTTTTTTTACAGTTTCCAACAGTAACTTAGGATGTAAAGTCCAATGTAAGTAAAGGAGCTAAATGAAGAAACGGAAAGTAATGCAGCGTTTCATGTAGTGACACCAGAAGCTGTTATTATCAGAAGTGAAAAGTTTTTGGGAAACTGAGATTTACGTTACATTTGAATTCTCTGACCAAATTTTGGGGCTATCTCGTTGCATTGTGGGCATCACTGGGTTTTGTGACGGAATGAGAACACTTGGTGATGTTTCAGGTTTAGCGCTGGTTTTGATCAGTGGATTTCACGCTAGCGATTGAAGAAGCTCTCTTAAGGGCTGTACTGTTTAATGATGCTGTTAAATAGCAGAGCCTGGTAACTTTAGCTCGGCTTTACTCTGGCCAAACAACACCTCAGCCATTCTAAATCACAGAAAGCCACAGCCTCGAGAGGCTTGTTGCTTAAATAAAAGCAGGGCAGTGATTTATTTGCTGTCCTAATGAGCTCTAATAAAAAAAGCAGGACCCATATAGTCTTCATAACCACCACCAACGGTACTTCCTCAAGCATTTCTCCTCTTCTCCTCACACACACATACACTTTGTGTTTCACTGCATGTGCTGCAGCAGGATCCCATTGGCTATCCAGTTACAGCCCGCCTGGCTGGAGGCTTGCATTAGTGGCGTAGGAGAGCTGTGAACAGGGAGTATCAGATGCTGTAATATGGAAATTCCTCTGTAATGCAGAGGCTGCGGGATTGTGCGATTACTTAATTCATTTAGCTGAGTAAATGTTACCGGTCTGCCAAAGGGAACAGGGGATGAGAAGTTCTGTGTGTGCTGTTGAGTGTGTGGGAGTTGTCCCGTCATAGCGAGAGATGGCAGTGTGTTAACTTGTGTGTGAGCTTGTAATGGCATGCATGTGCGGTTATGGGTGCGTGTGTGCTATGGGTAAATGGGAGTACAAATGGGGCCTCAGTAACAACAGGTCGGGTTAAAGGCTCCAGTTTCATACGTCCAGGGAAGAAACCATTAAGAAAGAGCACAGAGCCTAGCAAACCCACACTCCTCTTCCAGCGCCCACATGACCTATCCCAGACGCTGATTTGTGGCTCCTGACACTTTAATTCATTGGAAAACACAAGTCAGGACCCAGGAGTTAAGTAAGTCCATTAACACTATGCAGAGGTAATGCTTTCCAGTGCAGTGCCAGGCCTGCCACCCAGCGTGATCAAGCATGGAGACTCAGGGATTTCACAGTGGGCGAATATTTCCTCGACGTTTGATACTGACTCTACTGACAACATGAATTAAAATAACTAAATTAAGGAAACGCCATAAAAAGTCAAGAATCAGGTTATCGTACTTGTCATATAGCACTTCTCGCGGCTAGATCTGTGCCTTTGATATTAAAAACCATGATTTGTGTCCATCGAATAAAAGCAGAAGAAAGATGACAAATCACTCTCATCTAAAGTGGAGTTCAAATCAGAAAAGAAACGTAATAAATCTTTATTTTTAAATAACAGGGCTGATTGCTGTAGTCAAAATAAACCAGAGAAAACATCTGTTTTATCTCAAATTGCAGCCATAATCCATTCAAAAATTTATTTATTAATATTCTAGCAGGATTTCATCAACTATCTCTTACTGTGATGATCACATATTGATAAATGACGATTTGTGTGTCTCACACTCAGTCTATGACTACATTTTCAACTCAATGTGAAGTCAAAGATGCATTTTATCAGCTGTTCCATCCTCTGAATGCATCTATTCCCCACAGCCATGTCTCAAAAATGATTTCATTGTCATTTAATCCATTATTTAGCGCAAAGATGTCAGCTGAGCTGCAAATGACTCAAAGCACAGCTGTTGGGTATGGAAAACTGAGAGCCGAATTCAGCTCATGCAAAATGGAAAAAAAAGGTGGAGTCAAAAAGCCATTCAAACTATCTGACAGATTCGATACGCTCTGCAATGTGGAACAGTGTTATTAATTTGGGAACTGGGCCTGTTAAATCTATCATTCCATTATTCTAACAGGAATCCAAAGGACATTTGCAGTCTCCAGTTCAGCAGCCAGTGAGCCCAATCTGTTGTTTTAACAGTTAAAAGTCAGTTTATCTTCCATTTTAGGACGAGGAAGTGTTTGTAGTGCCACCCAATGGACAACTGATAAACCATCTTTTGGAGTCACAGCAGTTGAGGCGTTTAAGGACCTTTTCATGATCACCCCCTGATATTCAGACACTGCACTAAAGGCCGTAGTATCTTCCTTTACACACCTCAGCTTTTGGCAAGATATTTTTTTGTTTGTTCTTTGTTTGTTTGTTTGTTTGTTTCTATGATAAGACTAAATTGTGGTTCAATTTGCACTGCTTTTGTTGTTTTGAACACCAAAAAACATTAGATCAGGACTTTATCAAAACTTCTAGAATAATTATTTCAGCCAACGTACAACACCAACATGAATGTATGGCAAAATGATAGAAACTCAACTGTAATTCATTATTCCTTTTCAGGTAAGAACCTCATAATAATATTGATTAACAATATTTCCTATCCATAAAATACCTGTTTATTGTATTAATATTATGACAGACTAATGACATTTAGGTAATCTGCACAATTTGAAGTCACGTCTGCTTTTAATTGTAAATATGAGCAAAAAATATAAATACAAATTTAAATTAAGTAGTGGGATGTAAAATGCATCACACAGACACTGGACTACTGTAGAATTATGGCTGGTTTTCATTTTGAAATATATGACGTTTGAAGTTCTCATTGTGTTTTTTTCTGCTGAAATGTTTTGGAGACTGAGCCAAAGGTTCATTCTGTATCATGTGTATAACAATAAAAAAAAATGTTAAAGAAAAAAAAGAAGAATTTTACAAGCAGTATTTGGATTCAAATCAAATGAATATTTATTCAATCTCTTTCATTTTCTGAAATAACAACTAATCCTGTTTCATGCCAAGAAAGTGTTTCACAGGATGTGAACAGAAATTGCTACTTGTCAAAAAAAATATTTTGCTCACATCATTCTTCTCCATCCCTTTGCTGTTGTCAGCTTTGAGCTCCTCGAAGTTTTTGCCTCTTCATTTAGATGGTAATACTCATAAGAGACCTGAATTTATCAAACTTAAAATACCTCTTCACCCACACTATTCCTGTATAAGAATCCTTTAAGGCTTTAAGCCGTAAGCTCTATCACAAAGGCCTCGTTGCCAGCACTTTAACAGCTACGTTTAACGTCATCTGAGTGATGCACAAACCACTAATATGATGCAAACAGATGCAGTATTAAACCTAATAAAAGCGTCAGCAGAAGCGGATGTCAAAGAGCAAAGCTCAGTCAGCCCCAGCTGCTGGAGCTCTGAAGCCAAAGACTTAGTTGGAGACTTTCAAATATTCAAAACAACCTGCGCCGTTTGTTGTGCTGCACACTGTGGTGGAGGACCAGGGCTCACAGGTGGGCACAGAAGCCTAGGAGGTCCTGGTTTTACAGCGCCACAGCTCAGTGTACACACACACACACACACACTCCTGTCTGCTGAGACTGGAGTTTGTCACTTGCAGATTTATATTCCTCTCTATTAAAACTCCTTTACAAGCCCACCGAGAATCTCAGAGATGTAGGGAGTGAGAAACACAGAGTTGTGAAATGAAAGAAGGAAACCAGTGAGACTTGAGGAACAAATACATTGATGACTGTGAGATTTGGGGAAAAAGTTCAATTACCATGGAACTAAATCACCTTCACTATAAGGGAATTACCTCTTAATTTATTCGGCTGTGTTTCTATCAGACAGAAACACATTCTAACATGTGTTTTGAATAAAAACTATAAAAGATGTCTGTCAGCACAACGTTTAGCGCAAAACCAGACAAAGAATCCATCAACTGAAAATGCATTATCTACAATCGATGACCGATTTTACATATAAGCAATACTGAGCTGCTAAAATACATTTAAAATTCAACAGCTAAGTAAAAGGAATTAAAAGACATGCAATCCTGAGAGGAGAAAATTATTAATACCAGAAATCTGCAACAGGATTAGAAATTAAATCTAGGAAAATCTTACATTTCGATATTTTTGTTGATGTGATTTCTTTTTCTTGTTTGATGTTCGGAGCACAACGATCTACGTTTCCTTCAAAGATAAAGACAAACAGGTTTCTTGTGTGGTTCATGGTGATGAGATATCTTTGTGTCTACCCTGTTTACATATCATATGATATAATGTGATGTATTCTCTCCTGATTAAATTTTCTACTTTTTAATCGTACTTATAAATGGTAAATACTTATGTACAATGAGTGGTTTCAGACTTTAAAGCCAAAAGCAGTTTCACTGGAGTCAGGCTGGTCTTGTTGAATGTCAGGGTTATGATGCACAAATGAACTTTAATTTATGTTGTCTTCTGTGGTAGCTAAAAGCCAGAATTATCCACATCCTCATAAAATCATCCTGGGAGCATTCACCGTCCCATTTTCCATCCTGTCCAGTTTTTTCTCAGTGGTACTATATATCTCTGTCATTGGAGACTATGGAAGAGAAAAAGCTACTTCCTCATTCAACAGAGCCAAGAAAAAAACTCAGATTTACTCAAATACATAAAGTGCTTTCTCGTTTGGAATGACTGCGGTTTCTTCTTTTTAAGGATACACCATAAAATTGTTAATTTGTTGACATTATAAGGAGTTACCAAATAAGAAAAAATGTGAAGGATGGTAAAAGAGACTTGGTGGTCCTCTTAAATGAGCGGGATGGGGCGGGGTGGAGCAAGTTCTTACTAAGGTGAGGTAATTCTTGTTATTTTTGCAGATATTACCACTATGATGGAATGTTTTTCAGAGGGGATTATTTATAATACTGATTTTATATCCTTACAATTTGAAGTGTGCATGTTATTTTGAAAACTGATAATCAGACAGTGGACATCTGCATCCTGAGAGATACTTTTGGCAGAAAAATATTTGCAAGAGATAATAATTCACAGATCTGCCCATCTTTAGATTTATAGTCTAAACACAATTCACGACTGATAGGTCTAAACACACGGTTTCTGCTGTATTTTACTCTAAAATCCATCGACCCACTGTCTTTACCCTCTTTTTTTCCAGCAATGTCTCTGTAAACCTTCTCCTAAATGACTGAGATTGTTCTGAAACTGTATAAAGATTCATTTTCTTTTCAACTGTCAACCTGAAGGAAATGTCATAAAAAACATATATATATTTATATGTACGTGTGTGTGCAGTACCTCATTTGTACACTAGGGGGTATTGTGTCCCTTTCCAAACTGATGATTGGCCTCTCTTTGGCCTCGCTGTGTATGAGATTAATGAGAGGCATTTGCATTTACAATGCGTCACTGCTGTCCATCTGAAGAGGAGAGAAGTGGACACGACCTTCATGCGTATGGGAGAGGAATAATGAGCATCTGAAGTAAGGGGAGGCACTCTGCAGCTCTTCCTCCTCCACTTCCCTTTGTCCCTCCTTTCCTTTGAAAGCAGCCACCTGCATTATGACAAAAAATCTGACTCTCCATCCAAATGGCCGACAAATGGTGACTTTGTCAAGATGGACATGCTTTTATCAGCTGCCCAAAGCACAGACAAGTAGTCTCAAGACGTGAGACCTGAGTCACATTTCCCCAAAATCCGGCAGAATTTTAGCCTCCCTACTGCGGGAATCTGATTATGCATCCTGAATCACTGCACCTTAAGACAGACGCTCATTTTCAGCATCAGTGGTCAAAAAGTACAAAAGAAAGGTGAATCTGAAGTCACACCGCAGAGTTAAAAAGTTCAACCGTCTGTTTTGCGAAGCAAAGGGTGCAGGCATACGGCTGTCTTGTCCTTTCAGTTCAACCCCTCTGAGAAATGGTGTTTGTCAGAGTAATAAAGCTGTCCCATAACCTCATAACCTCTGCAATATTCATGATCCAAAGTTTGTGCCTCACAGGACAGCTTGATAAGTGTTAGACCTGAGTGTGTTCCCTAGCTCAAACATAACAAGGACATTGTCTACCTGGGTTACGGCGGGCCGAGCTAATCCAGACACCCAACAGCTTTCGTCGGCTTGTTAAAACACACTTCTTATTGCTACAGAGCAGGCGCTCGCAGGGAACTTTTCTGATGTTTACCGATGTAACCGGCCGGGCAGAGCCCATAATAGGCAATGGCTCATCTCAACATTACGACCTGTTTATAAGAAAGGAGAAAAATGACACTTTTATTGCTTGATGCGGCAGCCCTCTGTCCCGCAGAGCCCCGGCCTGGCCTAGCTTGTCCTGTCATATCAGCGGAGCACTTCAGGGAGAGACACAAGGCTGGGAGAGGAACCCGTACACACAACAGCAGGGAGCGAGGGGGCATCTGGACAATGACAGGTTTAATGCTGTATCTGATAAACAGGCGTTAATCAGAGCAGGGGGCTGGTATATGTACTGTAGCACACAAATCAAGACAGCCAGAGGGAGAGACTGCTGGACTGGTGAGTTCAGGTGAAGTTGTGTCCTCTCTATGGTCACTAAGGTCTGGACAGTGGAAACAGCAGCAAAAAATTCACTTTCATTTAATCCCATAAAAAACACTTTCTAATTCAAATTTGACAGAACATGCAGACATGAATCAATCTAAATATATGCTCTATGCAAGTCAGAAAATTAAATACTAATAAAAGAAAAATCGTGTTTTTAACCTCCACATTCAGCAAAGGTAACCACACGTTTCTCTATTTTACATGTTCGTACTGAAAAAAAAAGGGTCTTTATTTTTTAGTCAGTTGCTCATAAAATTAGTTAAACGACCTCACCTCTTCAGTCTCATCACAGACATTTGATATTTATTTTCCGAAGCTAATCTAATATTTTCTCTCCCCTCAAGAACCTCTTAAAACTTATTCTGGAGCTGGATAGATTTTTCCCAACACAGTCTTTATCAGACCAGTAAACCCATTTCCATCTCTACTAATGAAAGTTCAGTCCCTGCAATTAAGTTGTTGATATTCAACTCATGAGTTGTGCAAATATTGCCATGCACACAGCGGTTTTGAAAGATGCAGACATATAGTACACATTCCCAACAATAGATTTATTTCAATATTGTCACAGATAGTGCAGTGCATTGTTATATCTGTTCAAAATCACAGTCACAAGGTCTGAAGCAGCACATTAAATTATCCACATTAAACATGAATACTTGGAGTAACTGGAATGTAACTCACACCAGCTGTGATCTAATCAAATCATGTGAACATTGAGATGATTTAAACTACACATGAAAGATTACCAAATTAAATAAGAATGACATCTTGAAATGTTTCTGTCATCAAAATCTCTGAGGGTGCTTGATTAAATTACATTTGCACTCAATAGCAGTCATCATCTAACTGTATTGTGCTATTAAACATTGAAAGTTCACATATCTCAAGCTATGACTTTGAGATGGGACTGGTAGAATTGTTCCTAGTTACTGTGACGACATGCAGCCGTGGTGTGGCTTTTTCTCTGACCACCAGAGTGCAGCAGTCTCCTCCCTCATGCCCGCACACTGCAAGTGTTGCTACAGGGACCTTCAGCGGCCCTACTGAGAGCTCAGTTGTGTTATCACAGTTAGTGCTATTTATATGAATCCTGACTCAGCAACACTGACGTTTCCACGCTGAACAAAAGAAATCCTAACGGAGAAAAGGCAGCTCGAAGTCCCTCTGTGATTATGCAGGCCCTAAAGATTAGCTGAATGATCAGAAGCCCAGCAGTGCAGCAGCAGTAATGACATGGCCCGACACGCTCTTAGTGTACACATGGTGCACAGTGTGCTGCTTATTTGTCTTTGTGTTGTTTGTGTTGTGCCACTCTCCAACTGTGAATGAGTCACTAGAAGGTGAAAAGGCCCTCATATGTCAATTCTGAAGGAAAATGTCTCCTATTGCTCAGTTTGTTTTATTTCCCCCCAGGCTTTCTGTGTCACTTCATTCTGCTGTGTCCTTGTATTCAATTCTGTTGGCTTTTTCTCGAGGTGACTTGGAATTGCAGATATTTCCCTTCCCTGTTTGGTCCACGTAAGGCCCTGTATTTTTTTTATTTGTAGCCCCCAAAGTCTCAAATCTCCAGCGTTGTCCAAAAACACATTGAAACACATCTATTTGCTTTGATATCGCTCCAAATTAAATGACCCTTAATTACAGCATGAGTAATGCTGTTTATTTCGATTCAGTCCCACATACACAAGCTAACAAGTCACCCATGATAACTGTCATTAGACCACACCTGTAGCTGAAAATAGTCCCCAGGAAATGCAAATTACAGCTTTGCTCTTATTTGGGGTAAAAAAAATATATATATATATATAAATGGTGTTAGATCGATTTAAGGTTATTTGAAGCCTATATGTGATAGTTAAATGTATGCACGTCTAACAAAACCTTGCAATACATGGTTGTATGCTGGCTTGCACAGTTAAATTACCGTTTTCAATGATTAATAATTATGTTTTTCGTAATTGAATGAGAACTGAAAGTCATATTGAAATGCTTCTGGAGATAAGACAAACACTGATGCACTGCCAAGTATGTTAATTTAGTCAGTAAATACCAGAACTTGCTACAACCCACACTTTGTAACACTATTTGGAGCTAGTAACAGCTTGATTTCCACACATACCAGTGCAGTTGTTTTTGTACTGGCAAAGATCAACAGAGACAACGTGGTTGAAATCTGTGACATTATGTCTTGGATGTGAAGTTGATACTCGTGCAGAGTTAACGCAGAGCCCCCACAGATGGTTACCACATGGCATTAGCATCTGCTCTTCTGCAGCATTTCTGATTCTGTCACAACATATCGTTAAAGAAAATTTTATGTGACCATCTTGTGTTGAAACATTTGATCATTTAGCCTTATTCAATGTCTCCTCTAGTTTTTTTGTCAGGTGTTTTACGACAAGAAAAATGTTACATTCCTGTTTTGTTTGCCCTCCTCATGAGATTAAAGATGTTTCGGAAACTTTTTTTTCAAATCTAATCTACATGTTTAATCAGATTATTGTTTGTTTAAGGAAAAATAATTGCTGTAATAACACTTTTACATAGTAATATGTCATTGGCTTTAATATGATATTCCTCATGAGATATTGACGTTTCACATGTTGCTACAAGCTGTAACTGCCTCCATCCAGGGAGAAGAGGTGTAAGAAGTATGGGACCATAGTCTGAATATGAAATGCAGGGAAAGAGCAGACTTTGCGTCTTAAAGAAGATTAGTTTCTTCAGTGTCTGCACATCTTCTACAAGAGGACAATCTGCTTTGTTGCTGTTTGTGGGGATGGCAACATCAGATCCAGCGCCTCAAAGAAACTGGGCTCTCTGATAAAGAAGACTGGCTCTGCTGTTCTGTGAATTGTTCTCAAGCCCCAGGATCTGATTGTGAACAGAAGAATTCTGCAAAAGTTCCCAATCATAATGATCAACACAGCAAAAACTTCCACACAACAGTGATAAAATCACTGTGTGTTGTGTCAGAGGCTTCTTCAATTGCAATAAAGGATACAGCAGGTCATTTCTGCCAGAAGCAACAATAAAGTACAACTGTAATGACCAATATGTGTTTATTCATGCTGAAATAATATAATTTCCCCTCAGGGATAAAAAGTTTATTTGGCCTCAGATGTCAAGCACATCTGTATTAATGTCACTGTTATCCAACATGCTGCATAACTGTTTAAATTCAGATTTACAACATAACCTGAGTTTCCAGTCCCCTTACTGTCCTTTCTGCCTGCTGCTCTGTTCTCTTTTTAGTTCCCCCCCCCCCCCCTTTTTATTTTATTCTTACATATTAATCTGTGCAAATGACTACGATAAAGACATGATCATGCACATGTGCATAAACCATTGAGCTTCTCTAAAAGAGGAGAGTGGCTCTCGCATCTATTCAAGGACAGAGGTTTGAATGAGTCTCCAGTTACCATGGAAAAAATGTACCTCTGTCCCACAACCAAAAATGAAGCCTGCAGCAACTTAATACAGCGACCGCATGCCTTGATGCCAAGCAGCATATCAGCACATCATTTCAAGGCAGATTTTGTCTCAGTAAAACCAATATATGAATGGTGAGATATATTTTATGAAAGGGTAAGAACTGCTATTGTGGACAGACAGACAGAAGTGATGACAACAATAGAAGCCCACTTTCATCATCCTGCAGGTTTTCAGGCTTGGTGATATTTTAGCCTGTGTGATTGAATTGCATGGCTAGTTTATTAAACTCTGCAGCTGTTGTTTGTGAAGGCACCAAGGAAACAGAGGTAATTGATGGACCTATTGAGTTACACTCGCAGCATATGAAACCGACATGACTGGGAAAGTCAAGGATGTTAATTCAACCTCAGCTCTCCACCTCAGCTCACTGTCTACAAACAGATCCAGCTGGGTTACTTACTGATTGGTTAGAGCTATTGATTGCTTCAATCATCTCTATCCACAGGTACATATTTAAAGTAATATTTGGCTCTGTCAAAACCATTCTTGAAATAACTCCATTATGAGTGTTGCTCTATGACTTGGTAAATCTCTGATGTGTTTTTCAATGTATCTTGAAAAAACCAAAAAGGCTGTTAGACACCCATGTGTAGAAACCACTCTCTGTGGAAAAAGACAAATATGATATTTGATCATCCATGAAAAAAAAAAGGGTATTGTTACAACAATGTGTGGCTTTGACTACTTGGGTGAGATTTGGCAGATGAATACTCCAGTAAGATGGGGTCTAAATTACTGTTTTGGCATGCTGGGCCCCCCCCACAGTGCAACATAATAGGTGGGTTGAATGTGTCATGATAGCTGTGGTGGGGGGTTTCCCAGGGTAAAAAGTAGATGGAAAGATGAGGAGGAAGGAGGAAGGGTGGCAGCTTTTTCTCTCTGTTGGTTAGGAGAGAAGGGGGGTGGCTGTACAGCATGAGGCAGCTCTCATGATACCAACAGCGCAGACAGGGAAGGATCGCACTACAACCGGGTCAATTTCACACATCATATTTAGCATGACCATAACCTTTATGGGTTCAAATCAAAATGTGAATATTTATTCAGTTTAAAGTATTGAAATGTTTCCTTGAAATGTAAACATATGTATTAAGGTTTTTTTATTTTTTTATCTGATGTTGCTCCATTGTTCTGTATGTACAATTGATATACTAGATAAAGGTTTTTTCACATCCTGTATATGTAACTTCCATGTGTAAAACTAAAACACACCAAACAACTAAAATACCGCAAAATGCCGGCAGTGAAAAAAAAAAGTAAGAAGAAAGGTGCCATGTTGTTACTGTTGTGGCTTCAGTTTTTTGGGGCATGATCTGCTATGTGCTGCAGTAATCATGATTTTGTCAGTACCATGAAAGCCTCTCTTTGAGGCTGCACTACAAAAGACACAAAAACTGGCAATGAGATCATATCTCCTGTTTATCGGCAAATTTGGGCTTCACATTTACAGAAAGAAATTTACATTCAGATCTGATTCAAGGCAAGTGAAAGATTGTAATTCATGATAACACAAAGAGGTTTCTGCAACTACATTCAGAGCTCATCCTTTTGGCTCTTCATGTTGTTAACATGTTCTAATTCCATACACACTCCAGATTGTTTTAAGATCAAAAAAGCAAGAAAACCACAATTAAAAGATTAAGTGTATTTCAACTTGTTGTAAGAAATAGTAAGAAGGGTGAGAGTGAAGTTGATAAGCTTCACTAAGAAAAGTCTTGAGGTTGCTTCCATATGTCACAACATGTGTCCTTTAGAAATACAGTGTTTGAGAAAATTATTATTCCTTGAATGCAGCTTTTTCTACAGTATTTTTACCACGTTCCATAAGAAACAGTGAACACAGCACAGTACAGCTGATTTGTATGATTGGGCCGTTTTCATATGGCATCTTTTTAAACAGTATAGATACATATTCATGCTATTTACAACCCTACGTGTGAGATTATTGCTTTGAAGTGTTGACAAATTTACATACAGCACACTGTCAGGGGAACCTGGCTCACAGGGTATTCTGCTTTGCCTGCAAAATGAAGGAAAGGGAGTAAGCTGCAGAGCAATACCAGAAAGAAAGCTTCTGAAGAGCTTCTGCTTTACAAGTGTATCAAAGTACCTAGCTCATGATTTCATCCAAAAATTATTAGTTCAATCTCTTTTAGCCGCAGGTGACCCTGTTAATGACCCTTTTTAAATGCTGTTCAAAATTGATGACCAAAGGGTAGCTGGAAAGTACCCGGCTGTATAATCAGCCAGAAGAACATGTGGTATGAGCTGTTTTCATAGATAACTATCTCTGGGTTGTTTTATTTACTTTACAGCGTGCATCCAAAATGTAGCACCGCATGACAGGCACATGTAAGAGATATACGTATGTGACAGTGGCAACAACACATTGCCGCCATGTTTACTCTGAAAACCTGTGGACTCAGCAGCTGCAGGAGGCAGCATTTTTATCTGTCCTTTGCAAAGGCATTGCCTGTTATCATTCTGATCTTGCAGAGAAGCGTTTAGCTTCATTTATGAACTCTTCTCAAAATCTTTACTCCTAACCTCCCCTCCGTGATATCTTTTTCACATTTGCTGAGAGTGGCTGATGTCTCCCGTGTCAGGCCAGGGAGCCGGTAATCTCCTTCGGCGTACTGTGTGAAGTGCAGCGTGCACCTCGTTGCTCCAAGCCTCACCATTTCCCTGTCTCACACTGCAGTGTGTCTCTCTGCCTGTGATGCAGGACTTCCACTCACAAGCCAAAAGCTGACTGCAGTGAATCAGAGGCCAGACCCCATTTACAGCACAAGTACATTACAGTGAGAGAGAGAGTTTATCTGAAATAATCCACATCATAGGAACATAATCTTTGTGGCTAAAACCAGTTCAGGCATAAAAAAAATAAGACTTTTCATGATTCAACCAGTTGTTCCAAAACCTCACGTTCAAACATAAAATAGTCAGTGACGTTGTGTCACAAGGTCGATAATTTTTTCCTCAAAATCTGAAGTTATGCTCATTCACAATTACAAAACCATTTATTTTCTGGTCGCAGTCTCACACCCTGCACCAAAGTAAATACTATTGTAAGTCGTGTCCCCTCTTACCATTTAAGAGACGCTGTCCTGAGTATGGAGAATAGAACTAAAAGTTTTATTGATAAGTGATAATGGCTTTAAGTAGTGTAGTGGAAGTAAATATTCAATATGTATGTTGGTATTTACAGCTGAGTATTCATGATCATTTGACATCATATTGATCATTGTACTGAATACAGTAACAGAATTTGCCAATCATGAGTTAATTCCAATACCTTGTTTTGTGTCTCACTACTCTAATTGGTTTTCTTTTTAATTGACTCATCCTCTCCAGAGGGTAAATCCAAACAGTATATTTAGCTTTGTTTAACAGTGGTTTTATCCGTGGGCTACATAGTGATTTTGCAGTAAAATTTGGTGAAAACAAAAGCTTTGATGGTGACCAGTGCAGTGGCCCTCAGGCTCTGAGATCCTCTCTGCTTTATTTCACCACCTCCTCTGACTGAGAACTATCCACACTCTTTACAGTGTGTGTGTGCGTGTCTGCGCATGGGTGTGCGTATATAAAAGGTAGGTCCTCCTCTCGGACCCCTTTTTGCCTAATACGTCCATGCAGGGCTCGCTGGAGAATAGCGTGGAGCAGCGCAAAGATCAGGGCTATTCTGGTGCTCCCAGCCTGCCCAGTGCTGATAGGAAAGGATTAATGAGGTGGGGCACTCATCGCTCGTAATTAGAAACAACTCTAAAAACTATTTTTGTGCTTGTTCCTATGGAGAGATCTTGACCCTGAGGCCACCCCCCACAAGCACCCATTCCCAACTAGCCATGAGGCAGCAGACGCCAGCAAAGGTGGAGTAAATATAGGTTCATAACTCCTGCAGCTATGTGACACATGGTTGAATGGAGGCGAGTGCAGATAATTAACAACTTTAGTTGTGTACTCTGCATGCTCAGATGTCAGAAGACTGACAGAGTTTCTCTCCTAAAATACACGCTGGAAGGCCTGCCCGTTGTTTTGAAGTGAGCTTCTGTCCTTTATACCATCGCCAATTTTTTTTTCAAACTTTTTTTTATCCTTGTCTGGTGCCGTTTAATAAATGGATTACTTCACTTTTTATCAAGCAGAAATGCAAAGCTTTTCATACAATGTGGGTGTTTAAACTCACCGATGTTTCATTGTTTACATTTCCTAATAAATAATTATGTCATACAATTTTTTTAGATGAATGTTGAGTAACACTTGCTGAATATAATCAACAGGGCTGAATTTTTAGGCACAGTTTGGGCCTCAGTTCATAATTTACGCTTACGCTTAGTTTATTACACATAGTTTATTAGTTTAGTGTTGATTTGTGCACTATACTGTCTGTTATTAAGCTTTATGTTAGGTGCACGACTTATTTGGGATGCTTCTCCTGCACTTCTGACCAGAGAATTAGTGCCACCTACAGCATTTCCTCTTAACTTATCGCTAAACAGTGTTTAGAAAAGTTGTAAATGAAAAATACATTTTTATATCCTCTGAATATTTATTGTATATTCTCAACAGAAACTCAGCATCAGAATGGTTTTAAGACTGATTTTTTTATTTTCTTATTTTTCATCCTTCAAGGCCCTGCCAAATTCCAGCCATTTAACAATTCAACTAAACCTTTTTATTCATTAAGTGCACAATCAACTCATCACATGGTGCCCCAAAAGCGGCGTGCAAAACTTTTACACTACTTTAGAAGAACACTATATCAGGAGCTGACGGAGAATGCTACGACAGCAGCTTTTGTTTGTTTACCTACAGAGAACTGCTGGTACAGAGACAACATTCTGTGGACAGTTAAAAATATTGATAGCATTTGTACAGGAACCATAGCGGAGAACAAAGTCGGACACGTTAAACAATGAGAAACATGCTCGGGATAAGTTGTAGCACTGCTTGCAATGGACCACTATGACTCCTGAGACATCTGTTATGTTTTTAAAAAAACATGAATTCCCTATCAGTGCACTGAATATTATTATCAATTACAGCATGAGGCAACAAAGAAGAATACAAAGCAAGGTTTTAACTATTAGTAATGTCACCACAGTAGAAAGAGCTGTTAATTACAATGTGTTCTCAACCAAAAACAGCAACTTCAGTTGTGCATCTTTTCAGATTTGACCATATACAAATTTACATATGCTTAAGAACATATTTTTTTGTGTAAAAAACATATACTTTGTTTTGCAAGGTGTAACAGTGAATATCCATTACATTATTATCCAGCAATCAAAACCGCTGAGATCAAGAAGAGTGCAAACTGCATTAGCAGCTGTCTGCCCCTTCCCCTCTGACTCTATATAACATAGTGAGTAAGTGAGGAAATGACAAAAAAGACAGACTCAACATAGACTCCTGCCTTTTATGGCAGTAAAATGGCAATCCTTGTTTGTAAAAGGGGCTCATTCCATTTCCAGATAAGAATGGTCCATTCTATGGTCATGAAAACATAAGTAAATTCGCAAGATACAAATTGAAATATTCCTCTTAGCAAAATAATTATTTTTCCTCTGAAATTTTTGTTACTCATTCCATTTTGTGGGCAGCTATAGAACTAAGAAAATGAGGACAAAAAAAGCTTCCAAGGCACCAAAACCGAAATTTGAAGCCTCCCCGTTTATTTCAAAGCTCACAAGTGGGGATTACAAAATTACAGTGCTTCAATTGAAACAGTTCAAGGAGCAGTTGGAGAAGAGAAGGAGAGATGACAGATCAATTGGGGAATTTTGAGCAAGTCATGCAAAAAGGTGTGGGAGAAGGCCTCCAATATAGTAGCACCTTTTGTGGAAAAAAAATAAATCCATCTGTCCAGAGGTCAGTGCAAAAATAGTAATGAATATATGCATACAAAGAAAAAAAAAAATATATATATATATATATAGATATTTATATACTGTAAATACTTGACTGTTGACTACAGACATGAGAAATATACAGAGACTTGTAGAGCGAAGCTCGTTTCTTCCAGAGCCTCTGAGCCCAAAGCAGAGACTCCTAAACAAGTCCAGTCCAGTCCAAAAGGGTGCACTTCAGACATGACAGCTTTATATTGTTCTAATTCAGAACCAACCAAAAGGGAGCAGGTGTATTTTGGAGCTGCCAGCTAGGATGTGACCTCTACAGAAAAAGCAGTGTAAGAAAGACAAGACAGCACCATAATGACCAGCGCCCTTCACAGAGCTGGAGCACGCAGCATGCTTCATCTCCGTCCAGAGAAAAATACATTATTCAGTCTAATAGATCGTTTTAATAAGAAATGGAGAGGGAAAAAAGCCATGTGCTACTCCGATTGTGGGAACGGATAGCTCTGAATGAAGAGATTCTTTTTATCTATAGCACTGGCTCAGATGATAAGCACTTCTTAATATTTTTATTCTTCTGTAAATGGTTTATCTTTTAGCTCAAAAGCACAAGGTGTGGTAAATGGTTATTAATGTAAACTGTGAAGCACCATTGACAATAGCAACAAAAAGAAATAGAAATTAACAGGGCAGCTCTTTCTTTAGTTTGTCACAGAGAAACACTTCAAACTCCGCACCACTTGTTTTGTGAAGTTACATCTGGTCATAATTAAAAATAACCTTTTACGACTTTGTTTTGCATAGCGTGAGCGTTGACATAGGGGACTTCCGGGCTCAGTGTTGTAAAAGCCGACTTGGCTGCATATAGTTCATGAAGAAAAACTGTATTCACATTCATCCTACTGACAGAAACAGATCGATTATGTTTCAACTTTTGGGTTGAACTTTAAGGATATAATGGTTAGCAGTGGGTGTATTGCAAAAGAGATCAGTTTTGGCACTTTGATGAAACATTGACAGCCCTGTGCTTCTTTTTGTACTTTAAAATGGAGATCTAAACATGAGCCAGAGGAACACAATGAACAGAAACAGAACTAGAATCATTTCTGAGGAAGCTGCTTCAAGTCACCTGGGGGAAAACCACAATCTTTGTCCTTTGTTTGTGGTTTGAACTTTAGGATTTAACTATTGTTGAAATACAGTAGATTTGTTGTGCATCAAGACAAAACTTCCTTGAGTTTATCAAATCAAACCAATTAGATTAAAGTTTAATGGCTCTCTTTCTCAAACAAGTCTTTCTTTCATTTGAAAACTAAAGCTTTCAGACAACAGCACTGATATTGAAATAGTTTTAAAATGCTTAACAGACTTGGGTTCATTTTTTCATCATTAAATACATTTTTGGTTTGAGAGGGAAATGTGTGAAACCTCACAGGTGCAACAATATCTGAAACATGGGTGCCAACAATGTAAATATCTGATATAAGCAAGGCTAATACTTTGGTGGGCCTAATCATTGGTCATTGACATTTTATCAGCCAAATGGACGAAAGATGTGGTTACTTTCATTACAATCCGAGCAGCTCCACAGCAGTTAAGCAGACGATGATGCCAAAACGAGTGCCTTCAAAGCTAGTTGCCTGGAACGATTTTCCCCTTTCACTACAACTAATAAACCAAATGTATTTGCCAAGTACTACATCTGCCAGTTTTTCAACACCGATAATTTGATATATTGGTAACGGTTCATTAATGTCATTCACAATTAACATCACCCAAAAAAGCTTCGCATCAACTGGGCTTTTTGCTTATTTTTCAACCTTTGATTTTCTTTTTCAAATCAGTCTGCATATATTGTGATGAGTATGCAAAACTGAAAAAACGGGGTTACGCTAAACCTTTACATGATGTTTCTAAAAGTACATTTAGTGCTAGTTTTAGTTACAATTCACGGTGACACTCAGTTGGTGCCTCAAACGTCTCAAGATCAGATTTTCAGGCGTAATTTGAGAGACAAAGCTTTTGTCTGTGAGCGAAAACGAGCCCTCTGTGAGTTGTTTATTCATTTACACGTGAGGCTGTGCCATGCACAGGCCCATCGGTGATTGGCGATTTAAGGCATTGATAGAGGCACTGGAGCAGCATGTGACAGCAGTGCCTGCCTACTGTGTGCAAGGCGGAGGAGCCCACCCGGCCGCAGGGTGGTGAGTCACCTACTGGGAGGCGGTTCGGACCAGGTTCTGGCCGCTCCGCTTTACACCGTAACACCACACTGCGCTACCTTAAAATGGGCTAAACCACAGCTCAAAATGTAGGGAGTTGACAAAAACACATGTAGACCGACATGGAAGGTAACACAGTTAGTCCAAGTAAAAGAGAGCCGGCTAATGGATGAAGTGGAGCGAAGACGAACAGAAGAGACAGAAGCAGGCAGTGAAAATCCTCCGTTGTGTTACATTAAACATTACCAGTAGCCCTGTTTTAGAATATTCACCAATGATCCCTCTACATACAGCCATGCATAAAAAGAGCTCTTTTGGCTCTCTGGTAGTTTGTGTACTGCTAAAAATATACGTGGATGAAGAAATAGCGAAACCCAAGATAAGCAAGCAAATGCTGAAAATTCAAATCTACACTCAAAAGACATGAAACCAGAAAGCTGCACTCAAAGTAAAAACCCTTTTTTGGGTAATATTACAGCACGACTAGACGCACCATGAACATATAGAGCTTAACAACAATAATTACATCAACATCAAAATGGTTCTTCAGCAAAGAGCTGGAAATGTTTCATAATCATAAGCGATATATACACATATAAGATCAATGTCTCAGTTGCATTCCACTCTGAAATTATTGCACAGTAAGCCAGTGTGGGCTTGTCATGGTCATTCCCCTTAGACCCCTGTATAAAAATAGAACAACAACATCAACACACCAAAAAAGTCTTCATCTTTTTTTTTCTTTTTTTTTTATTGAGACAGGCACTGCCGTGGCCACCCCCGTTTGAGTCTCCACACATAAACTGCTTGCCACAGTGTGAGCTTTGAGAGTTCTTTTTTGTCATTTACTGCCCCCAAGCACGGAAAATATCATTTCCAAATTGATTTTTCTTCTGTGGCGTGTTCACCACTCAGCGGTCACAAACAGAAACCTTGACCGCTCCCCCCTCCATCTGACTCCTTTGGGACTTCCGCCAGGTTCAGACAGTAGGGATTTTTGGCATTTCTCTTCACCGCTGACCCAGAGCTTTGGCACTCTCGAGTCCGAGATCGGGACGAGATTCAGCGCAAACACGCGGCCTCTCTCACACACACTGAAAGCGGCTCAGGAGGCGGCCAGTCTTGGCTGAAAAACAGTGAGAGTGAGAGCTAACATGAGCATCGGACTGAGGGGCCCTTTCAGACCTTTAGACGACCGTTTCCACACCAATGAGCTTTGGCGTGAGGATTCGTGGCGTTATTCCGTTGTTGAGGTCCTCCTCGAACTCTAACAGCTGGCCCATAAAGTTAAGGTTTGGGGATATGATGGGCCTCCTGGTTTTGACGAACTTGTAGGCGTCTGTCATGGTCATCCAGGTGTGCTTCATCAGGTAGGCGATCACGATGGTGGCTGAGCGAGACACACCGGCCTGGCAGTGGATCAGAAGGCCCATCCCCGCTTGGTGTGCTTCCTCTATAAAAAGGGACGTGGAAACAATTAGAGTAGAGTTAAACAAATGCTTTGCCCTATGTGAGGAAGGTCATTAAAGTAGTTAAAGTACTACACTTTCCTTTGTGGCCACGCATCTTTCTAAGGGCTGTTTATCAAATGCCAGTGTTCTTTTTTTCTTTGTTCTGCACCAAAGTTCTGATCATAACTTTCCATTGGTTTTCCACCCCCCATCTGACGTTCATCACTGAAATGGGTTGATGGTCAGATAAAAATATCAAATATCCATATTTCCACATCCATCCATCCATTGTCTGCACCGCTAACAGTATGCACACTCAAAAGCTTTGCCAAAACTCATTTAGATCAATTGTGCTCTGACGATAAGCACTTATAACATGGCGTAATCGTGGTTTATCAATAGATAAAGGAAAGCAATTCATGAAAAAAAGGAAACAAGTTGAATTCTAGTGATACAGAGGTCAGTTTGAGAGGTGCCGGTCTACATGGGCTCTGCCTACGCCCTACATGCTGTACTTCTGCCCAGGTTTAGAACTGATTGTCCGCATGTTAATTTAATCCTCTAATTGTTAAATTGTAACACTTATAACAATCTATCACACGAGAACTAAACCCTGGACTTTTTTTTGTCAAAAAGCCCAAAATGATGATTCAACAGATCAATCAGTGTCAATACAGATTGTCTTGCTTCTGACTTTTAAAAATGTGTGTTTCACCTTTAATGTATCATCTGTGTCTGTGAGGTAAATTATGTTTTAGTTCCATTTGTTATGAAACAAGACTCCCGACTTTATACCTCCACACCTCTACAGTTCAGGGGGAAATGATGTCGTCTATACTCAACGGATCTTATCTGGCAGGTTTAGTCACTTGTTATTGCTGTGACGAAGAGTTCACAAAATGGATAAGATAAACTTTTTAAGCACAGAATTCTGTAAAATATTAAACCACTGGAATCAGACCTTTTCGGCTCGACGAAGCTTACTAAAAACCAGCGCGCAATCATGGTCACATTGCAGATATCTGAGAGTTATCTCTTTCCCTACAAACCTCTCACGTGGGTCTATGTCAATAACTGTTACAATGATAAAGAAACTTGGGACATAATGTTGGGAAAAGCCTACTAAGTGAACAAAACATGTTCCCTGGTGACAATACTAATGTAGTTCCCAAAAAAAAGAAATTAAATGCAGACTAAATGAGGGTTAAACTACATTCTAAAATAGCTCCATGTTGTGCAGGCTGCACATGAGCACAGCTTCATCTCAAAGTTTGTCTCAAAACCAATGCCAGCCCCTCGTACCGATGAATTCAAACGCCTCCTCGAAGTACTGGTGCAGGTTCTGCTTGTTGCTGTCGGTGGCGGGCAGACGCTTGTAGATGAAAAGGCCCGTGTCATAGTGGTAGAGCGGCAGGTGGGTGGTCACGTTCAGGATGTAGCCGACGTTGGTGCGTTGCAGCAGGTTGATGTCCTGAGCGTCGTGCTCGTTCCCCAGGTAGAGGAAGGGCAAGATCGGCGTCAGCTCGGCGTTCTCGATGTCCGGGGTGGAGGGCAGGGAGTGAGGTAGAGTCATTCCGGCAACGGCGCCCGAGTCCAAGCCCTCGTGCCGGTGCAGAGAGTGCTCACACAGGTTCTCGTGGGTCTGCCTGAAGGAGCTAAGGCCTCCTGGGAAGGCACAAAACACAGACTAAGCTGGGAGCAAACACTTTGCGTTTGGGTGACAATTCAAGAACGTGTTCAAGCGTCAAACGCCATTTCTTTTATTCCGTTTGCGTCCATTTCAGTCACCCCTGTCTCCTTTTTACATACAGAGCAGAGCACTGTGGTGGGAGTGGATGGAGTTTGGAGCTAGCACAGTGTGGTTTAACGGTTCAGTTGCCACCGCAGCCATCTATGCTAAAAATACATGCACTCATGCCTTTGACTAGCACATGCCACATGTTACCATTGAGCAGGACGGCTAAGCTTTGCATACACATCTGATAAAACTAACAACTGGCTGTAACGACCTATGAACCCCTTTAATATTAGAGAAATCTCCAGTCACCTGACTGGCTGATATATTTGGAACTGTTTTGAATGCGTCCATTTGGATAGCGACAAACACAAAGGGACCAGCACTATCTGTCCTTATCAACAAAATACACCAGAGAGAAGTGGCTCATCAGACAGATCCCATTGGCTCGTGAACACACAGGTGCATCTGTTTAGCTGTTAATGTGCCAGTGAACCAACAGACTGAATGTTGAACACACTTCTCACTGGGCATCTGCACTTCTCCAAATAACTGGTTTGCACCTGTTTGTAACAGTGATGCCATCGGCCAAATTTTCCCTTCACCATCGGAGCTGTGGGAGGAGTCTGAGTATCAGTTCTCGTATTGTTCACAGCGGAGGAGCTGACATCATGTCATGTGAGGTCATCCCACAGCCTTACAACTTTCCCGTAGTGGGAAGCAGGTGGGACTCTCCTGTCAACGGCTGCACTGTGTTTTCATCGTGAAACGGGCCAATTGTTAACCATTAACAAAGATCCCAACCCAAACACAGGACGGTAATGGTGGCCGACTCCTGGATCTAATGGGATGTCTGTGCTCATAATGACACATTGGTAAATAAAAGAAAGGGAAGTGCTCACAGGAGTTCTCTCACCAAACTTAAAAAGACGTTAGAGAAAGGGGAATTTCCACTGAAATGGAAAATAATTCTCTTCTTTCTTTCACTGCCCAATCTGAGCTATGATATGGCTGTAAATCCGAAGAAGACCCATTAAAATCATTCAAATCACAAGTAACACGTTGATGATAAATCAAAAATATCAAATAATGGCAACGTATTTACTTCACTTAAGCTGCGAATAAGAAAATTCTGCTTACTTACAGATTGTAAAGGCATCTATATTCAATATCCATCTCTTTTGGTTGCCACTAGGGAAGGATCCGCCATTAAAATTATTACAACACGCCAATTCAATGCAAAGTTGTGTGTAGCTTGTTATTGTCCGTGTTTTATTCCCACTAATCAACATGAGGGTATTCTCACGGGAAAATACCATAAAATACCACAGTGCAGGTCTACATCAGAGTCAGCTATTCAGCACATTAAAGGCTAAATGGAAAGCATGTTTTCCTGTACATGCATCACATGAGCAGGAACACACAATATACCGTTATCTGTTGCCAGCGCAATGCTTAATGATAAGTTATTCATAAAGGCTTTTGTTGTTTTTGGCCCCAAAAAATTAAATGTTGAACAGGACAGCTAAAAATAGCCCTGCTCTCGTGTGTACAACAGTCAGAACTCCTCATGTCCTAATACTGGAAATTGAATATTATCTGCTATCGTGTTTTTGGTTACTAACATGATCAAGTCCACTTAAACAGTAAGTATCAAACAGTAAAAACTTGTCCGGCTCGAACCGAATACACATATTTTTACTATGATTAAACTAGACGTAGTTATAACACCTTTCTTAGCTAACTGAGGGCAGAATCTCCTGAAGCATTATATTGCTATGAGATGAAGTCTTTCGAGTGTGACCAGCTGTCATTATCTCTGACTAAACTCTCAAGGGAAAACATGTGAAGTGTCTCTGTTGCTTTCATAAGCCACCGGCTCAGTTCCCGCTCAAAAACTACTGTTTCTGCCTGTCAAAGCCTCTCCCACCACAGGCCTGTTGTTTCTACAGCCGCCTAGAAACCTTCAAAGACTACTGACATGTTGCTGATGGAAATTCAAGCGACTGAATGTGATCAGCGGTGGGAATGGAAGCTTTTGTGTTTCTGCTGGAGTAGAGCAATACCCCACGTCCATATCTACAGTCAGTCATGACTAAGATGTGCTGGTAACTGAGCAAATCGTGGAGTGTGGCTAAATTATTCAGCAGCTTTCATGCAAGCATGCTCCAGATATGTCACTACTACTAACGCATGTAACAATAACAAGTTTAAAGCTTTTATGGAGACAGGCAATATGCAGCGGAAAAAACAGGCTTTAAGTTATTCATTAGAGTGAAAAAATGGCATTCTGCCACTAGACTGTTCAGGTTTACAGTGAAATATCAGCAACTCTATCTATACGTGTAATGCGGGCTCCAATGGAAAATGTGCTGAAATGGGGAAAAAGTCGCTGTTTTCAGAAATAAGAAAAGCCTGAGCTTTTAGATCTCGTTTGAATTAAGGACGAGTTGCACTGTTTTGACTTCCTCCTCCCCCGAGTGAGCTTCAGACGGACACAAGTGCAGGAGGAGAACGTGAAGAGCTGTGTCCACCAGAAGCTCACGGGAGAACCAGGGAGAAGAGGGGAGAACGTATGAGGATGAGGCTGCTATGATCTCACAGCCCAACCCCCCCAACACGGCGGGCAATCCAAAGATGGAAACCACGTCGGCCAACCAAGAACTGCCATCTCAACAGACTCTATTAGCAAACAGCTGCTTCTCACTTCCTGCAAAAGACTCAACTCGTGTCACATAGAGGCTGATAAAGAGAGTGATCAGGGCGATAGGAACAGGGCGCAAGCAGATCAACCCCAGCCGGGATAACTGTTTTACATCGTATCATGACTACCGTGGTGATTCGGTACGGGGCGGGCGGGCCGATAAAGCTGCAACCGCTTTGTTTACTGAATCAGCTGACCAGAACGATAAGGGTCAAAGGTTAACATGCTTTTAACACACTCTAAACAGCACTGTTTAACCGCGCTCACGTCAGCTCATGTCGCCATTAAGCTTCAACCTCGGTCGGGTTGGCTGCTGTTTTCGGACATCCAATGCAATTTGGTCCCCTCAGAGCCAAAAAGTTACGATAAATCATGGCCCTTCGTCCGTTGCGTCAAGAGAAGCCGTCATTCTGTTTCAGTCTGTGATTCTGAAAACGATCAAACGCCTACTGTAGAGTTACCTTTAAGGATGATGGGGTCCTTGCCCTCCCTTCTCAGGGACTCCAGCACCACGTGCAGAGGCTGGGAGGATGTCAGCCGGTTGGGGTCGGCGGTGCTCTCATCGTAAACCACGATCTCTTTGGAGAAGATGCCCTTAAAGGAGTCCTTGCCCTCGCGGCAGGAGATGAGGTCCAGCACGGTGATCTTGCCCTGCTGCAGCCGCCGCCGGCTGATCTTGTCGGAGCAGTTGATGTGCACGGCCCCCCGGATGTGGCTCTTGTTGTACTCCATGAAGGGCCGGCAGTCGATGATGACTGGCACGGGCCCCACGGGGTGACCCATGGGGCAGCAGGCCATCCGCTTGGCCAGCTCATTGGGGTGGATGACCCTCAGGGTGGACAGGGCCTTCGGTGTTCCCTGGGTGAGGCTCGGGGCGCTCAGCGCTTCGTGGTTGCTGACCATTGGGGTCGGGGGCCCAGCATAGCTGAGGTTGGGACTGCTGGCGCTCACGGGGCTGTGGCTGAGGCTCTGGCTGTCCCTCTCATAGGTAGTCACAGAGCAGCAGCTGGCGCTGCTGCACCCACACGACAACGAGCGCGTGGAGCCCTTGGATGAGGGCATATACGTCACAAGATTGGCCGTCGCCCGGATCTTCACCACGGTGGTGCTGATGACCGCGTCGCTACTGCTGCTGGTGGTGGTGATGGAGTCCAGGTAGCTGGTGTCCAGGCGCAGTTGGAGTTCCTGAGGTCGGATCGGCCTTGGCAGCGCCACCACAATTCTGTCGTCAAGGGGAGAAGGAGGCATGGGGAGGCCGAGGGCTGGACGTCTATGGAGAACTCAACAAGCCGCTCTGTGGAGAAGCAGGTAAGAAGTTCAGCTTTGGTTGAGTGAACTCTGGATCCACCACTCCCCCCCACGGGAGGCTGTTAGCTCCCGCAGGCCCAGCCAACAGCCTGCCGGATCAACATGCAAACTAGAAAACGTCGGCTTAAGCCAAATATTAGTACTGTCAACACCTGCAGAGCTACACCCTAGTTGGAGGCAAAAAAAATGTGAGAGTGACAGACTGGCCACCAATAATAAGCAGTGAAATCATATGAGAGCGTCCTGTAACTGAATCACCGGGCGAGTGATCAACGTGAATCACCCCCAGATACTGTACACGCCTGTGGTGCTCATTTTTACATCCCAACTCCGCTCCGTCTGACCCAAAGAGACGGAAAGGGGAGGAAAAAATGATAAAATACTGCATCAGTGCCACACTGCAGCTCTGTCTCTCGCCCAAATGTAAAGTCAGGGTATCAAAAAGAAGGGAGGAGGAGGGTTGGGGGGGGGGGGGTGGGGGGGGTGCAATTCCTATTGATCAAAGGGATTTTAAACGCATATTATCTGGGCACATTATGTAAAGACACCCGCCAAGCTCTGCCTGTCCCGGGCATTGCCATCCCTTAGGCACGGTGCAGGTTCAGGAAGAAAAAAAAAATCGTCCACGCAGGGATCATTCATGGGCAGATTCATTGAAGAAACCGGCATGAGAACGTGCCGTGAATGTGATATGGCTTTCAGGGGGGAGACTGATGAGCAGCAGACTGAAGGAAATCCAATTTCACAGCAGCATGTCTTGGTCGAGCAAGACAAATCAGATATTCGATGGCTGCTTTTAAGGACAAGAATTCGAACTTTGTCGCAATGAAAGGTTAAAAGATACATCTGGATACACATGGGGAAAAAAACACGAGTAGGGAGATTGCCTCTAGGGGGGAAAATCTAAATAAATACAATAAATCAAACCCTTACAAATGGTTACGGGGTTTTTATATGCATATTCATTATTTATAGATCCACGACCAGTCCCTATGACTAGGCTCTTCAACAACTTGCACCACTGATTCCCAAACTTGTCGTATGTGCGCTCTTACCGGTGAGTGTCACGGTTGGCTGTAGACGGATTTATGATCTCCACTCACTGAGAGCGCTGCCTCCATTCAGTCCGTCCCGGCGCTGAGGATCGGCAACATTTTTTGGTACTTTTACCCTGCTCCCCAGAAATTAGACTGAAAGGAAGTCTGCCAGCCTACAGATGTCGCGCAACGGGATCGACGCGACTCCGAGCCAATGCGCGAGCTCATGAATATTAAACAGGACCCAAGCGCGTGCAGCGAGGTCCGGCCCCGCGGAGGGAGGGGTCTGACGACGCCGCGTGCCCGTGTAGCTGCAAGGGGGGGGGGGGGGGGGGGTCGCCTGGACTGCCTCCAGTCCCAAACATGAGAAGAGATGATGTCACTGGCAGCCAATCAAAAGTCTCTTCAGGAGCCTCGAAGAAACAGTCGCGTTACCTTTAAGTGCTGCTCGTAAACTTAAAGCACAGTTTTGTTTTTCTCAAAGACAAGGATATTTCATTGTATAGTACTTTTAAACCACATTAATTGCGCCTTACTCACTGATAGAGCCATCTTACTTCTCATCTTTGGACAGAAAAACGAAGGGATTAAAGATAATCATGTTTCCATCCCTAAAAGTTTTTTTTTAAATGCATATTGCCAACATACTTGTCATTACTGCTTATAATACCTTTTAAAAATAATTTTGGACCTCTAAAATTTTAGCTATTTACAAAAAATATGAATGTTCACAAACACGTTGCTTGTCTCACTCTCTGACTTGAACATCAACATGAAATTAGACACAACCAAGAGGCCTTTTTATGTCTTTTAGTGATCAACATTCATGATTTAAAATGGGCTCAAGGCATTTCAGACTTGAAAGAAGGATGCAGGCAAATATAGCCCAAGTCTGAGGAACAGGAACACGTGTGCTTTCAGTCGCAAATTTACTTCAGTCTTCATAGATAGTAGGTGAACACAGAAAGTAAAGTCATGCTTCAGTTTTAATTTAAGCACAAACCTTCTGGGACCACACCTGTCCAAGAAGTATATCTAACTCTTCAATGAGTTGGTAGGGATATGTATCTTGTGAGGCTACTGGTTCTTTGGCTCTTTCGAGTTGACCTGTCAAATAAAAGATCAAAACGAATTACATGCAGTTTGGCAGTTGAGAAATCATCATCAGCCTGAGCAGGGAACTAAATAACACTTTGCATTTTGTGAAAATGTAGTTCTGTTGCCAGACTGATGTGTCAATTTCTTATCAAGTCCCAGAATGGGAACATTAGAAGAGAACATCTACACCACTTAAAATCACAGAAGACCTGTACTTGCTGGAATGTCTAACTGCTAACCACCAAGAAAACAAGTTTAGTATTAACTAAACAATCTTCTCCATTAATCCGATCACATCATAGCAGGACAATCGTCTTCTTTGTGTCGAAACCCTTACTAAAGGTCTTGCGCTGGAACCACTCAGACTTCTTGGAACTCAGCACTGTCTTCAGATCTGCCTCCCCGGTTTTGATCAAATTTATTAAAATCAGTTAGTCCTTAGCAGAGAATGAGGTTCTTCTTTTCTTTCCAACCCAAAGGCACTGGTGTTGCCAACTGTTTAATCTCAGCTACTTTAGTTTCCATTTGGTCACCATGTTATTTTTGGCTGAAATGTTCAGAACCGTCTAAAATTAGGTGCACAAACTGGGTTGGAAAGCATTTCCTGATAGAGCGGGGTAATTACATAGTATGATAGCCTCTTTCTGTTGACTCATTCGCAATTGTCCTTGTCTTGGCTTCTGGGAGCAATGTACCATTTTGAGGATTTCCATTGTACCCATAAAATATCCAGCCAGTCCATTTTTTTCAGTAGTGATTCTTTGCATGCTGATCAATATCAGGCTGTTCTCAGGCTCTTTTGCTCACAACATGGTCTATTAACCTGATTTAGACAAAACCAGGCTCAAATATGATTGGCCTGCTCAAGTGGACCCACAAACCAACTGCAAAATGAAACTAGAGTGTTTCTATTAATAAATCCTGTTTTGCATGATAATTCCCAGATATTTTGGTGAGGAGCTTTTGATGGCTCATTTTAGACAGGTGTAACTTTCAAAAGTTTTGCCACTTTCTGTGCGAACACTTCTCAACAAGAACCTCAATGAAGTATTTTGCCATGCCATTCTCGATGTTAGACCAAAAAGAGTCTGAGATGACTCTTTTTGTTGATGGACCGATGAGCATAAAAGGTGGGTTTCTTTGTCAGTCTTTCATAGATTTATTCAAGTGTTGGGGGCCATTGTCCTCCCATACCTCGGCTTCAACTGACAGCCACCATGACATCGTTGTGAAAAGATACCATGTTAATCTTTGAGGATATGTTTTCTCTTCAAGCTGTTCAGCAACATAACCCAGAAAGTTAAAGCTGCATCTTTGGAAAATATTGTCATGCTCTGACTCAGGGTTTTAGGGGGTTGTTTCGTCACTCCGTTTAACCTTTTAAACCAGTGTTTTTTAGTTTTAAGCCAAACAGAACAAAACCTCCTCCATGGTGTCTTGCCACAGACACTTTGTTCAATCATTTGCATTTGGCTGACTCATGAACAGAGATGTTCATCCGCTTCAATGAATCCTTGATGGTTGCTCTGGGCATTTTTTAACCTCACTGAGCATTCTGTGTTGTGCAAGTTATATTAACCGGCCACACATTTCTATGGTGAGTAGCCACACTGGTGAATCAATCCGTGCGGCCGATGAAGTATAATACTTTGAAATGACCGTGTAGCTCTCTCTGGTTTTACTCAAATAAACTTTTTTATTTTTTAAATCAACAGTTTTGTGGGAACTCTTTTATGTGTGTTTTAAAGTTGCTTTGGAACACAATAACAATGAGTTTAATCTCTCAGCCCTGAGGTTTTCTATCTCCTGACAACGATTAGCTTTAGCTTAAGTTAATAGCCCCTAAGTCACATTCTTTGTACCATCCTACACTGAGTTTTACTGGCGGCAGTATGCTCATTATGGACATGAGAAATAGAGTGATTTGTGCATATTCGTGAAAATGGATCATTTGTTCCCCCACAAAAATCAAAGGCATGAGGTTTGTATTCACTGCCATTCACTTGTTGTTCAGCACAATTAAACTGCAAAGTTTAGTTTTATGAAACACAGATAACTGAATTTGGCAATGCTCCAGTTATCTAGAGAGTTGCCAAAAGAAGAGGCCATTACATTTTGGCACAGCTCCAGATCACTGTTTTAAAAACGGAGGGCTTGGGGCATTGACCTTAGCAGAGGACAGCACTCTCTAGAGTACCTCTAGTTTATATTTGAACCCTAATGGAAAATCTGCTCATATTCTAAGTCCAACCTAATCTATTAAGAACTTCATATACCTGTGGTGGGCCTTGACATTTCATCTGTCTTTTTATCACCTCTGTTTTTATTTCTTTTGTTTTTGCTAGTCCGTACTAATCTCCCCATTTAACCAGAGAAACAAAATAAGTGGAATTATACATTTTGCTGTCATTTCTTATTATTTGGGTTACATCTGAGTCATACTTGCATGGCAGCTTTCAGAACTTAGTGCTTTCTGGGTTTTGCCAACTCAGTATAAAAGTGTAAAAACAATAAGTGACTTATTCTCTGAAGGTCTAAACGTCTATTTAAAGTTGAAATAACAACACAACTTGCCCTCGGTCTTACCCAAGTGCTATGCATGCAGAAGCAGAGTGTTTCCCTTGTGTTGGACAACACAAGTGGCCTTTATGAAGAATGGGGAGGAATCATTGGTGATAATAAGTAGGTGTCTTTGGCAGGGGGGCTGTCAAACAAGTGCCAAGTTGGCTGGGTGCAGGGCTCTATACAACAGGACCCATGCTCTGGTAAAAGGGTCTTACTGGCTGTAGGCTCCAAATATAATCCAAGCACTCTATTTATCCTCACTGGCAACCTGAAACAACGCAGGGCATGCATTACTGCTTCTACTATTAGCTCTCTATGGAGTTGTTTATAAACGGACACAGCTGATCAAAGCTGATTGGATTCCCAGCGACCCCTGTTTCACCGTGTATTAAAGGATAATGAGAGAGCACGCTTCCTGGCGTTCAGAAGAGACTAAGAAGTCAAATATTATCTAGAATATATTCAATTTGTTATTGTAAGTACTACCATTTAGCATTTACAGGTCACATACAAATAACTCGTATGAAACAAACACTTGTTGGAGGCACATTTGTTAAACAACTGTTACGCTTGAATTGTATTATTCTTATTTAATTCATAGAGCTCTGTAAAGATGAGATAAATTAATATAACTAGGTGGCACTATACAAAAAGTAAAAATGATGGTGTAAAGGACAGAATTCTCATTCTTGCATTGTAATATTTGTGTAGGAAATCACCAGACCTTCTCAGGAACGACAGCAAGATGTTACAGATAGAAATGTGAGCTCTTATAAAAGAAATAGATCAGTTGGGTAGTCAAACACGGACAGGAGTTTAACCTGAGCACTTATGTAAATCCAACCAGTCTAGCCTGTGAAGCAGGTTTCATCAGAGCAAATGCCTTTCTATGTTCATCATTTCCTTCTTATTTCCCTTTGCTGCTCCGATCATATGGGCTTTTACATTTACTCTTGAACAAAAAGCTGCCCAAATTACGCGAGTATCAGTAATCTCCGGTCTGTCAGCGTGACAGACTGGGAGCAGGTGGACATGAAAGTGATTGCTGCGGATATAAGCTTTAGATAATTTTAGTTTCACTGCTGAACATGACAAGAAAACTCATTTTCAACCCTGTGCGATCTTTTAGGTGATTTCAGACAACCTTTATCGTTTTTTAAATGTCAAACCATGGAAAAGATGACATGAAGTGCGGTTTTGCGTGTCTGTCATGAGATAATGTCAACCCCTGATTTAAGAAAGCTTTGTCTTTTTAGAAGCTCGGCATGGAAAATGTGACTGATCGCGGTGCTGCTGCACTTGCTCGCTGTGATGAAAAAAACCAAACCACTTCCTGTCTTCAGCAAAATGCAGATGCAGAGTCACATTTACAGCAGCCACAAAACAAAATGAAACCTTAAGTAACCTTAGAAACAAGTCACATCATTCATTCATTCATTCATTTATAAATGCCCAGGAGAGCGTTTGAATTACAAATCAGCCCAGTTACTAATTGCTGTATTTAGTCTTTAATATGCAGAGGACTGCCCTCTCCCTCCAGCATTAAGTCCCATCTGGCTGTTAGCTTCATTCCTCTTCCAAAGCTGAAGATTTAATAAATGGAAGAATCTTGACACTGCACATGATTTTTTAAAGTGGGAATGGCACAGATGGGCATACTGCAAACCCAACAGCTTGAAAAGCAACATGTCCAGCAAAGGCAGGGAGGGACACTGCCAAACATTCAACAGCCTGTCGACCTATGCTTCTTCACTTTCTGCATTTTTATCAGCTTGTATTATGCCACTCTGTGACACAAAACATGACACAGTTTCAAGCAAATCAACCTTCTTGATGAGGTTCTACTGTATCGTGCATTTCATTGTAATTTAATAAACAGATTGTGAAGTGACAAAGTTCCCCAAAATATCTGTGTTTATCATCACTTTTGACTCCCATGCTGGAAAATGCTAAATATACTTTTATAACATCTGATGGAACCGATATTATCTGAAACCCAACCCAATATCAGGGATGTTTTTGGCCATTCTGCATAACCAGTGGGTCACCAGGATCTTTTCCAGTCATCAGACAGCATTGAGATTAATAAATAAGTTTTAGATTTAACCCCTCAAATACACTGTAAGAAGCTGTATTGAGATACATCCCAGTAGAAAATACACTCAACTAAGGATTTTATCAAGGTATCATTCAGTAGAGGCAAGTGCTTTAAGACTGACAAAAGATTTGAATACAAGAAAAAAACTTACTGGACACTGACATTTCTTTTTAGAGTTTTTTTGGCACATCTTTCTCTCTCACATGCTCTCGAGTTGAAGAAACTGTCTAAATGAAGTATTTCACCATCAAATGAATCAATATTTTGTTGAGTTTAGATTGTTACTTGATTGTTTTTTTGATTGTTAGTGTGTGAAACATAAATTATAATTCAATTCATACGTATACGAGGCGTATACGTATGAATTGAATTGGCCAAATGAAGCCTGAGGGCTGAAAATGTTCATCATGACACATTCAACAAGTACATTTGCCTTCCATAGAAACCCCATATAGACCTTCACAGTGCTTACAATTCTGTCAGTACTTTCTTCCGATTGTTTGTTTCAATGACTTCCTCTTGGACCTTCATGTGAATTAATAGCTTGAACTTAAGTTTTTAACCTCACACGTGCTTGCATTAACACTGCAGCATCACACGTTACTTAAACATGAACAAAACTTGTTTTAACATGTTTACTTTAAGTTTTAACTTTTTCACAATCTCGGAGTGACAATTGAGCATAGAACTTAGAATTTGGAAGTGGCCAAATGATCTATACAAATACTAAATCTATCTCAGAAATATATTTGATTTGATTTGTCTTTCTGAGATAGCCACCTCCTTTGTAACAGTCGATTACCCCGAAGGGAGTTCCAGCTGAGGCCAGCTGAAATTAACTGATGATTGTGGGCACTGAAAAGAAAGAGAAATCATCACAGAACAAATCTTTCCTTTGCAGTCGCTGTGCGAAGAGGCTAGCCAGTGCGGCAGATCACCAGGAAAGGTACCGTTTACACCTAACAATAACAGCTCCGTCACTGAACTCATAACAACCTCATTTTCTCTGACTTTGACCAGTCTGTTCAGTGTTAGCCGTTCGCGCTGGCATGTCCGTCGGCCTGGAGAACAGTGACTCATCCTTACTGTCACTTAGCAACGACCGAATAGTGTTTGGTGAAAAAATGTAAACATTTATGCTTAGCTTCTCACTTATAATGTATAGAGTCAGAGGCAAAGCCTCAGCGGTACGTACTGCCGTTCTGGATTTTGACTTTACTTGATGCTTTAATGAAAAGTGAGACGGTCTCAGGAATAGCGGATTAGGTCACTCTGCCCTCAGTGAGATCCCAATTTAATTCTGATCGAAACCCTGAGTGGACGTGTATCATACACAAGCCTGGCCTGGTCTGGGGTTTTTTGATGATGTCCCTTGATATTTATACCCGTCCCCCCCCCCCAGTATACATGTCTGTTAATGAGGTTGTGCAGTGGTCCAAACTTCTTCACCTCCACCCTCCAGCGGCAAAAGCTATTAGATGCACTCGCTGCCCTCAACCTCTGAACCAAACAGAACGATAACAAAATATAAATAACAATGACTCCCTGAACCTGCTGGTAATCATGCCTAAATAGCAACAGTTTCTAGGACGGGGTAGGGGGGGGGGGGTTCACCTGCTGCATGGCTGTGTAGGAGCCAGGACATTTTAGCTCTGAATGGTTCCTCCCAAAGGAGGCTGAGCTTTATACTGAGTTTGCAGCTGTCTTCCTGCTTTTGGAAATAGACTGCTCTGGACTATTAATGCAAAAATAATAACACTAAATCAGTCAACTAAACCATATAACGGCAAGGAAACTCTAATGTACCGCCGTGTTCTTCAATGCATAAAGCTATTGGGGTCATTTTCATATGCCGTGAATGTCTGATGTTTCCTCTGATGTTAACATTTCTCTTACTAACTTTCCCATATTACTCCACACAAGCTGTTGTGCGTGTAAAACATGTAAAATGCTCCACTTACTGCATGACGGAGGATTTTGCTGTTTACAGCTGCTGCAAACCAAGAGCCACGAATGTGAAGCTTTTCCTGAACAAGTTCTCAACAACAGATGTTCTGCACTCACACTCCACTCAGAAATATGTTGGATGCAGTTTATCCTCCTGGGCATTTGGGCGTCATTGAGCAGAATATACAGGTATTAAAAAGTAAATGCTTTTTTAATGTTTTCAGTGTCTGATTGACTTTACATAGAGTGCCTTGAAATGAAAAAGCTTCGCTGTTTCACTGGTGGGTTGTTCCGAGTATGTTGAAACAGTCCCACATTAGACAGGGTGGATTCAAACAGACCTAATGTTTATTGATACAACTGAATTTCCGATAGAGCTGCATTAACTGATATACAGTATTTTTCTTTTCTGTGGAGGATTAGTACATTAAAAACTGAGACTGCAAACTGGTCTGTAAACTGTTCTAATATTTAAAATTCTGAATTTACAAGTGCAGATTCATCTGTCAGATTGTAACTAGCATAAAGACCTGCATTTTCAGAAATAGCTTCCACAGAAACCATGCTGACTGACTTCACAATGCTGGGACCAGAATTAAATTTGACAGTCTTACAACAACATTTAGAATGGTAAAACTTTTAATCCTCACTTTAAAGGCAGTCAGAAAGCTCACACATCCGCAATCACATTGATGTCATGGGCTATAATCTGTCATATTTTCATAACACTATGAACCGACTAGAGACTATGGATGGCTTTTTCTTTCTCCTTTTTTGACCCTCTACTGAACTACTCTCTGAGGGGTATGGGTTTTTTGTTAGAATACACGTATGTAAGTAATTTGAGATGGATGAGTGTGTCGATAAATAACTTTATTGTGATTATTACTAATTGATTAAACTGGCCTGTTGACTTTGTGGGGGGCCAGAACCACTGCTGTTTCTGTTGTGTGCGTTCCTGGCTGCATGTTGTCAAACACAATTCATCTTAGACCGTTTTAAAGCTTCCCTGATGCTCTGTGATGGTTAACAATCTCATTTGAAGTGCCAGCAACTAAAATAGCTGCATAATATACTAGGAGTTTAGCTTTAGGAACATTTCTCAAGAGTCTATAACAACTGGTGTTTACAGTGTTCATACATTTTTGATTTTCAGTGGTGCAAAAGTCATTTTATGACTTTCCAACCAGTTAAATAGGATTTTTAAAGAAAAATAACACATGGACGTTAATTATTATGTTAAGAAAATGACTTTTTTATATTTACAAGAATGCTGGGAGCATGTTTTCACCAATAAATCTTAATTATGTATCCTTAGAGCTGTCATTGACGTGTTAAATTAATGTTTTTTTGCAGTAAAAGATTGCACAGATGCATGTGCACCAGGAAAGTCTTCATGTGTTCCAAAGCTTTGTTTTAGGGCAGAGATTGACAGTACGCGCTGTCCTCCAGTGCATGGAATATAATTTGCATGTAGTAAAATCTTCTATTTTATCAGCAACGTCTGAGATAGCTCCTTATAGCACACCAAACTGATATCGTACAGCTATTTTAAAAACACTGGACCTGTGCAGTAACAAAATAGAAATATCCTCAACAGATACAATGGGACTTTAAAAGGGGGGGTCAACTGTAGAGGGGCCAACTTTTAAAATAATTATTTCTGTTTAGGATTTCTATTCTGTTATTGATGGGGGTTTTTTGTTCCGCATTATAATCATAATATTACTCACATGACTACCACAGAAACTCTTTACACAGTGTGATCAAATGCAGACTTGAGCACATCTGTTAGTATTTGGCACAAATGCACTCCACTTACGTAAAACACTTCATGATTAAATGAAGTCATGAATTTTGAGGGAAGCGGTGAATTACACTTCACTACAGATGGTCATGTCGTGTTTATTGCGTAAAGAGTTTTGCAACCGTGGATGAGAGACAGTCTCAAATAAAGAGCAACTTAAAACTACCATTTAGGTGCAGCTGACAGCCAACTCATGATCACTCTTAGATCATTTGATGACCACTAAGCAACTGGCTAAGAGCTGTCTGGACCTTGTGTGAAAATGGTTCGTGTTGTTTGGTTGATGAGATTCCAAAACAAGGGTTTCACTGCACAGTTCTAATTTAAACACTTTTTAATGAAAATTCAAATGACATCTTGATTGTGGAAAAACAATACATGGCCCGGCCCCCATTGTTTCCTTTTACCGGAGTCTCCTTGAGAATCTGATGACATCCTTTCATGCTGTTCTCCTCTCAGTTTACAGTCTGGAAAAGTGGAAGTACAGTGCAGGAAAGCTGATGAGTTTGCAAATGATGGGCAAAAAGAGGGACAAAGGCAGATAATTGAAAGCGGAGAAGTTGTATTGGAGAGTGATATGTGTCATTTGGTGATGTCATGCACCCAAACGTCCAGGGTGACAGAGGCGTCGGTAACAGCCTGAGTCAGAGGATGACATCAACGCTCCAAGCTGTCAGACAGGTTGTGAAAGGGCTTAGTCCCACACTCCCATTGTCTCCTGGTTAATGCTGTTATTCAGTCCGCCACCGGCCTCACTATTTGTTAATCTGACCTAACACACAGTTAAACACAGCACAAAGACACACAAACAAGCACATTTAAAGGCCAGCATAGAGAACAGCCAGCTGTGAAATGTCGGCCTGAAATACACCATCACAGCCCTTTGAATGAAAAAGAAAAAGCATGCAGTTTTATGTCAGGCAATGAAAGATTACTACCTGACAGATTCAATCGAAGTTACAAAGCCTAAACTGGCCGTCTAATCTTTTGACTTCACTCCCTAAAACAATATAGAGAATGTCACTGGAAGAATGCTTCAGTGATTATTTATTTTGTTTCAGAAAGAACTGTGAAGTGTTCAAAGGTAATTTATCTAAATTTAGTTTATCTAAATAGCTATTGTTTTGTTTGTTTGTTAGTTTTTTGCCGCAGAAAAAAAGGGTCACTGTTATTTCCTAGGTTACATGAGTGAAATCCACTCTGCCCTAAATATATATCTAATAAGAAATTTACACCCGATTTGAATTTCTCAGCCAGCTGAACAATTTTCAAACAATGAGTGAGCCATAATCAAACTGTCTCAACAGACAGACCAACTGTTTGTGTTGCTCTTTTTGTGGAATTTAAATGAGATCAGAATATCATCAAACCTTCCCAAAGACAGAAAATTAATCAGTGTAGTAAAAAAATAAATATTCATGTAAGAAAAAATCATTTAATTGCCATCCATCCATCCATCCATCCATTGTCCTCAGCTTATCCGGGGTCGGGTCGCGGGTGCAGCAGCCGAAGCAGGGAAACCCAGACTTCCCTCTCCCCGGCCACTTCAGCCAGCTCCTCCGGGGGGATCCCGAGGCGTTCCCAGGCCAGCGGGTCCTGGGTCTTCCTCTGGGCCTTCCTCTGGGCCTTCTCCCGGTGGGACGAGCCCGGAACACCTCCCCAGGGAGGCGACCAGGAGGCATCCTGATCAGATGCCCGAGCCACCTCAACTGGCTCCTCTCCACGTGGAGGAGCAGCGGCTCTACTCCGAGCCCCTCCCGGATGGCCGAGCTTCTCACCCTATCTCTAAGGGAGAGCCCAGCCACCCTGCGGAGGAAACTCATTTCGGCCGCTTGTATCCGCAATCTCGTTCTTTCGGTCACGAGCCAAAGTTCGTGGCCATAGACGAGGGTGGGAACGTAGATCGACCGATAAATTGAGAGCTTCGCCTTTAGGCTCAGCTCTCTCTTCATCACGACAGACCGGTACAGCGCCCGCATTACTGCAGACGCCGCACCGATCCGCCTATCGATCTCACGCTCCCTACCCCCGTTCGCAAACAAGACCCCGAGGTACTTGAACTCCTCCACTTGGGGAAGGACGTCCGCTCCGACCCGGAGAAGGCACTCTACCCTTTTCCGGTGAGAGACCATGGTCTCGGACTTGGAGGCGCTGATCCTCATCCCAGCCGCTTCGCACTCGGCTGCGAACCGCTCCAGTGAGAGCTGTAGGTCCCAACTTGATGAAGCCAACAGGACCACATCATCTGCAAAAAGCAGAGATGCGATCCTAAGGCCACCAAGACTGACACCCTCAACACCTCGGCTGCGCCTAGAAATCCTGTCCATAAAAGTTATGAACAGGACCGGAGACATAGGGCAACCTTGGCGGAGTCCAACTCCCACCGGAAACGAGTCCGACTTACTACCGGCAATGTGAACCAAACTCTGACTCCGGTCGTACAGGGACCGAACAGCCCGTAGCAAAGGGCCAGGTACCCCATACTCCCGGAGCACCCCCCACAGGATACCACGAGGGACACGGTCGAACGCCTTCTCCAAGTCCACAAAACACATGTGGACTGGTTGAGCGAACTCCCATGCACCCTCTAGGACCCCGCTGAGGGTATAGAGCTGGTCCAGCGTTCCACGGCCAGGACGAAAACCACCCTGCTCCTCCTCGATCCGAGGCTCGACTATCCGACAGACCCTCCTCTCCAGAACCGCTGAATAGACCTTCCCAGGGAGCCTTAAGAGTGTGATCCCCCTGTAGTTGGAACACACCCTTCGGTCCCCCTTTTTAAATAGGGGGACCACCACCCCAGTCTGCCAATCCAGCGGAACTGCCCCTGATGTCCACGCGATGTTGCAGAGTCGCGTTAGCCAACGCAGCCCCACAACATCCAAAGCCTTGAGGAACTCCGGCCTAATCTCATCCACCCCCGGGGCCTTGCCACCGCTGACCTTTTTGACTGCCTCGGTGACTTCAGCCCCGGAGATTAGAGATTCCAGCTCCGGATCCCCAGGCTCTGCCCCTCCAATGGAGGACGCGCCAGTAGGATTGAGGAGGTCCTCGAAGTATTCCGCCCACCGACCCACAACGTCACGAGTTGAGGTCAACAGCACACCACCCCCACTGTAAACAGTGTTGGTGGGGCACTGCTTCCCCCCCCGAGACGCCGGATGGTGGACCAGAATCGCCTTGAGGCCGTACGGAAGTCTTTTTCCATACTCTTATGTTTGAACATGGTGTTCGTTATGGACAATCCATGCCGAGCACAGAAGTCCAAAAACAGAACACCACTCGGGTTCAAGCTGGGGGGGCCATTCCTCCCAACCACGCCCCTCCAGGTCTCACTGTCGTTGCCCACGTGAGCGTTGAAGTCCCCCAGCAAAACGAGGGAGTCCCCAGGGGGGGCACCCTCCAGTACCCCCTCTAAGGACTCCAAAAAGGGTGGGTACTCTGTGTTGCCGCTAGGCGCATAGGCACAAACGACTGTCAGGACCCGTCCCCCCACCCGAAGGCGAAGGGATGCTACCCTCTCATTCACTGGGGTAAACCCCAACGTACAGGCACCGAGATGGGGGGCAATAAGTATGCCCACTCCTGCTCGGCGCCTCTCACGGGGGGCAACTCCAGAGTAGCAGAGCGTCCAACCCCTCTCGAGAAGGCTGGTTCCAGAGCCAGAGCTGTGTGTCGAGGCGAGACCGACGATGTCCAGCCGGAATCTCTCCGCCTCGCACACCAGCTCAGGCTCCTTCCCCACCAGAGAGGTGACGTTCCACGTCCCTAGAGCCAGCTTCTGCAGCCGGGGATCAGTCCGCCAAGGTCCCCGACTCCGGCCGCCGCCCAGGGCACAGCACACCCGACCCCTTTGGCCCATCCCACGGGTGGTGAGCCCCTGGGAAGGGGGACCCATGTAACCTCTTCAGGCTGGGCCCGGCCTGGCCCCATGGGCGAAGGCCCGGCCACCAGGCATTCGCCATGGTCCCCCGCCCCTGGGCCTGGCTCCAGGGGGGGGCCTGGGTGACCCGCGCCCGGGCGAGGGTACCCTGAGTCCCTCTTTCTTGCTCATCATAAGGGGTCTTCTGGGCTGCGCTTCGTCTGATCCCTCACCTAGGACCTGTTTGCCTTGGGTGACCCTACCAGGGGCTTGAGGCCCCGGACAACATAGCTCCTAGGATCACTGGGACACTCAAACCCCTCCACCACGATAAGGTGGCAGCCCAGGGAGGGGCATTTAATTGCCCTTAAACATAAAGGGATATGTCTCTTTGATAATAAGAGATGCTGCCCAAGTCTTCAACATTTCATTTTCCTTTTGAATAATTATTCAATTAATTACATCATGCATGACTGTGTGTGCAAACATCCCTATTTTCACTATGAAATCCATTGTTCTAAAGGATGATAGGAAAATAAGACATTTCATCAGCTGATGAAACATTGTTTTCCTTGAAGTGAAATAAAGATCCTGGCAATCTATTTATCAAATGTGATGTTTTGGAGTTATGCAAATTAGATAACTCAAAATAACTTAAAAATAATTAAGAATCCAGGAGAAAAATTTACCACGTTTAAAAAGGAAGATCAACTCTCCACCCACATAGACTACTATCAACAATGTGAAATGGCCTTGCCTGTTTCCTCTTCTCTTATCCTCATGAGTATAATATGCTGAATTATCTCTTCATTCCCAAAGAAGATGCCTCGAATTTATGTATGTTGAAGATCTGATCAGCTTTAACCCAGGTCAGATTAACTGTTTGCTCGCTGAACGTTGAAGGCTTTTCCAATAACGTATTTGATATCCTGTGTGTCTCCACTCCTGTCATGCAGGTGTGAAAATGTCTAACTGATGCTCACACGGTCATGCATGTGTACTTGGGGTTCACAGGAAGTGCTGCTTGAGAGCAAGATGAGTGAGAGACGGAAACATAGAAACACACAGACAGACAGGTGGTGCTCCCCAGCTCCCACATTCATTCAAAATGCACCAGGCCCTGTGTTGCATTTTCCAACCGCACAAGCTCCCCCTCATAAAGAGCGAGTATACTAACGAGCAGATCTTCTTTGGGTCAGACTGAACTAGCTGCTTGTTTGTTACTCATTACAACAGACGAGTGGGGTGACATGAGTCAGTGGCCACACACAGTATACACTCGCATGAGTCAGTCTGAGCCTTGTAGCAGACCTGTGGGCTTCCAAAGAATGGTTCAAAGAATCCCTCGGCCTACTTGGAATTAAACCAGCAGAGTTTAAGTGGGAATATGTGGGTGTGTTGATAGACGATATTACCTGAATGGTATCACCTCCTTAGTAGGGTAAATATCAATGATGTGCCTTTGTATTGGAAAAAAGAAAAACAGAATGGGAGGTGAAAATATTTATTTAAAAACCATGGCCATTGTCCTTCCTTTGTATTTTAAGGGCACTATTCAGCATGGAAAGAAGGAACATGGATAAAAAGGTTTCATCATGGAAATACTCATAAAAGATGACCACATGGTTTTTGAAACTTCCTTTTATTTTCTACACGTATCGATGAACAAAGCATGTGATTTTTAAAAAGAGTGCGTGGGAGTGCCACAGCCAGATTGTAGGTGTGATCCTGTCTAGGATTGGCTATCAGTAGTGCGTCCGAGTTTTTTCCATTCTGGAATCACCTCTTGGCCTACTCCAATCCCTGGGGGCATATAAGTTCTGTGCTGTCCTGCCCTTTGGGGCAGTTATGATTTGATATTAACTGCTTAATGGTTAACTTATGTTGTTTTAGCATAATTGTGCTGCAAATGTCTTCTTGGTTGAACTTTTTAGTGAAATAAGTCTGAACTTCGCAGTGCGCCACAGAGGCAGCGCTTATTTTCACATGATTGCAGCTATGCCAGAAGATATTCTTCTAACTGTTTTAGGAGAAGTCAGGCTTGGTTGATGCCCTTTTTATACACTTTTGGGGGTTTTCTGCTTTCCATATACTCTTTAAACTGAGGCTGAATTAAACAAAATTAGAGAACCACCTCATAACAGTAAATATCTCAATTCCCACCTAGAATTCTGTTCTGCCTGCTTTCTCTGAATTTCTGATCACTATGGGATTTATTTCCCACTTCTGCTCCAGCTGGCTGGTCTTGGCAGAGCTTGAAGCAAAGTCACATTTGTGTTTCCACTTATCACACAGAGGCACTCAAGAAATTAATGTCTCAGGTAAATGCTCTGCTGGTTAAGGCACTTGGCATTTCAGAGCCATTGCACTAGAGCGGCACCTCTTCAACTGTTTGCATGCAGACAAATTCCAGAAATAAGTCTTGACAATTAATTTGGTTTAATTGTCCAGTGAGGAGCATGGAGACTTTACTCCATGCTGGAGGAAGTAGAGGCTCAGGCCAGAGGATCAGTTTATGTTCACCGGCCTGCTCTTTTCTCACAGTCAGTGCACAGCAGAAAAAAAGCTCCAGGTCCAGATACACACACAGCTGAGCAGAAACCAGCTCAGTTTTTACTCCCCTAATACATTATTGAAAGCTATTTTTGCAGCTGCACTGCGAGAACAAAGGTATCGTAGTTGTCACTTTCAATGTCACATATAGAGCAGAGAGGATATTTTGGGAATCTTTTTTCTTTCTACTCACTCCGAGGTTCCACAAGATTTGACTCCACTCTTATCGATTTTTGTCTCAGAAACAGTAACTGTTATGTGTCAAAAGCCTTTTATCATCGGCCATTTTGAACTAAATTCCTTTGCCGACCTGAAGAAGAGGATATGTAGAGGGTTTTCATTCACCCTGTTTCTTTTCAATTTCTTTTTATTTCAGAGTTTAATCTTCAGTCAACTTCAGCACCATGTTTTTCTGTTTTATCTCCCTCCTACTTGTGGCGTGAGACACCAGCGAACTCATCAGTATGTAAAGTCCAAATTGCATGGCTGAACTATCAGGCTTGCTTTCTTTTCCTCCAGTCCAAAACTCTTTAAATGGTTTTCGGCAAACTGAGGTTTTTCACCATGTTAACATGATTTTGGGTAACAAATCCTCAGAGCCCTACAGGGTCCTGAGCCGTCAGATTCTCTGCAAGTTGACACACAAGGAGAGTTTGGAGACTCAGAATGGGAAGAACTCAATCAATGTCAATTATACACAGTTACAATACATCCAAGCAGTCTATGTTTGGCACCGATCCAAAGCAGACCATGATGGACGTGGTCAGAATAGACAGGATCTTTGCCCTATGTTCAGCTGGATGAGTTCAATGACACTGGTTCGCAAACTTAGGAGGACTTAGAAGACAAACCCAATGGGGAGATGCTTCCCAGTTTCTCCTGCTGCCTCCTGTCAGTCAGAGAGCTTATGGAGGCACAGACGTTCAGCCAGGATGAGGCCCACCATCAGATCCTGGAACCTTCCTGTTCCTCTGACTCTGAAAGGGTAGATGCACATCCCTTCCACAGATCCTGTTTAGTTTTTAGATGGCCCTTCAGAGCTTTCATCCAACAGGTTTTTAACTTTTCAGAACGTACCAACAACCCAGGGGGTGTGTCTCCAGACCTACATGTATTACCAAGAACTGATCAGTCTGGTGGAACCAGCGTGGCTGCTCTGTGCCAAAACAAAGCTGTAAAAACTTGTTCCACCTACTTTCCTCCTTTCAGGGAGTGTCAGTACATGTGTGCTGTAAAGCTCTCATTAAATATTGGACTTATTCCTATTGGCTTATGCATTCAAATATGTTTCCTGTAAATTTAGAAGTATGTGACGACAACGATTTTAAAAAAATCTGACCTGCTCTGCTTCGTCAGCTCCGATTGGCTCAATGCATTCTTCATCCAGGTCCTGGATGACTCATCTCTTCAAAAGAAAAATAAGCTACAAACAATAACGTCTGGGAGCGAAACTGCTTCCCTTTCATTGTGTCTTGTTACCTGTTGAAAAACTTAAGGTGAATTTATAGAAAAGTAACTTTAGAGGTTAGATAGGTTTCTGTGGAGACATAATAAGTAACACTTTAAACATAACTTCCATCCATCCATCCATTATCAATACCGCTCATTTTTTCAAAATTAAAAACAATAAATGAATTGATAAAACAAAATAACAGGTTCTTTTGGTATCTATAATGTGCATGCAAATCACTTAGAAAGGTTCTAGCTCCTCAAGAGAAGAACATAAATGCAAACTTAGAAATATGAATGAAAATAAACAAAATTCTCCTATCCATTTAATATGAGCTATAAGGAGTTAAAGCATAATTCTAATAAAAAACTTGAATGATGGATCAGCAGCACAAGTTATTTCCAGCTCACAGTGGAGTATTCTCTCACAAAAAAGGCCCGTTGCACCATCTAGTGCCTGCTTGAAAAATAATTTAGCTGAAGTATTGAATGTGAACTGGTTTTGAGTGAGAATTAGTCATAAAATGTTTCTATCTGATCTGATTTAGAGTAGTTCTTGAGTTGCTCTTGCTTCTTAATTAACTTGCCACTGGCTTTTGGATGCAGTGCAGTGAGTGGTCTGTCATTCATAAAAAACAAAAAAGCAGTTAGGTCCTCATTTGCTCTTTATTGATTTTCAAGGGCCAGAGGGATGCATCCGGTACTCTAAAATGTTACCAAGATAAGAAAATATAACACATTTTTATCTTGATTTGTTAAAGAACAACATATGTTACTGATGGTGTGTGACCTTTGACTGGGTCAGTCCTAGAGGAAAAGGGTCAAACTCCCGGTGGAGCTACTTCACAACAGTGCAACAAGGCCCCCAATGATTAAAAAAATTTGAAGCACTGAAAGATTTTTTAAAAACTTTCTAAGACACAGTCTAAAGCAGCAGGCAGCCCCCAACTCCATCATCCTGGCTGCCACTGTGACCGACACGTGCTGGATATTCCCAGATCCCTTCTGCAGCTGCTTCAGTGGTCGGCCAAGCGCTTTGGGCTTCGGTTTATATAATGACTGCAAAGCAACACACACAGTACGGCTGACTGAGCTGCTCCACGGCCAACACTGTGGCTAACCAACACAGAATCATTACAGGCAAAAACCGGCCTACAGCTGGAAGTAAGACTGTTCAGTTTTGAAGTTTAAAAGTAAAAAACGATTCTTCTTATTATTAAATGAGTGATATTTAAAATCACCTTATTTTTCCTTAAAAGATTCCCTTCATTATAAGGGGTTCATGCCAATAGCCAACAATGCTAAAGACACCAAATCTGAGCAAAATACCGACACAAACTATTGACTGAAGCTGAAGCCGTAGCAGCAACCAGCAGAAAACTCACTTTTCATACTACAACCACAGTTCTATGCAGAAGTTAAAACTCAGAAAGAGACTGAGCAGTCAGTGAAACATTTACAAAAACCTTTGCCCCAGTAAATAGATGGTCAAGAACCTCATGAAGAAACACAGAACAAGAGCTCCACTTAGTGGCTATGCGGCCTGTTGGATAAAATAAATCTCAAGGCACAATTCTGCAATTTTTTAATTAAAAAAAAATGTTTTAATGGAGGAGAAGCAAAATCATGTCTTACTGAAACACACAGATGAAATATACATTTACGAAGAGCCCCCCCTGTCCCGCAAAAGGGTCACCTTGCCAGAGGTTTTCATATGTTTCTCAGTCAGGTCGATTCTCCTCAGCCCCGTACTTCAGCGTTCGATCTGTTACAAGAAAAGTATACGACATCTAATGTTTAATTTAAAGCCATCAATAAAGTTTCTCAGAGCTTATCACCTGGGTTACAGTTAACAGTAAAATAAAAGGCTCCATGTATATTGTGAGCCTTGGTTTCCAGCAGCTTTAAGAACTATGAAAGCGTTGTGATGACACCCCCGGGAACAGCTGTATAAAAATGCACACCCTTTTACCTGGACAAAGGATTTTGATCAGCGATGCTTTCACTTGTAGAAGCTCATGGTTCTCCGTGGAGTCTCTACTGGCGTGGAACTTTGTAAAGTGCAGCGCAGGCCACCAGTCTTTTCTTGATGCCATCTCGTCACAGACTACTGTTTCCCAGTGATCTCTATTTCAAAGCAAAGTTATTTTAGGCTTCTGGCTTTAACATTGATTTGTGACGGGAAAAATAAGAATAAAGCATTTATACACACTCTATCTGTAGTTTGTGAATAATAGCCTGTAAACGCTTCCACACGTCTAAGTTGCTCCTCCAGCAGGCGAAGTCAAGCATTTCGAGGACAACTCCTAAAGCTTTCCGAATGTTCATTTTTTCCTCTATAGAAACACAAATGAAAAAAAGCACTCACATGTATATTCATATCAGGAACTTCTAAAACTTGGTACTTCTAAAACAGAAAATTTGCACAGGAAGAACTTTTAATTCAGGTTTCAGTTTGCTTTTACCTGAATGAAGCAGCAGAGAGCTGTACTCCAACATCAACTCATGACTCGGGACTAATCTGTGAAGGCTCTACAACAAAACGCATAACAGTTTAACAGTGTTAGAGAAATTGTTTTTGTGTGTGTGTGTGGGAATTGTTGGGCTTCTGTAAGTAACTTCACATTAAGGTCTGACCTGCTCTTTTTGGAAAGCGCTTTGAAATAACTGCTGTTGTGATTTGGCTATATAAATAAAATTGAATCGAGGTGTGTGTGTGTGTGTGTGTGTGTGTGTGTGTGCGATTGTTAAATCTATTAACAGGCAGCCAAAAGGTATGATTAAGTTATATACTGTGAAACAAACCATGTGAAGTGATACGTTTTTACTTTTAAAGTAATGTCCATATTCATGTGTAATTTAAGGCTTTATGTGAACACTCTACTTTCTCCAGTGCTTTTTTTTCTTTCATCATTACCATCAACACTTGAATCAGTTTCTTCTGGGGGGCATCGTGCCGCTTCAGGTACTGGAACAGATACACATAGGCATTGGGATTGGGTGGAAAGCTGCTGTCAAAGGCGTACTCATTCAGGACATTCAGTGCTTCTGTTTGGTCATCATAGAACTCCAGCATCTGCAAGAAAAACAGAAAAAAACTGCAGAACCACAACTTGATCTTTAAAAGACATTAAAGACTCTGGCTTCTTCATCTCCATTTTCCAAATTTGTATCTACCACATCTTTGGAAGTGTACATTTAAAAAAAAAAAATGGAATGAGTGTTTACCGCAACATAACTCAGGATGAAAGGATCCCAGACACCTGGATTTCTCAAAATCTCTTTAAAATTCACAGAGGCTTGTCTGAAGCAGTAATGCATGTTTTGGTGGTCAGAGTCAAAATTATCTGAAAAGAGACAGCCATAAATCACACAATAAAGAGAAGAAACTCATTCTTTGAAGATTTTTACACAGGCAGTTTGTCTGTCTGTCCTCTAGATGGCAGTGTAACATCACACAAGACATTGCCAAGTGTCTGCATAACAGACATGATTAAATCATGGATGTGTTTGGGGTGTGTAGCTCAGCATCGTCTTACTGCTGCTGGAGGACGCTGAGGTTTTTTCAGACCAGATGATGTAATCCAGCAGGCTCCTGTAAGCCTGGATCAGTTTAGTCCTCTGAAACTGGGCAGCTGAGGTCTTCCCATATCTCCAGCTTTCAGCTGCGCACAGACGCTGCTTTGCATCTTCAAACTGGCCATGAAGCATCAGATGAAAGGCATGCTCCAAGCAGATCTACAGACGTATGAGGCCTCATAAGAAAATACAACTACACTGAATGAGTACACTAAAGTCAGGTCATTGGCTGACATACTTTGAGGTAATATTTAACTCCTGAATGTTTCATCCGTTCATAGATGATGTTGTTGTCCTCCATCGTTGACTTTGGATGGTGGTGAAGGATCTCAGTGCTGAGTTTCCAAATAAGCTAGAAAAGCACAGCAAAAAAGTTGTGGGGATCAATAATGGAATATCAAAGCTTACAAGGCGTACAAGTTTTAAATGTCAACTACACCTTGTTGTAAAGTACTGTATTTATAATCCAAGTAGGCAAATAGGTTCAACCTTTAAAAGTGTGTAAGTGTGTTTTATTATGTTTTGAACACTGTATGTTTCCATAGCTGAAAAATCTTACCTCTACATGCTCTGGTCTGGTTTTACTTCTAACCACTAGAATTTGTGGGTAGCTTGCCATATACTCAGCTGCCTCCTGCCATCTATGATGCAGCATGGCTTCTCTGATCAGCTCCAGACAAATTTTGCTACTGCTGTGAAAAGCAGTTTCCCGACGTGTCTCTGAAAACGCACAAGAAGATCACTGGAGCGAACAGCTATGATAGCACCCCTGGTACAAACAACCAAAAGAAAAGGAAATAGAGAAAGCTCATCTCCAGGAATTACTTCCAAGTCTGAAAATATCTGCACTATTAAATCAGTCATGTGAAGCTGATTATATAATCTTTGCTGGGGCAAATGTGACTTACTGAGTTGTTTTTGCTCATCGTTTGCAAACAGTAATAAGGTTATTGTGCTTGTAAGTGTAGTCATATGCTAAAAGTGATTTGTTGTTCATATGTCAGTCAAAACATGACTGAACAATATGTTGACACTACATGGTGTGTATCTCACCTTCATGCATGCGCTTACGCCGCAGGACCTTCCTTTTGTTCCCCCCTCGTCGAGAATTGGCATCTGAGGAGTCATCACCATCCTCCAACACCTCATGGTGCTCCAGGTGATCATCCCAGTCATCCATACTTCAGTCACCCGTATTCATAGACTTGGGTATGCAGCCAAGGCACCTGCAGGAACAGAAGTGCCTTCAGGAGGTTTCAAACCCTCAAACCCTTGTCAATATTCATTCATTTTCTTTTTTAAGCAGATATGTAGTCATGTCAAAAGAACGTGGTGAAGGCATACCATAAATCCAACTTATAGTAATAATTATACTTGTACTTTTTTTTACTTTGACGTTTCATAATACCTCTCATGAAAAACTGAGATAATTGCACATACCACACATCTGTGTTGTGATTTGTTGTCAACATAAAAAAAACTTTAACTTGCATCTGAAAAAGGTATAAACTAAGTAATATAATCAGGGGGAAAAAATTATGAATATCACATTGCAGGGATAAGGGATGCTAAACAGCAAACGGGCAGTTAGATCTGGAATTTTCATAACAATTTGGAAAAAAAGATCCAACTCAATATTTGGATATTCAGTTGTTTGGTTTTCACATTTAAGCAAACGATGTTGTGCATTTACTAATCTTATACTTCCCATCCTGAGACAGACATCTTAGCATTCATATATTCCACAACTGCCATTAACCCCAAACATGCAGTTATCGATGTATAATGCATGACACGTTTATATAAATACGTGCTTTTTCCATGTAATTAAGACATCAACCATGCAAAACTGACATTTAGCATCTTAAACATTATTTCAAGACTATATTACAACGTAGATAGGGTTTTCACATTTCTGGGAATGCCCTATAACTTACATGTCATAGATAAAATAATACTTTACATACAAAGAAGTAAGTTTGCTCTCATCTAAACCAGAGTTTACGTACCACCTGTCTGTAAAGCCCAGATACTTGTTTCTGATGGTCCAAAGCCAACCAATCGAGGCTATAATATAGCACACGGCTATTCGAGCAAATAAATCCTCTGCACTTTAATTGTGTATCGTGTGACTGTTTTTGCCATGCCTTTCGCCCAACTCAGGAAGGGGAAGACAGAGCTGCACGCCTATTGGCTGCTTCAACCGGAAAAGGCGGAGCAATTAATTGAACTTTCACTTGCAGAGGTGAAAGGCCGTTTGGACTTTTATTTTTGTATGTATTTATTTATTTTGGGAGGGGGGTTTAAGATTGAGTTGAAATCTTCCAAAAAACTGCTGTAAGAGTTATCATGCACAACAAAATCCACAACATTTTAACTGCACAGATATGATAAAAAGTATCGTTATAATCTATGATATCCAGCATCACCAAGGTTGTTGCTAGATATCAAGGCATCACATTTTGCTCACACAACACTCACCAAAGGTCAAATAAAATAACCTGTAATAGCAGCAATGACTCAACCTACAGGTGTGCTGTGTCCACAGCTTGTGTGTTGTTGTTTCTTTCTCAGGTTTCTGTATTTGCTTTTTGAAAACTGTCACAGGACTTTATCGAAAATGTGTCTCACCAAGTATATGATATAAGCAAGAATAAAAAGCAATAAAAACAGCATCTGTCATAAATCTAGACGTGTAAAGTTTTTACTGTGCTATGAGTTAAAGCTTGTTTAGTTTTCATGTGCATAGTCTTCTGGTAAAGCTTTGTTATGTTTTATCGCAGAGTGGAAATAAAACTAAAAACATCTAAGCAATAATGATACATTTAATACATTTTTCATTTCAACTCTACATCTGAAACTGAATACAATCAGACGGCCCTTAATAACCCAAAGAAGTTTAAAAAAATGTTGAAATATTGAATAGTCATGATGCATACATATTCAATGAAGTATGAAATTGTCTAACAGGTATACATGTCCTTAAAACAAAACTGGCAACTTACAGGTTTTTGTGTGTCAGAATCACTAATAAATACAGTCTAATTAATTGATAAAAAAGTAACACTTGATTATATTAGTTTGTTCTTCTTATTTCTTGGGAAATAGGGTGTGTTTTGCTTTCTCATTATATAATGCCAAATTAAAGGCAGCCTTCTCCATGCTGTCAGACTCTGGTTGGCCTAAAACTGGATCGGTGCTTGCAAACGATTCACGGAGGGGGAGGAAAGTGTTGAAACTCAACACCGAGCAGGCATGAAAACTTCCGCTCTCACTGTGTTAAATGTGGCGAAAACGCTGGATAATTCTAGAGAAATGTGCACACGCACACACACACACACACACACACACACTCACACGCTCACACACTCACACACAAGACGACAACGGTCTCCTGTTTGTGGGTGCACTTGCTTTCCTGGGGACCTGAAGGCGGACTAATCCATCCAGTGAAACCCTCTCCTAGCCTCCTCCCAGCCGGATCCTGTCTGCTGACGTGTCGGCTCCAGCGGCGGAGTCAAGAAGCCAGGCTACGAAACTGCCAGCATGGCAGCCAAACACTTCTACAGACAAGGCTTTTTATTACTTTTATTCAACTTTATCTCAACCGCGGCCTTGGAGAAACGATTCTCCGACTTTAAAAGATGCGCCGACGAGGAGTGCAGCAGTAAGTTCGACCGGTAGCTCAAGGGGGCTTTGAGGATGCGTCTCCCGCCCCATCCCCAAAAAGACAGCTAGCCATAAACTGCGCTTATCTCTTGACCTGTTGCCAGTCGATATTTGCGACCTTGGCTTCCACTGGTGGTTGTTCTAAGGCAATTTGGCCTTGTGATGCTCAGTGAAAACCGGGTAATGTGGTGTTAGCGTAGGAAAAAAGGGGGTTATTGCTCAGACTCGGGGCTGTGCTGGCCAGCTGGCTGCCTGCTCCGGCCTGCCTCGCCGGGAGGAAGCAGAAGCTAACGTTAGCAGCATATTAGCCACCGGCCGGTTTGGTCAGCTATTGTTAGTGGAGCTCAAACACCATGATAGAGGGCAGGCCGGGTTCGTACTCATGTCTAAGCGCATTAGCTCGACTGTTGACCTCTATTTAATTCGGTTGCTAAGTTTGCTTTAGACCAACGGTCTACATTATCTGTATTGGCCTAGCGAAGTTTAGAGAAGGAAATATTGGGCCATGAACTGGTGCAGAGCAACAATTTACTTGACAGTTATCAGATATCAGCCAGAGGAGATTAAGAGTCAACATTAACAGGGAATGGAAGCATTGACTTATCTACAACACATCTGCTACTGTTGATTATAAGGTGACTTATCAAAAAATACATAGATAGGCTTATAAAACAGTAAAGATGGCACAAGCCAGTGCAGAAATGTGTGAGGACAGACAGCAGTGTCTAAGCAATATCCAGTTTTGTTGATATCCCTGTTTTTCAAAGGGCGACATAATCGTCATATAACAAACATACCATAGCCTGATTTGAAAAAAGTAGGTTCTTGTGTGAAAACCAACAGCTGTGACAGTGTTTTCTCTCTTCCAGTGCTTCTGTGTCGGGGAAAAGCTGTTCAAGATTTCTCAGGACCTGATTGTCGTTTCCTATCGTTCAAGAAATCTGAAACTGTATATGTTTATTACAAACTGTCCGGAAGAAGAGCTGATATGTGGGCTGGAAGTGTAAGTACAGTGTTGTAAACGCTCATTCACAATCGGACTTCATTTGGTTTTCAACATATCCTCTCCCTAATAGGTTGGAAACAATTTTGGCTATTTCCCAAAGGACTTTCTGGCTGTAAACCACATTTACACTGACAAAGAAGTTGAAATTCCGACAGAGGTATGACAAAAGAAATACATCCTAGATTATGTTGTTCATTTACCACCAGTACTCTCACACTTTTTTGTTTCCCTTTTGTCTTTTTCTCAGGAAACAGATTTTGTCTGTTTCGATACTGGATTTAGCAAGTTTGATGTCTACGATATAGACCTGCTCTTAGGTTTGTCTTTAGAGGACAAGGACAGTCAAAATAATGAAACAATCACCCAATTTGAAGCAGAAGGAAGCGAACAAGGAGAACCACAGCCATCAGAAGAAGAAGTAACTACAAGTGAAAAACAAACTGAGCATGGGGAGTTTTCAGAAGATCTTGATGAATTACACGATCCAAGTGCCTCGTTATCTGAGCGTGCCACATCAATGGACTCACCTTTGATGAAAAACCTTGAGTCTGACACAGAAGATGTTCTTGATGAAACAGAACATGCACATGGGGTAACGGAGGATGTTCCTGTAGTTACAGGAGAAAAACTTGAGCAAAAACAGGAGCCAAGCTCTTCTCTGGAACAGGCATCAGATGATGGGGAAGTTCAGAATGGAGCCATTGAATCTGAGTCGGAATCGACACCCAAGAGGGATTTTGAACCTGTGTCTGATTCTGAGCGAGTGCAGATCCCGGAGCTGAAAACTACCCTGGGAACAACGTTTGATGCCGTCACAACTGATGATGAAATCACGACAAAAGTGACACCGTATGAGGAGGAAGATGAAGAAGATGTGGAAGAACGGCCAGAAGATGTAACAGACAATAGAGAGGAGGTTCTACGGCTCTCTTTTTCTGAAGAAACCATCGACACCCCAAAACTAGATTACCTTACAAAGGATGAAGGTTCACAGACAACCCAGGACGATAAACCAAAGACGACAGAGGACAAAAGCATGTGGTCAACACTTGGAGATGCTGTGTTTAAAGTTGTGACCGGGGGAGAGACCACAGCAGGAGATGAGAGTTCAGATGAAGATGACGATGACAATGAAGATTACGAAGAGGAAAACCACTCAAAAATCTCTCAAACCTTTGAGAAAACTGTACCATTTTCAGCAGAACCTCAGAAAGACCAACTTTTGGTTGATAACGAAGAAAAGACTGTTAAAAGGTTAGTTGGACATCAGGAACCTCAGTTGGAGACACCGAAGCCTGATGATGAGCCAGTTGTCTCCCCAACAGACCAGAGTAGCAACTCAGCAGATCCAGTATTGCAAGATGATGTGGAAAACAATCCTAATAGTGAAGATGTTCAAATAGGACACGAACCAACCCAGGACCAAGAAGATGAGTCTCTGGAGCACTCGGATTTGCGTGAAAATCATGAAGAAAGGCAGGACAGTGGTGATGTAGGAGAGCAGTCTTCAGAAAACCAAACTGTGACGAACCAGGAGTCAGCCATTCACACAAGTGAACAGGATCAGGATCTTTCTGCTGAAAAGAGGCCGTCCAATGATTCAGATGTCAGAGATGAGACAAACGTAGAAGGTGACAGACCACTTCATCAAACAGATGACCATTTAGTGAAAGATTTCGAAAGCAATAGCAGCTTTACACGATTATCTACCGAGGAACCGGAAATGCACGAGCAGCCACAAACCAAGGAGAGGGATGAAAAGAATGTAGAGGTGGAGGAGGAAAAGTATGGAGAGGAAGAGCAGCTACTCGAAGATGAAAATGCTCTGTCTTTCTCACAGTCGGATGATGCATACACGGATAAAGCCTCCCCGGAAACAACCCCTTCACCACCCGAGCCAGAATACAGCGAAAGCATAATGAGACTGAATCTGCTGAGGAACCACTTCTCAGAGGAAAACATAGAGCGGGTCCTGAAGCTCTTGGGCCTGAACAATCTCTTCAGAGTGGAGTCCATGTTTGCTGACCTGGACACGGAGTTGCGGGCGACCCGCCTGTCTCACACCGGCAGCACACAGGACATCGAGGATGCACTTGAGAGCATCCTCGAGGTGTCTGAGAACACCATATTGGACGAGATCGAAAAGATGCTCGACAGCCGGGACTCAAAACAAGACCCCAGCCAAGACGTGGACAGCAGCAGCTTAGACGAGGAAACAGAACTCCTGGATAACTTTCAGGAGATGGCATTCAGCCTGCGACAAAAGTACTCAACCGCCAGTGACAGTGCACCTTTAGCAACAGAGAAAGTGCCAGATAATCAGCAAGGTAGGTTATTTTTTTCCCCCGTAATTTCACGTGTTTTTAACGTCTTGGATCGCTCGGCTCTGGCTGGAGGAGTCTGAAAGCATTTGCACATTCTGTTTAAAGTACTGATTATCTGGGCTTTCGCACTGCAGCATATTTCATCAGCTTATGATTCACTGACTGAGTGAGAGGAGAAAATGTTGTACGGCACCAAAACGGGCAGGCTGTCAGGCACCATTCTGACCAGCATCTAGTTTCCAGATATGTCAGTCTACGTTTCATTAAGCTAAAAGGGATGCTGGTTCACACCTGGTAACCAGATAAGTCTCAAATATATAGCGTCCTGCTTTTTCCCACAGTGCATTTATTTTGTTTACTCAGTCAAGCAATATGGGATGGGTTGGCTTTTATCCTCCTACAAGGAAGGAGGCTCAGAACAACCCCGTAAGGGTGGTAGCATTTGTTTCCCCTCCTCTTACATGAGCCAAGAAAAAAAAATATATATATAACTGGTTTAGGACTAACAGGACTAACCTAAAAGTGAATGATGATAATTGAGATTTCATTGTCTCTCCTGCAGAACATGGCAGTCGGAGTGGAATCAGAAATTAGAAAGTTAAAAAAAACTGTTTAGTGCCTCATTTCAGATGGGATATATTGTCTGTGTTTCCATTGTAGATGAACATCTATTGAAAGCTACAGAAGAAAAACCCCACACTGTGGAAGATGTAATCAACAACATACCTGAACCCAATCAGGACGATAACCTCACACTTGTGAATCATGAAATGGGGCCAGATAATCCTGAAGAGGAGCTGAAGATTGTACCCACCAGACCAGATGTCAGTGTGGAGGAAGATAGTGGACATTTCAATAGGAACAAGGACAATCAGCCAAACTTTGCCACGTCAGATGAGATGCAAAAGCTCCCTCAAGCAACCCTGGAGAGCCCCTCAGACACGGGGCTCGCTGCAGAGCTTGAGCCTTCCTCTTTAGGTCAGTAATCTTGGCAACCGTTTCAATTGAACATTCTTTTAATGCGTCAGTCGATCATTTGTGTGCGGTAGTGTTTGCTTAGCATGCATGTTGTGTTGACAAAAGATGCTCAGTTGTTTGCTCAGCTTTCTCGTGGAGATGAATTGTTAATCCAGAAATATGTCAAGATTTCAGGCTTCTTCTGAATGTATGCAGAATAATATTTTTGACTGTTTATAATGAAACTGATAGCACTAAAATGCAAGTTTTGTTCCTGTAGGATCCTTGGGCTCCATGGAGCAAGTGACTGAAATGCACGAAGAAGTTGGATCATTCTCAACTGGAGTCGTTTATATGGGCTGCATCTTCTCAATAATCAAGAATAAAACTACAGAGTGGACCACAGTGGTAAGACTGATGATTAAAAAAGGCAGCTTGATTTTTGAGAGATCTGATAGGTCACTTCTAATACAATGTAGTATAAGTGTTGTTGCTAAGGAATGAATTGTATATGTATGTGTAGTTCTTTGATAAAGTTGGGAACAAAATTGGACCAGTAATCCAAATGTTTGAATTTCACATCTGCTACATCTACCCCATTACTGCAGAGAAATCTTGAAAGTGATCAACTTGGATACATTTGATTAGCATTAGGGGGGTGGCTGCCAATCAGCATGTGTTATGTTGACAATAGTTGAATATTTGCTGTAGAACGCTCCTCATATTGAGGATAAAATGGACATATTTAAAGGTTTGTCAGGTAACGGTGTTGTGCCACGTAATACTTGTTTGTACGAGGCTCACTTCAATGGTATTTGAGGCCTCTGCATCAGATGTGCTTTGATAGCATCAACTGCCCGCCTGAGATGCTTACTGGGAGTCTCCAATTTCCCCTGAACGTCCCACGGCCCTCCCCCTCCTATGTTGGCTGTCGAGCTGTAGGCTGAAGTTCAACTCAGCCGGTGCTGAGCTGGCGACACCGGTGGGCTTTTACTCGGAAGAAATTTCTCATACCGCCTTCGTGTTGTAGACCTCGTACCATCCGATACTTGCAGCTTTTGCCCCGTTTTTTATTTTCATAGATATCATGCTGTAAATTTGTTGGCCGCATTTTCAACTCCCAGCTAAGCTAACGTCGGTTGTGTATGGATAGCGGTAGTAAATGACGGCTCATTTGCCCGTTTAGCAAGCCCTTGTCGTCACATATTGCTTACTATCAGTTTTCGACTCTGTTTACGTTTACGGCGTTTGTACCTCTTGTTTTGATTTCGAATTAGACTAACTACTGCCTGTTGTAGCTGTCCAGATTATCCTGACGCTAGCTAACCTGCTAGCAGGGTAGCTTAGACCTGTCAAATAGCGTTTGATTAGCTCCACGTTTTGATATAAAGCACGAGCATGGAAAGTGATACATTGCTCAAGCCACCTGGAATGGAGCCAGATCACATATATGTCTTTTTTCTGAAAGAACTGCAACATGTAAGTTTTTCAAATTGTGGGATTAAACCCTCATGTCCAGTTTTAATCATGCTGTAATGGCCTGCTGACGTGTTGATAAGCAAGTGACAGATGGACCAACCTCACTAAACTCGTTGTTAGTATTAGAATATCTAAATATTGACTCAAATATGTATGGTTTGCTCAGTTAGTTTGGAATTCAATTTTGAAACTGGATGCTGAAATCAGTTGTTTTGAAAACCTTGTGTCTGGATTAGAAAGTTGTTTGAATTGCACACACTTGTTTCCTGTCTTGTCACATTTCAGCAGGGCTACTTTTTAAATATATTTTAAAAGGTCTATTTGTGCAAAAATGTATCCCTTTAAAAGCAGTTTTATATGTCAAACCATATTGTTTTGACACAAACTACATTGTTGTGCAGAAAATGCTCGAATTGTAATTGTATGTTAATGTTCTTGATTGGCATGATGAGAGTGAAGGAACTCTCCTGGACCTTTTACTGATCACATCATGGTTAATGAATATGCATTGTCTTTGTCTTCAGATACATGTAAATAACAATGTTGTTATTGTGTATTTACATTTCCCCCCTGTCATTTTGTTCATTGTCATGGATAAATCATTTTCACTTTTTTTTTTTTTGCTGCAGATGATTTCCTTGCTACCAGAGGAATGGAAGCCAGGGGAAACTTTATTTGGCTGTCCTTGGCAGGCTGTCATCATCACTGCTTTTGTTGGAATATTGACCTTCACCCTCTTCTTTTGGAGGACTGTACTGGCTGTAAGTGTTGTGGTTATTGCTATTTTTTAACTCTAAATAACTTTTTGAATTTGACAGAAGTACAGGTCTGTTCTGTTTTGTTTTTTATGTAAGTTTAGGGTTAGGATAGACTTTCCAACAGTGTTTTTCTGCTATTGTTGTTATATAAACTGTATTGATCGTTACATTTGTACTTACTTGATTTATTTTTTATTTCCAGGTGAAGAAAAGGGAATACCTTGGTAATTTTTCACTTATTCTCATGTAATTTATTTATTCAAAATGGAATTGTGTGAATCTCTGCTTAATGTTTCTTTTATTTTTTTGGGGTAAAAAACAAGTGGATGAAAAAAAACTTGCAGATCAAATTGAGACTCTCAAAAAGGAAAAGAACAATGCTCATACAAAAATATCTGAACTCCAGAAACAGGTGAAGGAGATAAAGCTGATCAATTATCCATAAAGAAATATCAATACTTTAAAAATTCTTCCAGAATCACTAAGGATTATATTTTCCTCTTCTTTTACAGACTGAACAACTGAAAGAAAACCAGAAACAATCAAAGAAAACAGTCAGTTCCACAATGAAAAAGATGCAGGACTTGGAGGTAAGCATTAGAAATGAAATGACCCAGTTATTTGCTTGTAGTACAAACTGTTACGCTGACTGCACCTGTAGATGATTTACTTATGTTATGTGTCACTCACACCACTTTTACAATAGCTGACTAATGGTGACTTCCTTTATTTTGCCTTTTGCAGGGTAAAGTTTTAGAGGCAGAGAAGCGGAATGAACAGTTAGCTGAGGAACGACACAAATACGCAAAACTGCTCGAAGAAGAGCGCACCATCTGTATGCAAAATGAAAGCAGGGTAACTTTTTCTTTGTTTATTTTACACATTCCTTCATGATTTGCTCTTTTTTCACAAATTCATGATGTTTTCTTTGTATTTTAACAGATTGAAAAATTAGAAAAGTCAAATGAGAAGCTTCAAGTGGGCAGGAAGAAGGTTCAAGAAGCACTCTCCAAGGTATCACCCCACACAATATTTTACATTTAAGACTATTTCTGTAACCCTTTAGTTTATGTGGAGTACACATGTAGTAATAATTTTGGTTTGCTTATTTTCCCAACAGACGACTATTCTCCTGGACGAGGCCAAGATTCGAGAAGATGCACGAAACGCTCAGCACAAATGTTTGGAGAGAGAATTTGCTATCTTAAAGGAGGACAACAAATCAGTAAGAGAAAAATTGGACTTATTATTTTTGAATAAATCGCAGAAACTGGATATCTCCAACAGATATTTTGATCTTTTCACAGCTCAAGGCTACTATTAGAGGCTGGGAGGACAAACATAAGGAGCTGAACGAAAAGATTAAAGTCTATCAGAGGGCCCAAAAAGAGCTGGAGGATTCTGTCGTGCTCAAAGATCACAATGTCGAGGTCAGCCTCCTCTTGATTTACCATCACATTGCTGTTTGACTTATCCAAATACTTTCTCACCCCTGGGGAAAAAAATCCAATGTGTCCTGGCAGGTGCTGTCGGAGCTTCTGTCAGACTTGGACGCTTGTGATTTGCAAAAAGGGGACACCAAAGTGTTAGCCAATGGTGAAGTTGCAGCCGGTGAGTCATACTAATAAAGCTTTAAGAAGGACTCGCATGCAGATATTTGTAGTAGTTTTGACTTGAAGTTGTTTTAAGCTGTTTAAATAATGACAGCTTTTTTTTTTCTAAACAAAGTGCTTGGTGTCCTTTCAGTTTCTTTAACAGATAAGAGAACAGCCATACAGAACAGAATCAAACAAATGATGGATGTATCCAGGGTAAGATTTCACCTGTTTCAGGTTCTCATTGTACCAAATTTCGAATGTGATTATGTCTTTGCCAGATGTTGTATTTTCATGTCCTTATTCACTTCCCAGGTTCAAACCACTCTCACTGTCGTTGAAGAGGAACGCGACCGCTTCATGACAAAACTGCTCGATGTAGAAAAGTCTAGGAAGGAGCTAGAAGGTATGTAAAGCCTTTAATGGGGTGGGTAAAAAAGGACAGGTTTGAAGCAAATGCACAGAATAAACACATTATCTCATGCTGCCACAGAAAAACACCAGGAGCTGGAACATGCAATCGGAGCTCTCAAAGGCGAGAAGAGCCACGTCGAAAACCAGTTTAAGATCCTTCAGCAGAAAAACGAAATCATGGTGGAAATGTACCAGCAGAAGGAAAACGCACTACAGCAGTAAGTTGTCAGACCCTGAGAGCTGCAGACCTGGAATGATTTCTGACATGGAAATGTTATTATATCGGCACTGAACTCAATCAGGCATAGCATAAACAAATAAATAAATCCTGTTATCTTTTGAAATGGAAATGTGTTCTAGGAGAATTTTTTTCCTGCTGCCTCACAGGAAATTAACAAAGGAGGAGCTGGATCGACGCAGCAAAGAGAGCCTGCTGTCTGAGGTGGGGGGGAAAGCTCTGGAAGCAGAGGAGCAGGTGAAGGTCTTAAGGCAGCGCATCAATGAAATGGAGGAGCAGATGAAAAAGACGGAAGAGGTCTATAAAGAGCAGGTAGGAATGTCACAGTGTCGGAGCGAATGGAAAAAGAGGAAAGAAAAATCACAAACAGTGGCTGATTTGTCTTTTTTCCTTTTTTTTCTTTCTTTCAGATTAAAGAGCAGGAAAACAAAACTCACTCCAACTGGGTATGTAGCGCAGCATGTGTTCACATACAGCAGCGTGAACAAATGGATGTGTGCCGTGAGTCCCGCTGCAAACTAAATGTGCCCGCTGTGTCCAGGTGAATGCTCGGAATGCTGAGCGAGCCCTGAGTCAGGAGAAGCTGGAAGGGTCCAAGCTGCGCGAAAAGTGAGCATAACTGGGACTTTAGCGCGTTGTTACGAGACTTCAGTTTTTTTATGTCTCTATTTTTGCGTGACTGTTTGGAACTGAGCAGTTCTCTTGCCGTTCACAGGCTGGAAGTGCTCACCTCGCAGCTGAACGAGCGGCGGGCTCCTCTCTTCAGACCCAACTCCGGTCAGCCCGCGGGCCCTCGCCAAGGTAAGCCGGCCGCACTCAGCCAGCTGCTCTGTTTTCACCCCACAGAACTGCAGGAGAGGATGCCGTTTCCGTACAGTCCTCATAACCCGATTTAGCTAAACAAAGGGATTCCACATTTACGTGTCACTCCGGTGCCAGCGTGTTTGCTGCAAAGCCCGGCCTGCACCGAGGACGTCTTTACTGCTCGTGTTGCTTTTCTTTTGCTTTGCTAAATGGATGGTTTGATCGTAACAGGTGATTCATACGGGCCCTCTCCTGTGAGCGGGGGAGCCCCGTCCCCTCCTTTAATGATCGAGGGTCCCAGGCGCCCTCCCTCCGCCCCAGTCGGGCGACGAATTGACCCGTATGGTGAGTCCAAGTGGATCACGTCATTTACTTTACTTTGAGCCAGAGCTGGACATCACCCCTCTGCTACAACCTCATTCTCCCAAATCTCTTGTCTCCTTTTACACCGGACTTTACTTTTCCTTTCAGCTCTGTCTCCTTGATCCTCCCTTTCATTTCCTGCTTGTGTGTTTCGTCATCCTGCACCTGCCCCCCACCCCCCGGTACCCGTTGTTTTGTTATTTGTTTTGTTCATTTTCACTTAAATTAAGAAGTCTTCTTTCTTGTCTGTCAGCTCCTCACTATGAACACTGGAGTCAATACAGAGTTCCCTGAGTGTGTATCTGTGTTAACATAAAAACTTAAATTGATCTCTGTGTCTTAATTTTCTTTGTTTCCTCCTCTTTTTTTTTCACTTGGAAATGCTCCACAGATGTTGCCCTGAGTGTTTTTAACATTTTTTTTTTTTTATACCCCCTTAGGACCTCGACCTCCATCAGATCCACATGGTCGTTACCCTGAAAATAAACACATCCCTGGTATGAGCACATCCTCTGCACTCCTCGTATTTTAGAGATATTCCTTTACCCTGCTTGTAATGCTTCTGTTCCTTCTCATTCAGACATGATGGGGCCCCGAAGCTCGTCTCCTGCCAACATGGATGGATCCGTAAGTCCTTTATTCATATCAGACACCTCTCCCCTTCATGTTTAGAGCATCTTCCTACGTTTCAGCTGTGTTTATTCTTACCCTGAAACAGACACAGGCCATAGATCCACAGATAAAAGCCGAAACTCAGGCTGTAGCTTCCACAGAAAGTCCAGAGCCTGTGAGTATAGAGGCTGTGCAGTCCCGGTGCTTGGTGTGAAGGTGTATGCAAGCACTGCTTCCCTCCTGGATTTTTAGAAAACGGACATGAATAAAGGAACTTTGTGGCTGATATAAAAATGTTTTTAGGCTGAGTGTGTGGGTTCATTTTCTCTCACAGCACGGGCTGCAGTGGCAAACCTAAACTGAGGCCACAGTGTGTTTTGGAACGTTTGGGTTTTTGGTCAGGGGTCAAGTCCCTTTTTTTTTTTTTTTCCCTTCCAATAATCATTGTGTGTGGTTGCTGGTCACATGATTGAGCCTGTCTGAATACACCTCGTGTGGTTTGTGGATATTATTTCTGCATGGCTAACATTTCACTCAGTCAAAACTCACTGGAAAATTGCATTCATTTCATTTTCTCCTCTTGTTTTCAGGGACCCGGGTCGTTCCTGGCGTCGCCTATCAGGGACTCCCCCGGCCCCATGGTTCCCGGGCCCCATCCTGGCCCCGGACCTCATGACCCACTGCTCCCTCCTGGAACTCTCGGCCGTCTGCCCCCACCCGGACCCTACAGGCCGCCACGGCCGGGCCCCTACCATCTCCCACCCGGCCCTCTTCCTCCCCCCCTTCACGGTCCTCCTCTACCAGCCAATGGACACCCGGGAATGCCCCCGCTTGGGCCAATGGGAGGAGAGTTTGGACCTCGACCCGCCAACGGACACTTATTCCACACCAGACCAGGGCCTGGACCTCTAGATCCTCGGGGTCCACTACCACCGCCGCCACCACATTTCCGTCCCCCTCCACCTCATCACCTGGGACCAATGCCTCCACCACCTGGTATGTTCAGGCTCTAGTTCTATTTTCAGCACATTGTGTTGTTTTCTGTTTTTTTGAGGCCATGAACGGTGTGGCACTAACCTTCTGTTGTCAGCCAACGGGTGTGGGATTGTGATCATTATAGACAAAATCATGATTACTATTAAGGGATAAATTGTAATATAGCAGCATAAGCAGGGAGGAAAGTTTGTGGGGGATTGTTCAGTTAAATACTGGAAAATATTTCACTCTGTGTCGCATATCGCTTTTTCCTCATGATGCGTCACCGTTATCTCCCTCCTTCACTTCTGCCCACAAGGAGTCCGTGGGCCATTGGGACCACGTCCACCCATCCCCTTCCCAGGGATGCGCCACCCCAGCCCACACATGGACCTGCCCCCGGGTGTCCCCCCCCCTTCGGTTCACCCCGGTGGGGTATACGGTCAGCCTGCACCCAGTGCCCTCCAGAACTCAGCGGGCGGCCCCGGTCAGGAACACAGCGTGAAGCAGGAGGCCCCTCAGGACTCAGCAAGGCCACCCGTGGCCCAGCCTTAACACACCAGCCATGGCAAAAGACTTGACCACATCTTCAGCCCCTAAACTGTCCCAACAGCCCAGACCCAGTCCAAACATAGGTCATGATGATTTTCATATTTCTGTCATTAAAAAAAAAAACACCCAAAAAACTGTGACGTCTTTAGATTAAAGAATCATCAATAATTATGTGTCTGAAATCGATGAGAGGGTTGCTACTTAACAGCCTACTGTGCAATAACACTTCCGTATATGCCAGAGGATTTTCATTTCTGTTCTTTTTAAAAATATATAGCAATGATTTTTAATGAGCAAATTTTGAATGCCATTTCCTGTGGAAATTATTAAAAAAAAGGAGAACCAGGGAGGTTTAGTTTATAGCATTTCAGGATTACAGTTTCCCAAAGTTGTTGCTTCAGGTCAAACTGTGAGGCAGATGTGTAATTTGATGGCCAGATGTATAACTTATTTTACTATGTCGGTAGTACTTTTAATAATAAAGAATGTATATGCTGTCAGCATTATGTTATCAGCCTGAAGTGCTCTTTACATACTTTCTGTCTTCAAGTTTGTGAGCTGGGAAGAAGCCTTTGAAGGGGAAAAAAATAAGGCATACATCTGTGCTGCTACAAAGATGAGAACAAACACTCACTACATGCTACAGTTTTATTGGCCTCTGCTTATTTCAAGGAAAAAAGAAAATGGGAGCAGGTTTGGATGACAATGCTTTACTTGCTTCTTGGCTCAGCAGATAATTTGGTCATAAGATTGAATGTGAAAGATTTAGGGTAGATTGGCTCGGGTATTTTTATATCAAATATTCCAGATTTGTAAATGAGATTTTCACAGCTGTGAACACTGAACGTGGAGCTCTGGCCGGCGGATTCATGCCTACATGCTCTTTATTTTGCCTTTTAAATGAGCATGCACAGGAGAGGGAATTGAGCCACAAAAGAAGGGCCGAAAGGAATATGATTATGTAACAGCTATTAGCAAGTAAATGAGGGAGAAACCCTGTCGACCAGTTCAAGGTAACCACTCAAAAGGTGTAGCATGAAACTACAAAACCAGCCACCGAACTGCCTCATTTGTAGTTTATTAGAAATGAAAAACATTGTAAACGTTTGATAAAGTTTCCATCCATCTGTCAACAAAACCAAACGCACGTTAACCGTTAAACTCATCAGTTAGTGTATCTTACAACTCATTTACAGTCAGGCATTTTGTCATGTTACAAAAATAAAGTCTGGAAGCAAATATTACAACGTAAATGTCGTAGTGGAGAACATCTGCTTCCACGGAATGAACAGTTACTCCAAGCGAGACATTTTAAATCTGCCCGTTAAGATATAACTGAATAAACATAAGCATTGGATCTGCAAATGAACACTGGATTAGAAAACTTGGAGAAAACAATGGTCCCCAGAGGCAGCACGGCCACCAGGCAGCACCAGGATCCCCTTTATGAAACACACACTGAAGCACTGTGAACACAAACCGTACTGTTGACCAAACATTAACACAACAGTCACCATTTATAATGTACTGTACCTGCTTATGCTATTTCAGAATAAGAAATGTCCAACTTGTTAAAATGTAGAAAAGCTTGTGTAGTAAAAATAAGTACACCTTTGAATTTGCTGCCGAGTCAAACCCCTCCAGCACAGTGTTCAATTTCCGTCCGTCAGATTTAAATTAGTTCCCACCTGAGGGCCCAGTGACATGTTGGTCATATTCTAATTGTTTGAATTAGGGAGCTATTTGCTGAGTCTGGTCTATTTGTGTGAATTCATGAGGTTTTGGGCATCATCTCTAAAGAAAAAGAAACTCGTCTGTACTTCATGTCGAGAGTTCCATCACAATAACCACAAGAACGCACACGTATGAGGCACCCAAAATTAAATAATACAGATTTTCCCATAAATTAAAGCAGTTAAAAAATGATAATGTGGAACATAAGGCAAAAAAACAAAAGTGGAGATGGGATATTCAACGTTCAGGCACAAGAAGTTAATGTCAGAGGCCTTTTCATCAAACACATCCTGTTTAAAACACCTCCCATTATTTCACCATTTGACACAAAATGAGGCCTTAAAACTAACTGGGGGAACATGACGATTTTCATTCAATTGCCTGAAACAGGTGTAATTTTTTTTTTAATGAGTTATGATTAGGTAAACACTGTAAAAGATAATAACACTCCTTAACTGTGTGTAATCAGCACTTGTTGTGGCTACGCTGTTAATGTTTTACCATTCTATATATTCAGAAGATGTCTGATGTTGAGTTTTTCCTCAGCAGGTTTACAAAGATTTGTAGCTTTTAGGCCCTGAACACAGAAGACTAAACTCTGTACTATTTTCGTCATATTTTGAGTCTGTCAGCCCGTATTAGGCGCAAAGCTTTGCAGTTTGAACTCCAAAAACCTTTTTTTTAAAGCTGCTTTCCTTTTGAAACACAGTAGAAGTTTTGGAACTATTCTGCCATTTACTGAGTCACATTTTTTATTAAAAAGGAGCTGCACAGGATTTCAACGAACCAGGTCTCAATGGACTCATTCTTCTGCTCTTTTTCATAAAAAAAAATAAAATAAAAAATTGGTTTGGTTAATGTTTTGCTGGCTTTTATTTCCAGCCCAGACCGAGGTTGTGACCCGCTTTCCCAAACATCTGTACGTTTTGTAAGGAAGACAGAATACGAGCTGGTTCAAACTGCTACTGCTGGCTTATGGAACCCCTCAGAGAGTTGTAAAAAAAAAATAAAAAATACACCTTTTTTCTTGGTTTCTCGTAGGAGTTCCTGCAACTGGCATGAAACGCACTTAAATTCAAAGGATATCAAAATCTGCGTGTGAGCTGATGTGACTGGCTCAGTTCACTTTTCTTTCGTCAAACCCACAGCTTTATACGGTATTGCTGGATGCGATGAGGAAGGGGGAGACGACGCCACATTTTGCTGCACTGGCACGTGGAGGAGGGGGGGGGGGGGGGGGGGGGGGGGGGGGGCGCCCCCCCTTTTTGTGGCTTGGGGAAAGGGGGGGGGGGGGGGGGGGTCGTGAGGGCGGCCGGACGCGCTCGCACTTAGCTGTCTTTGTGTAACGTTTGATGCAGATGGAGATAAAGTGGCTTCTTTGTGAGGAGCTGCAGCTTCTTCCTCTTGTAGTCTGTGGGCTTCTTGTACCTGAAACACACAACGGGGAGCAGCGTTCACTTCGCCGCTCGCGCCCAAAAGGCTCGACCTGTCTGAGAGACACTCACAGTTCGATCACGATCGGCCCCGGTTTGATCTCGTCCATTTCCATGAAGCCAAAACACTTTGTGCTGGTAAACCTCTTTTTGGGCTTGTAGTGCTTGAATTCAAAGAAGATAGCTGCTCCTGGAATTAGTAGAGATATTACAAGTGAAGACGTGACACTGAGTATTCCATTAAACTAATAAAATAAATTAATCAAAATAAATGAATGAATATGAATTGTTGGCTGCGATGGACTGGCGGACTGTCCAGGGTGTACCCTGCCTCTCGCCCGTTGACCACTGGGATAGGCTCCAGTTCCCCCCGCGAACCCATGAGGGAATAAGCGGTATTGATAATGGATGGATGGATGGATGAATTGTTGGCACGAGGTGTCAGATCTAAATATTCTGCTGATATTAACTGACCGGTGGCAGCTCCCCCTGTTACTGGCTGCAACCCAAACCCCTTTGACAATAGATCGTCCGACCGGTCACTCTCTACCTTTTGGAAGCTTCTCCACGTGCCTCTGGACCTCGACGTCCACGCTGAAGTGGATGTAGGTGTCTTCCTTTCTGGTGGCCACGGGCGTGTCCTGCACTGGATTCAAATCCAGGCCGTTCAGATCTGCAGGAGGAGAAACAGAGCGTGTTCTTTAAGGCCCGTTTGGCGTCTCTGCCCGTTCGACGGCGCGTTTGAGGCGTCTGTACCTTTGACGCTGATGGTCATGTAAGGGTCGATGCACTGCCCCGCATCCTTCAGCCCAATTTTCTCAATCTTTATTGTGAGCAGCGTCATCCCGGGCTCGGATGGTAACCGTGGCAACAGGGTTCCTGCATGAGGACAAAGATCACACACACACTGTTGGCTATTATTATTA